>CM034537.1:69758560-69848669 GCA_020002185.1 Paraescarpia echinospica | reverse complement strand
AAGAGTGCAGTGAGTTTTATACTTCACAGCTGTGGGGTGTACCATCTAGCCACTGTAAGAGTGCAGTGAGTTTTATACTTCACAGCTGTGGGGTGTACCATATAGCCACTGTAAGAGTGCAGTGAGTTTTATACTTCACAGCTGTGGGGTGTACTGTCTAGCCACTGTATGAGTGCAGTGAGTTTTATACTTCACAGCTGTGGGGTGTACCATCTAGCCACTGTAAGAGTGCAGTGAGTTTTATACTTCACAGCTGTGGGGTGTACCATCTAGCCACTGTAAGAGTGCAGTGAGTTTTATACTTCACAGCTGTGGGGTGTACCATCTAGCCACTGTAAGAATGCAGTGAGTTTTATACTTCACAGCTGTGGGGTGTACCATCTAGCCACTGTAAGAGTGCAGTGAGTTTTATACTTCACAGCTGTGGGGTGTACCATCTAGCCACTGTAAGAGTGCAGTGAGTTTTATACATCACAGCTGTGGGGTGTACCATCTAGCCACTGTAAGAGTGCAGTGAGTTTTATACTTCACAACTGTGGGGTGTACCATCTAGCCACTGTAAGAGTGCAGTGAGTTTTATACTTCACAGCTGTGGGGTGTACCATCTAGCCACTGTAAGAGTGCAGTGAGTTTTATACTTCACAGCTGTGGGATACCATCTAGCCACTGTAAGAGTGCAGTGAGTTTTATACTTCACAGCTGTGGGGTGTACTGTCTAGCCACTGTAAGAGTGCAGTGAGTTTTATACTTCACAGGTATGGGGTGTACCATCTAGCCACTGTAAGAGTGCAGTGAGTTTTATACTTCACAGCTGTGGGGTGGACTGTCTAGCCACTGTAAGAGTGCAATGTGTTTTATACTTCACAGATGTGGGGTATACTATCTAGCCACTGTAAGAGTGCAGTGAGTTTTATACTTCACAGCTGTGGGGTGTACCATCTAGCCACTGTAAGAGTGCAGTGAGTTTTATACTTCACAGCTGTGGGGTGTACCATCTAGCCACTGTAAGAGTGCAGTGAGTTTTATACTTCACAGCTGTGGGGTGTACCATCTAGCCACTGTAAGAGTGCAGTGAGTTTTATACTTCACAGCTGTGGGGTGTACCATCTAGCCACTGTAAGAGTGCAGTGTGTTTTATACTTCACAGCTGTGGGGTGTACCATCTAGCCACTGTAAGAGTGCACTGAGTTTTATACTTCACAGCTGTGGGGTGTACCATCTAGCTACTGTAAGAGTGCAGTGAGTTTTATATTTCACAGCTGTGGGGTGTACCATCTAGCCACTGTAAGAGTGCAGTGAGTTTTTTACTTCACAGCTGTGGGGTGTACTGTCTAGCCACTGTAAGAGTGCAATGAGTTTTATACTTCACAGCTGTGGGGTGTACCATCTAACCACTGTAAGAGTACAGTGAGTTTTATACTTCACAGCTGTGGGGTGTACCATCTAGCCACTGTAAGAGTGCAGTGAGTTTTATACTTCAAAGCTGTGGGGTGTACCATCTAGCCACTGTAAGAGTGCAGTGAGTTTTATACTTCACAGCTGTGGGGTGTACTGTCTAGCCACTGTAAGAGTGCAGTGAGTTTTATACTTCACAGCTGTGGGGTATACCATCTAGCCACTGTAAGAGTGCAGTGAGTTTTATACTTCACAGCTGTGGGGTGTACT
Source organism: Paraescarpia echinospica (assembly GCA_020002185.1). Taxonomy (NCBI): domain Eukaryota; kingdom Metazoa; phylum Annelida; class Polychaeta; order Sabellida; family Siboglinidae; genus Paraescarpia; species Paraescarpia echinospica. The sequence goes on along the minus strand of CM034537.1, from coordinate 69,847,004 downwards.
GTCTAGCCACTGTAAGAATGCAGTGATTTGTATACTTCACAGCTGTGGGGTGTACCATCTAGGCACTGTAAGAGTGCAGTGAGTTGTATGATTCACAGCTGTGGGGTGTACTGTCTAGCCACTGTAAGAGTGCAGTGAGTTTTATACTTCAAAGCTATGGGGTGTACCATCTAGCCACTGTAAGAGTGCAGTGAGTTTTATACTTCACAGCTGTGGGATACCATCTAGCCACTGTAAGAGTGCAGTGAGTTTTATACTTCACAGCTGTGGGGTGTACTATCTAGCCACTGTAAGAGTGCAGTGAGTTTTATACTTCACAGCTGTGGGGTGTACCATCTAGCCACTGTAAGAGTGCAGTGAGTTTTATACTTCACAGCTGTGGGGTGTAATATCTAGCCACTGTAAGAGTGCAGTGAGTTTTATACTTCACAGCTGTGGGATGTACTATCTAGCCACTGTAAGAGTGCAGTGAGTTTTATACTTCACAGCTGTGGGGTGTACTATCTAGCCACTGTAAGAGTGCAGTGAGTTTTATACTTCACAGCTGTGGGGTGTACCATATAACCACTGTAAGAGTGCAGTGAGTTTTATACTTCACAACTGTGGGGTGTACCATCTAGCCACTGTAAGAATGCAGTGAGTTTTATATTTCACAGCTGTGGGGTGTACCATCTAGCCACTGTAAGAGTGCAGTGAGTTTTATACATCACAGCTGTGGGGTGTACCATCTAGCCACTGTAAGAGTGCAGTGAGTTTTATACTTCACAACTGTGGGGTGTACCATCTAGCCACTGTAAGAGTGCAGTGAGTTTTATACTTCAAAGCTGTGGGGTGTACCATCTAGCCACTGTAAGAATGCAGTGAGTTTTATACTTCACAGCTGTGGGGTGTACCATCTAGCCACTGTAAGAGTGCAGTGAGTTGTATACTTCACAGCTGTGGGGTGTACCATCTAGGCACTGTAAGAGTGCAGTGAGTTGTATGATTCACAGCTGTGGGGTGTACTGTCTAGCCACTGTAAGAGTGCAGTGAATTTTATACTTCACAGCTGTGGGGTGTACCATCTAGCCACTGTAAGAGTGCAGTGAGTTTTATACTTCACAGCTGTGGGATACCATCTAGCCACTGTAAGAGTGCAGTGAGTTTTATACTTCACAACTGTGGGGTGTACCATCTAGCCACTGTAAGAGTGCAGTGAGTTTTATACTTCAAAGCTGTGGGGTGTACCATCTAGCCACTGTAAGAATGCAGTGAGTTTTATACTTCACAGCTGTGGGATACCATCTAGCCACTGTAAGAGTGCAGTGAGTTTTATACTTCACAGCTGTGGGGTGTACTGTCTAGCCACTGTAAGAGTGCAGTGAGTTTTATACTTCACAGCTATGGGGTGTACCATCTAGCCACTGTAAGAGTGCAGTGAGTTTTATACTTCACAGCTGTGGGGTGTACTGTCTAGCCACTGTAAGAGTGCAATGAGTTTTATACTTCACAGCTGTGGGGTATACTATCTAGCCACTGTAAGAGTGCAGTGAGTTTTATACTTCACAGCTGTGGGGTGTACCATCTAGCCACTGTAAGAGTGCAGTGAGTTTTATACTTCACAGCTGTGGGGTGTACCATCTAGCCACTGTAAGAGTGCAGTGAGTTTTATACTTCACAACTGTGGGGTGTACCATCTAGCCACTGTAAGAGTGCAGTGAGTTTTATACTTCACAGCTGTGGGGTGTACCATCTAGCCACTGTAAGAGTGCAGTGAGTTTTATTCTTCACAGCTGTGGGGTGTACCATCTAGCCACTGTAAAAGTGCAGTGAGTTTTATACTTCAAAGCTGTGGGGTGTACCATCTAGCCACTGTAAGAGTGCAGTGAGTTTTATACTTTACAGCTGTGGGGTGTACTGTCTAGCCACTGTAAGAGTGCAGTGAGTTTTATACTTCACAGCTGTGGGGTATACCATCTAGCCACTGTAAGAGTGCAGTGAGTTTTATACTTCACAGCTGTGGGGTGTACTGTCTAGCCACTGTAAGAGTGCAGTGAGTTTTTTATTTCACAGCTGTGGGGGGTACCATCTAGCCACTGTAAGAGTGCAGTGAGGTTTATACTTCACAGCTGTGGTGTATACCATCTAGCCACTGTAAGAGTGCAGTGAGTTTTATACTTCACAGCTGTGGGGTGTACTGTCTAGCCACTGTAAGAGTGTAGTGAGTTTTATACTTCACAGCTGTGGGGTGTACTATCTAGCCACTGTAAGAGTGCAGTGAGTTTTATACTTCACAGCTGTGGGGTGTACCATCTAGCCACTGTAAGAGTACACAGAGTTTTATACTTCACAGCTGTGGGGTGTACCATCTAGCCACTGTATGATTGCAATGAGTTTTATACTTCACAGCTATGGGGTGTACTATCTAGCCACTGTAAGAGTGCAGTGAGTTTTATACTTCACAGCTGTGGGGTGTACCATCTAGCCACTGTAAGAATGCAGTGAGTTTTATACTTCACAGCTGTGGGGTGTACCATCTAGCCACTGTAATAGTGCAGTGAGTTTTATACTTCACAGCTGTGGGATACCATCTAGCCACTGTAAGAGTGCAGTGAGTTTTATACTTCACAGCTGTGGGGTGTACTGTCTAGCCACTGTAAGAGTGCAGTGAGTTTTATACTTCACAGCTATGGGGTGTACCATCTAGCCACTGTAAGAGTGCAGTGAGTTTTATACTTCACAGCTGTGGGGTGTACTGTCTAGCCACTGTAAGAGTGCAATGAGTTTTATACTTCACAGCTGTGGGGTATACTATCTAGCCACTGTAAGAGTGCAGTGAGTTTTATACTTCACAGCTGTGGGGTGTACTGTCTAGCCACTGTAAGAGTGCAATGAGTTTTATACTTCACAGCTGTGGGGTATACTATCTAGCCACTGTAAGAGTGCAGTGAGTTTTATACTTCACAGCTGTGGGGTGTACTGTCTAGCCACTGTAAGAGTGCAGTGAGTTTTATACTTCACAGCTGTGGGGTATACCATCTAGCCACTGTAAGAGTGCAGTGAGTTGTATACTTCACACCTGTGGGGTGTACCATCTAGGCACTGTAAGAGTGCAGTGAGTTGTATGATTCACAGCTGTGGGGTGTACTGTCTAGCCACTGTAAGAGTGCAGTGAGTTTTATACTTCAAAGCTGTGGGGTGTACCATCTAGCCACTGTAAGAGTGCAGTGAGTTTTATACTTCACAGCTGTGGGGTGTACCATCTAGCCACTGTAAGAGTGCAGTGAGTTTTATACTTCACAGCTGTGGGGTGTACCATCTAGGCACTGTAAGAGTGCAGTGAGTTGTATGATTCACAGCTGTGGGGTGTACTGTCTAGCCACTGTAAGAGTGCAGTGAGTTTTATACTTCAAAGCTATGGGGTGTACCATCTAGCCACTGTAAGAGTGCAGTGAGTTTTATACTTCACAGCTGTGGGATACCATCTAGCCACTGTAAGAGTGCAGTGAGTTTTATACTTCACAGCTGTGGGGTGTACTATCTAGCCACTGTAAGAGTGCAGTGAGTTTTATACTTCACAGCTGTGGGGTGTACCATCTAGCCACTGTAAGAGTGCAGTGAGTTTTATACTTCACAGCTGTGGGGTGTACCATCTAGCCACTGTATGAGTGCAGTGAGTTTTATACTTCACAGCTGTGGGGTGTACCATCTAGCCACTGTAAGAATGCAGTGAGTTTTATACTTCACAGCTGTGGGGTGTTCTGTCTAGCCACTGTAAGAGTGCAGTGAGTTTTATACTTCACAGCTGTGGGGTGTACCATATAACCACTGTAAGAGTGCAGTGAGTTTTATACTTCACAACTGTGGGGTGTACCATCTAGCCACTGTAAGAATGCAGTGAGTTTTATATTTCACAGCTGTGGGGTGTACCATCTAGCCACTGTAAGAGTGCAGTGAGTTTTATACATCACAGCTGTGGGGTGTACCATCTAGCCACTGTAAGAGTGCAGTGAGTTTTATACTTCACAACTGTGGGGTGTACCATCTAGCCACTGTAAGAGTGCAGTGAGTTTTATACTTCAAAGCTGTGGGGTGTACCATCTAGCCACTGTAAGAATGCAGTGAGTTTTATACTTCACAGCTGTGGGGTGTACCATCTAGCCACTGTAAGAGTGCAGTGAGTTGTATACTTCACAGCTGTGGGGTGTACCATCTAGGCACTGTAAGAGTGCAGTGAGTTGTATGATTCACAGCTGTGGGGTGTACTGTCTAGCCACTGTAAGAGTGCAGTGAGTTGTATACTTCACAGCTGTGGGGTGTACCATCTAGCCACTGTAAGAGTGCAGTGAGTTTTATACTTCACAGCTGTGGGATACCATCTAGCCACTGTAAGAGTGCAGTGAGTTTTATACTTCACAGCTGTGGGGTGTACTGTCTAGCCACTGTAAGAGTGCAGTGAGTTTTATACTTCACAGCTATGGGGTGTACCATCTAGCCACTGTAAGAGTGCAGTGAGTTTTATACTTCACAGCTGTGGGGTGTACTGTCTAGCCACTGTAAGAGTGCAGTGAGTTTTATACTTCACAGCTGTGGGGTGTACCATCTAGCCACTGTAAGAGTGCAGTGAGTTTTATACTTCACAGCTGTGGGGTGTACCATCTAGCCACTGTAAGAGTGCAGTGAGTTTTATACTTCACAGCTGTGGGGTGTACCATCTAGCCACTGTAAGAGTGCAGTGAGTTTTATACTTCACAGCTGTGGGGTGTACCATCTAGCCACTGTAAGAGTGCAGTGAGTTTTATACTTCACAGCTGTGGGGTGTACCATCTAGCCACTGTAAGAGTGCAGTGAGTTTTATTCTTCACAGCTGTGGGGTGTACCATCTAGCCACTGTAAAAGTGCAGTGAGTTTTATACTTCAAAGCTGTGGGGTGTACCATCTAGCCACTGTAAGAGTGCAGTGAGTTTTATACTTTACAGCTGTGGGGTGTACTGTCTAGCCACTGTAAGAGTGCAGTGAGTTTTATACTTCACAGCTGTGGGGTATACCATCTAGCCACTGTAAGAGTGCAGTGAGTTTTATACTTCACAGCTGTGGGGTGTACTGTCTAGCCACTGTAAGAGTGCAGTGAGTTTTTTACTTCACAGCTGTGGGGGGTACCATCTAGCCACTGTAAGAGTGCAGTGAGGTTTATACTTCACAGCTGTGGTGTATACCATCTAGCCACTGTAAGAGTGCAGTGAGTTTTATACTTCACAGCTGTGGGGTGTACTGTCTAGCCACTGTAAGAGTGTAGTGAGTTTTATACTTCACAGCTGTGGGGTGTACTATCTAGCCACTGTAAGAGTGCAGTGAGTTTTATACTTCACAGCTGTGGGGTGTACCATCTAGCCACTGTAAGAGTACACAGAGTTTTATACTTCACAGCTGTGGGGTGTACCATCTAGCCACTGTATGAGTGCAATGAGTTTTATACTTCACAGCTATGGGGTGTACTATCTAGCCACTGTAAGAGTGCAGTGAGTTTTATACTTCACAGCTGTGGGGTGTACCATCTAGCCACTGTAAGAATGCAGTGAGTTTTATACTTCACAGCTGTGGGGTGTACCATCTAGCCACTGTAATAGTGCAGTGAGTTTTATACTTCACAGCTGTGGGATACCATCTAGCCACTGTAAGAGTGCAGTGAGTTTTATACTTCACAGCTGTGGGGTGTACTGTCTAGCCACTGTAAGAGTGCAGTGAGTTTTATACTTCACAGCTATGGGGTGTACCATCTAGCCACTGTAAGAGTGCAGTGAGTTTTATACTTCACAGCTGTGGGGTGTACTGTCTAGCCACTGTAAGAGTGCAATGAGTTTTATACTTCACAGCTGTGGGGTATACTATCTAGCCACTGTAAGAGTGCAGTGAGTTTTATACTTCACAGCTGTGGGGTGTACTGTCTAGCCACTGTAAGAGTGCAGTGAGTTTTATACTTCACAGCTGTGGGGTATACCATCTAGCCACTGTAAGAGTGCAGTGAGTTGTATACTTCACAGCTGTGGGGTGTACCATCTAGGCACTGTAAGAGTGCAGTGAGTTGTATGATTCACAGCTGTGGGGTGTACTGTCTAGCCACTGTAAGAGTGCAGTGAGTTTTATACTTCAAAGCTGTGCGGTGTACCATCTAGCCACTGTAAGAGTGCAGTGAGTTTTATACTTCACAGCTGTGGGGTGTACCATCTAGCCACTGTAAGAGTGCAGTGAGTTTTACACTTCACAGCTGTGGGGTGTACCATCTAACCACTGTAAGAGTGCAGTGAGTTTTATACTTCACAGCTGTGGGGTGTACCATCTAGCCACTGTAAGAGTGCAGTGAGTTTTATACTTCACAGCTGTGGGGTGTACCATCTAGCCACTGTAAGAGTGCAGTGAGTTTTATACTTCACAGCTGTTGGGTGTACCATCTAGCCACTGTAAGAGTGCAGTGAGTTTTATACTTCACAGCTGTGGGGTGTACCATCTAGCCACTGTAAGAGTGCAGTGAGTTTTATACTTCACAGCTGTGGGGTGTACCATCTAGCCACTGTAAGAGTGCAGTGAGTTTTATACATCACAGCTGTGGGGTGTACCATCTAGCCACTGTAAGAGTGCAGTGAGTTTTATACTTCACAACTGTGGGGTGTACCATCTAGCCACTGTAAGAGTGCAGTGAGTTTTATACTTCACAGCTGTGGGGTATACCATCTAGCCACTAAGAGTGCAGTGAGTTTTATACTTCACAGCTGTGGGGTGTACTGTCTAGCCACTGTAAGAGTGCAGTGAGTTTTTTACTTCACAGCTGTGGGGGGTACCATCTAGCCACTGTAAGAGTGCAGTGCGGTTTATACTTCACAGCTGTGGTGTATACCATCTAGCCACTGTAAGAGTGCAGTGAGTTTTATACTTCACAGCTGTGGGGTGTACTGTCTAGCCACTGTAAGAGTGTAGTGAGTTTTATACTTCACAGCTGTGGGGTGTACTATCAAGCCACTGTAAGAGTGCAGTGAGTTTTATACTTCACAGCTGAAGGGGTATACCATCTAGCCACTGTAAGAGTACAGAGAGTTTTATACTTCACAGCTGTGGGGTATACCATCTAGCCACTGTATGAGTGCAGTGAGTTGTATACTTCACAGCTATGGGGTGTACCATCTAGCCACTGTAAGAGTGCAGTGAGTTTTATACTTCACAGCTGTGGGGTGTACCATCTAGCCACTGTAAGAATGCAGTGAGTTTTATACTTCACAGCTGTGGGGTGTACCATCTAGCCACTGTAAGAGTGCAGTGAGTTTTATACTTCACAGCTGTGGGATACCATCTAGCCACTGTAAGAGTGCAGTGAGTTTTATACTTCACAGCTGTGGGGTGTACTGTCTAGCCACTGTAAGAGTGCAGTGAGTTTTATACTTCACAGCTGTGGGGTATACCATCTAGCCACTGTAAGAGTGCAGTGAGTTTTATACTTCACAGCTGTGGGGTGTACTGTCTAGCCACTGTAAGAGTGCAATGAGTTTTATACTTCACAGCTGTGGGGTATACTATCTAGCCACTGTAAGAGTGCAGTGAGTTTTATACTTCACAGCTGTGGGGTGTACTGTCTAGCCACTGTAAGAGTGCAGTGAGTTTTATACTTCACAGCTGTGGGGTATACCATCTAGCCACTGTAAGAGTGCAGTGAGTTGTATACTTCACAGCTGTGGGGTGTACCATCTAGGCACTGTAAGAGTGCAGTGAGTTGTATGATTCACAGCTGTGGGGTGTACTGTCTAGCCACTGTAAGAGTGCAGTGAGTTTTATACTTCAAAGCTGTGGGGTGTACCATCTAGCCACTGTAAGAGTGCAGTGAGTTTTATACTTCACAGCTGTGGGATACCATCTAGCCACTGTAAGAGTGCAGTGAGTTTTATACTTCACAGCTGTGGGGTGTACCATCTAGCCACTGTAAGAGTGCAGTGAGTTTTATACTTCACAGCTAAGCCACTGTAAGAGTGCAGTGAGTTTTATACTTCACAGCTGTGGGGTGTACCATCTAGCCACTGTAAGAGTGCAGTGAGTTTTATACTTCACAGCTGTGGGGTGTACCATCTAGCCACTGTAAGAGTGCAGTGAGTTTTATACTTCACAACTGTGGGGTGTACCATCTAGCCACTGTAAGAGTGCAGTGAGTTTTATACTTCACAGCTGTGGGGTGTACCATCTAGCCACTGTAAGAATGCAGTGAGTTTTATACTTCACAGCTGTGGGGTGTACCATCTAGCCACTGTAAGAGTGCAGTGAGTTTTATACTTCACAGCTGTGGGGTGTACCATCTAGCCACTGTAAGAGTGCAGTGAGTTTTATACTCACAGCTGTGGGGTGTACCATCTAGCCACTGTAAGAGTGCAGTGAGTTTTATACTTTAGCTTGGAGGTGTATGTCTGCCACTGTAAGAGTGCTGTGAGTTTGTATGCACTTCACAGCTGTGGGGTGTACTGTCTAGCCACTGTAAGAGTGCAGTGAGTTTTATACTTCACAGCTGTGGGGTGTACCATCTAGCCACTGTAAGAGTGCAGTGAGTTTTATACTTCACAGCTGTGGGGTGTACCATCTAGCCACTGTAAGAGTGCAGTGAGTTTTATACTTCACAGCTGTGGGGTGTACTGTCTAGCCACTGTAAGAGTGCAGTGAGTTTTATACTTCACAGCTGTGGGGTGTACCATCTAGCCACTGTAAGAGTGCAGTGAGTTTTATACTTCACAGCTGTGGGGTGTGTCTAGCCACTGTAAGAGTGCAGTGAGTTTTATACTTCACAGATGTGGGGTGTACCATCTAGCCACTGTAAGAGTGCAGTGAGTTTTATACTTCACAGCTGTGGGGTGTACCATCTAGCCACTGTAAGAGTGCAGTGAGTTTTATACTTCACAGCTGTGGGGTGTACCATCTAGCCACTGTAAGAGTGCAGTGAGTTATATAGTTCAGAGCTGTGGGGTGTACCATCTAGTCACTGTAAGAGTGCAGTGAGTTTAATACTTCACAGCTGTTGGGTGTTCCATCTAGCCACTGTAAGAGTGCAGTGAGTTTTATACTTCACAGCTGTTGGGTGTACCATCTAGCCACTGTAAGAGTGTAGTGAGTTTTATACTTCATAGCTGTGGGGTGTACTGTCTAGCCACTGTAAGAGTGCAATGAGTTTTATACTTCACAGCTGTGGGGTATACTAACTAGCCACTGTAAGAGTGCAGTGAGTTTTATACTTTACAGCTGTGGGGTGTACTGTCTGGCCACTGTAAGAGTGCAGTGAATTTTATATTTCACAGCTGTGGGGTATACCATGTAGCCACTGTAAGAATGCAGTGAGTTTTATACTTCACAGCTGTGGGGTGTACCATCTAGCCACTGTAAGAGTGCAGTGAGTTTTATACTTCACAGCTGTGGGGTGTACCATCTAGCCACTGTAAGAGTGCAGTGAGTTTTATACTTCACAGCTGTGGGGTGTACCATCTAGCCACTGTAAGAGTGCAGTGAGTTTTATACTTCACAGCTGTGGGGTGTACCATCTAGCCACTGTAAGAGTGCAGTGAGTTTTATTCTTCACAGCTGTGGGGTGTACCATCTAGCCACTGTAAGAGTGCAGTGAGTTTTATACTTCACAGCTGTGGGGTGTACCATCTAGCCACTGTAAGAGTGCAGTGAGTTTTATACTTTACAGCTGTGGGGTGTACTGTCTAGCCACTGTAAGAGTGCAGTGAGTTTTATACTTCACAGCTGTGGGGTGTACCATCTAGCCACTGTAAGAGTGCAGTGAGTTTTATACTTCACAGCTGTGGGGTGTACCATCTAGCCACTGTAAGAGTGCAGTGAGTTTTATACTTCAGAGCTGTGGGGTGTACCATCTAGTCACTGTAAGAGTGCAGTGAGTTTTATACTTCACAGCTGTTGGGTGTACCATCTAGCCACTGTAAGAGTGCAGTGAGTTTTATACTTCACAGCTGTTGGGTGTACCATCTAGCCACTGTAAGAGTGCAGTGAGTTTTATACTTCACAGCTGTGGGGTGTACTGTCTAGCCACTGTAAGAGTGCAATGAGTTTTATACTTCACAGCTGTGGGGTATACTATCTAGCCACTGTAAGAGTGCAGTGAGTTTTATACTTCACAGCTGTGGGGTGTACTGTCTGGCCACTGTAAGAGTGCAGTGAATTTTATACTTCACAGCTGTGGGGTATACCATCTAGCCACTGTAAGAGTGCAGTGAGTTTTATACTTCACAGCTGTGGGGTGTACTGTCTAGCCACTGTAAGAGTGCAGTGAGTTTTATACTTCACAGCTGTGGGATGTACCATCTAGCCACTGTAAGAGTGCAGTGAGTTTTATACTTTACAGCTGTGGAGTGTACCATCTAGCCACTGTAAGAATGCAGTGAGTTTTATACTTCACAGCTGTGGGGTGTACCATCTAGCCACTGTAAGAGTGCAGTGAGTTTTATACTTCACAGCTGTGGGGTATACTATCTAGCCACTGTAAGAGTGCTGTGAGTTTTATACTTCACAGCTGTGGGGTGTACCATATAGCCACTGTAAGAATGCAGTGAGTTTTATACTTCACAGCTGTGGGGTGTACCATCTAGCCACTGTAAGAGTGTAGTGAGTTTTATACTTCACAGCTGTGGGGTGTACCATCTAGCCACTGTAAGAATGCAGTGAGTTTTATACTTCACAGCTGTGGGGTGTACCATCTAGCCACTGTAAGAGTGTAGTGAGTTTTATACTTCACAGCTGTGGGGTATACTATCTAGCCACTGTAAGAGTGCAGTGAGTTTCATACTTCACAGCTGTGGGGTGTACTGTCTGGCCACTGTAAGAGTGCAGTGAATTTTATACTTCACAGCTGTGGGGTATACCATCTAGCCACTGTAAGAGTGCAGTGAGTTTTATACTTCACAGCTGTGGGGTGTACTGTCTAGCCACTGTAAGAGTGCAGTGAGTTTTATACTTCACAGCTGTGGGATGTACCATCTAGCCACTGTAAGAGTGCAGTGAGTTTTATACTTTACAGCTGTGGGGTGTACCATCTAGCCACTGTAAGAGTGCAGTGAGTTTTATACTTCACAGCTGTGGGGTGTACCATCTAGCCACTGTAAGAGTGAAGTGAGTTTTATACTTCACAGCTGTGGGGTGTACCATCTAGCCGCTGTAAGAGTGCAGTGAGTTTTATTCTTCACAGCTGTGGAGTGTACCATCTAGCCACTGTAAGAGTGCAGTGAGTTTTATACTTCACAGCTGTGGGGTGTACCATCTAGCCACTGTAAGAATGCAGTGAGTTTTATACTTCACAGCTGTGGGGTGTACCATCTAGCCACTGTAAGAGTGCTGTGAGTTTTATACTTCACAGCTGTGGGGTGTACCATCTAGCCACTGTAAGAGTGCAGTGAGTTTTATACTTCACAGCTGTGGGGTGTACCATCTAGCCACTGTAAGAGTGCAGTGAGTTTTATACTTCACAGCTGTGGGGTGTACCATCTAGCCACTGTAAGAGTGCAGTGAGTTATATAGTTCAGAGCTGTGGGGTGTACCATCTAGTCACTGTAAGAGTGCAGTGAGTTTAATACTTCACAGCTGTTGGGTGTTCCATCTAGCCACTGTAAGAGTGCAGTGAGTTTTATACTTCACAGCTGTTGGGTGTACCATCTAGCCACTGTAAGAGTGTAGTGAGTTTTATACTTCATAGCTGTGGGGTGTACTGTCTAGCCACTGTAAGAGTGCAATGAGTTTTATACTTCACAGCTGTGGGGTATACTAACTAGCCACTGTAAGAGTGCAGTGAGTTTTATACTTTACAGCTGTGGGGTGTACTGTCTGGCCACTGTAAGAGTGCAGTGAATTTTATATTTCACAGCTGTGGGGTATACCATGTAGCCACTGTAAGAATGCAGTGAGTTTTATACTTCACAGCTGTGGGGTGTACCATCTAGCCACTGTAAGAGTGCAGTGAGTTTTATACTTCACAGCTGTGGGGTGTACCATCTAGCCACTGTAAGAGTGCAGTGAGTTTTATACTTCACAGCTGTGGGGTGTACCATCTAGCCACTGTAAGAGTGCAGTGAGTTTTATACTTCACAGCTGTGGGGTGTACTGTCTAGCCACTGTAAGAGTGCAATGAGTTTTCATTTGCAGCTTGGAAGGTTCACCAAACTCAAATCTGCTGTCATTCTCGGTGGAGATAGGTGAGATCTACACTTCTCACTTCCAGTCTTATTATATAGTCGAACTTTGCTTGATGGTTACCTCACTAATACAGCCACCTCACAATTGAGATCACCACAAGACAGTCCCAAATTATTGCTGTGAGAGTAAAGTATAGGAAACGAAGACGGGGGGTAGGGTGGGGGGTGGCAGTGCACACAGATTTCTAACAATATGACATTCTAAATTCTAAGCACAATGAGAGAAGTTTTAAGATCGTAATTTCAATAAATATTAGATCGTTTAGCCTGCCACGCGAGGCGTCGTAATGGGGTATGGGACTTACATTTACGGTGCCGGCGTACACTCACGTCTCTGGCGTTACAGGTCATGGCATAATACAGCACCGTTAATGATATGTAAACGCAAATAGTAAGCGGAGTATAAGTTTTGGCGATTACTTATCCTAGAGGGATTTATAGATTATTTTGGATAAAAATAAGTATATGCCAAAACTTAATAAATTTTCTTTGATGGGCGATAATATGTCAACATGAATTATGCCTGTTCACTTGTTTAATGTATGGTTTAGGTGATTATTAATTAAATAACTATTTGAATTAATTTTACCTGACTTTGTTAATATGAACACTTTTAGGGGATATTGCGTGCACCAAGAAGGATGTTGTACAGAGAGGGGACGAGTTGTATTTGAAGAAGCAAGAGATAAGCAGCTGAACAGGTTTCCCAAGAGGCAAAGTGCCAAAGAGACTGAAATCTGTCCACCTCCACTCCCCAGTCCTTGCTCAGGCAGAGAAGAGAAAGAAAGCTCTGAGTGCCAGGATCAAGCACAGGCAAAAAAAGAAGTGAAGTCACATGTCCACAATGAACATTTGTAAAGTTTACAAGTTTATGGTTTCAATGAACACTAGTAGATGTGGACATTTGTGTGTGAATTGCAATGTACTGTACATTATAATTATCATTTTAATAAACCTTGGTTATTTAAAGCATTTTTGTGTATTTTTTCACATTGACCACTTGTGTAATGTTGTAGTTTTGACAATGTAGTATACACTGCTTCTGGTTTTTTGCGTGATATGAAAATTATATGCTTTTATAGTTATGTGCAGGGAACTGTATGCTTACACTTTTGATTAATAAAATTCCAAATGTAGTGTTTCTATGCACTATGTTTGTGATTTTACAGGATTAGACAAAAACAGTGTGAAAGTACACTAGATTGCATCACACACAATGATGTCTTTAAAACAATTTCTGAGTTCCAATCCAGGCCCCCTTTTCTTCCCCAGTTTGCTGCGTTGCGCACAAATGTTCCTCGGAAATGACTTGCCTCCTCTCACATGCCTGGTTATCCACTGATCAGATGGGGACGGTTTACGTAACTTCCATGGCAAGTAACCTTTTAAAGTTACACTATCTTCATCAGTAATGTAAATTTTCCACTGATCAGATGGGGACGGTTTACGTAACTTCCATGGCAAGTAATCATTCAAAGTTACATTATCTTCATCAAATATGTAAATTGTCCACTGATCAGATGCCGAGGACGGTTTACGTAACTTCCATGGCAAGTAACCGTTCAAAGTTACATTATCTTGATCAGATATTTGGTAGGAATGCTTTGTGAAGATGGTCTGTGCGTGTTTAGTGTCATCTGGCACGTATGGTCAAACTAACGACTTGGTTGCTTTTGTTTTGACCTTACAAACTACCAAGATATTGCTTCCAGAGTATAGGTAATTTTGCTAATAATTGTAATTGTCTTTGAACTTGCATGTATTTGTATGATTATACATATTTTGCAGAACCAGAACATATGAAAATGAGGTAAAAACTCCTGCACCGTCAGAGGCTGAACTACAGAAGGTATGTGCATGCATGTGTGACATGTTCACAATCTTTGTTTTAAGCAAACTAACACATGACAAGCATTGCCATGTAAACGTAGCTAGCTGTCTGATGAAGATTGTTGATAGCAGACACAGCAAAAAAAGGTAAATTGACTGGGAAATTGCAGTCCAATGAACCTCTTCACTGAAATGACTAGTGATTTAATAGAAATATGTTTCTTTTGTTTATCCCATTGTTTATAATGTAAATTACATATACAAATATAGCAGTAAGTACTGGACTTAGATTACTAAACTTGGTGTGAAGTTATTCCATACAACTCCAGTGAAAGCCGCCAAATAACTTATTTATTTTTCAAACACCTTTTCTAATAGCAAGTGTTTTTTCTTTAATAGATGGGGTAGCAGAGGGAATTTGAACATATGAACAACCCGAACTACCTGAAGGGTGCAAGACCCAAGGTAATTCTCACCTCAGTTTTTTGTTACTTGCAATCAGCTCCTACATCTGGGACCAGTTTCATGAAACATTCGTACATATAAACCTTCGTTTGTAGGAACTTACGGGGACGTTTGACATCGATTTTATTACTAATAACAGCCATAGAAACATGTATGTTAAGGTGGCTGCACCGACTATTATATGCTTCTTTTGAATTAATCATTTCTAATATAAGTTTTGTAGATAAGCTAACCATTTTTTCTCAGAGTTTGCCTCATATACTAAACAATACTCCAGACCAAAAAGAATTGATTTTTAATGTTGTTTAGAGATATTTAAATGTGTTTAAAGACAATTAAAAAATATGTCAAAAATCACATTACAATGGCATTTTATTTCATTTTGAGAAACTCCCCAAAAGAAATTTGTTTATGGTTGTAAGTACAAACATGTTATTGACATTCAGACGGTTTTGTTTAAACAAATGCATATTAAGTTTGATACAGCTTCATAAACATTATGCTACAATGTTGAAAGACAGCAAAAATCCGTACTGCATTTTTGACACGATCCCTTCACGAAACATAAAACCATCCTGTGCAATTTTGGGTAAACACAAGTCGAGTTCATATGCCAAGTTATGGCTTTGTAAGTATTGTAGTTTTTATAAAAAGTTACATTAAGTAATACTTCCTGGTTATTACCAATAATACACATGTCACCAGATGCTTGTTTTTTGCTTAGAAATGTGACTTTTTACTGGCATGTGGCTTATTTCAACACAGTTTGACAGACACTTCTATTACTGAGATTTCCCCCCAAGGTTTTCCCGCCAAGTTGTCTCATGATATTGTGTTACGAAGGGCCATGTGTTGAACTTGTTGTGGTAGACAAGATTGATTGACACCTGCTGGGGTCAGTCACGTGACATTGCAAATGGCGGCTGATGTCGGGCATTATCGGAGAATAAACAAAACTATCGTCAGTATTTGGTGATTTGACAGTGTGATGCATTTAGGTAATTATAATACAACAGCATAGTGGCATGAGAATAACCAGACTATTATGATCTGCATTCATGGTGAATGAATTTATGTTTGAACTGGGCTGACCCACACTTGATCGTCGCTATGGAAACATTGTCAGTTTCCAAGAATCTGAAAAGGGACTTTCCACAGACACACAAAAAATGGTAGTTTTTAAAGGACTGATTGGTGACATATGGCGGTAGTGCCTTGGTTTTTTTAATAGTATATACTGAAACCTACTAATGTTCTATGAAGAAAAAAATAAAGAAATCAACTGACATGATACCCGGTGCAGCTACCTTAACTACCTCTCATGTGAAGGATCGTATGTATGAATGCTTCAAGACACTGCCCACTCCTCTTCCCAGCTGCAGATATTGAAATTTTATTTTATCCAGCAATCAAATCTAAGGATGACCCACATTCTCATTAACCTGGATGAGTAAGTGTGTGATTACATTCTATTCTCCCGTCAAGGGCCCTCACAGGTTTGGGGCATATTGCTTCACAGCGATGGACCATTCTTTAAAATATTAATTTATGTTTGTGTGTTGATCAGGTTGTAGTACTAGTCTGAATATTAACATATAGTTGCCTCACGCTGTGTTCACTTGCGTCTTTAGACCATTGGCCTCTAGTGTACCAATTGGTGATAGTTAATTTTTATTAAAAATATGTTACTTCGCGAGCAGAAATTTGCGAAGTGATTTTTTTAATGGTGGATTGCCCTGAAACTGTTGGCGTGTTTGTCCAGCTTGAGTATATTATGAATACATATTTTATTGCACTAAAATCAGTTTTGTTGTAGCATGTAGATGTTTATCAGGAAATCTGGTTTATGATCGTATTGTTGAGTGTGGATGTTGTAAAGGGAGACAACCAATGAACTCAGTTTTTGTAAAGAAAGTATAGTCAATCATTTTTCACCATGTTTTTTATTTTATTGATGGTAGTTATCTTTGAAGGGGCAGGAAATCCACTCAATTTAAACAAGCCCTTGTATACTCAGTTCCAAACGTACATGCCTAGACAGCATGCATGTCCAAACCCCTCCCCGACTGGTTGCCACCACCCGATCATTCCACCAAAATCTGAGCCACGTCACATGACATCAATGCGTGATCAAGATCCACAGGTGGTGGATCGAAACATTGCAAGTTTCCACTAAACGCTCCAAAATATGTGTTAATTCTTGCTGCCCATTCAAATCTTGGAGCCATTAACAATATTTTCTATATCTTATCAGAAACTTGTTGGATTTATTACAAGACGGTAAGAATTCTGACCTGTCATGTTTGAAGACGAGCCAAATGTCTCAATTATATTGTAATTTTCACTTGCTAATAGTTCTCACCTGTACCATACTATTTACCTAATATACTACCTATTGCAAATCTAAATAATATATATATATGTATTTATATATATATATATGTATGTGTACAAAAAACCTGTTTCAGGTGTATCATGAACTTAGTACCTGTCTCAGGTGTGTCATGAACCTAGCACCTGTTTCAGGTATGTCATGAACCTAGCACCTGTTTCAGGTATGTCATGAACCCAACACCTGTTTCAGGTGTGTCATGAACCTAACACCTGTCTCAGATGTGTCATGAACCCAACACCCGTCTCACGTGTGTCATGAACCTAGCTCCTGTCTTAGGTGTGTCATGAACTCAACACCTTTCTCAGGTGTGTCATGAACCTGTCTCAGGTATGACGATGTCGGACAAGTACCTGCAGCTGCAGCGTCAGCAGGAGGTGGAGAGACTGAGATGGAAGGAGAAGAAGTCGAGGAAGAAGAAGGGCAAGAAGAAGAAGGGAGACATGAGCTCTGACTGGGACGATGATCCCTCCGCCGTCATCTCTGTCAACACCGAGTACAACGTACCAGAAGTAAGGACAAGGCTCTTAGAGAGGAATATTTTTTTGCCAATTTTGAATTAATAAAAAGTGTGCCCGTTAGCACATGAATGGCTTGCACGGAAGCCATTTGCATCAGTTCGTTTGCCATCTGGAGTTAATTCTCTGGGTGGAAATCTTGTTAAATATGTATATATACATGGACGGATGTTCTCTGAGTTTACAGGGAGCCAACTTGTCAGATGATGATCACTTGAAGGGTTCTAAAGATGACCCACATAGACTTCTCAACATTAACCTGGATGAGTGAGTGTGTTATTACATTCTATTCTCCCGTCAAGGGCCCTCACAGGTTTGGGGCATATTGCTTCACAGTGATGGACCATTCTTTAAAATGTTAATTTGTGTTTGTGTGTTGATCAGGGTGTAGTACTAGTCTGAATATTAACATACTTGCCTCACGCTGTGTTCACTTGCTTCTTGAGACTATTGGCCTCTAATGTACCAATTGGTGATAGTTAATTTTTATTAAAAATATGATTTATAGAGACAATGCATATTTTATTATTAAATGTTTATATTAGTTGGAAATGACAGGGAATCACAGACATGTAACACACATGTCTCACACAGAGTGACATACACATGAAATACTACGATGCACACCTGCATACATACATATGCAAACCATGTATGCATGCGCACATTCATGCATGCACTGCAAACACCCACACACACAACATAAACACACGCACACATGCACACTCATGCACAAGCGCGCGCGCACACACACACATACCCATGTTGACCCTCCTGTCCCCTTCCCCCTGTGTAGACCACTGCGAGGTGAGGAGGTGCTGCCTGTCCGCACGTACCAGACTCTGCCGTCTCCATTCAGCGTGAAGGCCCCACCAGAGTCGGCCGCCGCCACAGCACCGGAGAAAAAACACAGGAAGGAACGAGAGAAGAAACACAGTAAAGACAAGAAGGAGAGGAGGGACGATTCAGTTCAGTGTTTGTTGGGGAGAAATATTCATGTTTTTTCAAATTTAGCAGCTAGCCAATGTAGTGGGAATCTAAAGGAGGTGGCTTGAACAAATATAAAATGCTATACATTTTCATACTGTAAACTTACAGGACCACCCTTAGAAGTTGGTAAGTTATCTATGTATTAACACGCTAACATTGGAGTCTTGTAAGTGTATCTCCTTTGAGACATCAAGGTCTACTTGCATCTTGGTATGTTCTTATGTTGGCTTGAATGGCTTGTTTAGACCATTGGCCTCTGATCCACCGCATTTTAGAAAACACAATGATAGGTTTCTTTAGAGTTATTTACTTTCATGTCTTTTATATGCGTGACTTTCTAGATAGTCTTTTTCATTCAATCGAGTGGTGATTCGCCAGATGACACCAATGTAAATTAGTGGTTTGTAGCTGCATCGGTGCGAGAGAGAGAGAGGGGGGAGGTTAGAGAGAGAGAGAGAGAGTGAGAGAAAGAGAGAGAGAGGGGGAGAGAGAGAGGGAGGGAGGGATGGAAGGAGAACGAGAGAGAGAGAGAGAGGGAGGGAAGGGGAGGGAAGGGGAGGGAGGGAGAACGAGAGAGAGAAAGAAATAGAGAGATCACTATATTCATCTCTGTTGCCTCCCAGCATGAGAAGAAGAGCAAGAAGGGTCACCACCACCACTCCAAAGATGACAGTCCCAGTCCTCATCACCACGGCCAATGGTACTGACCAGCCAATGACCCCTGATGACATGCCAGTAACCTCTGACATGAATCACGTTGCTGAAAAGGTAATCGTGAAAGTACTACAAACTACTTCATTTGATTTTTCTTGCATGAACATGGCAGTAGGTTCTCTCTTTAGAAATTTAGGATCAACTTTTTTACTCAGTCCTATTGTTACGGTAGAAAACTTCAATTATATGACAGTTGTGCATTTTTGCTATTGGCATGAACTTTGAACTGTACTGATGTAGTATATGTACATTTGTACTTATACTTTACATATGTACCCAGACTTTACATATGTACTCATACTTTATATATGTACCTATATGTTACATATGTACCCAGATTTTACATATGTACCCATACTTTACATATGTACCCAGACATAGCATAAAAAATGTGTATTATAGAAGGGAACTTATGGTATGTATTTTTGCAGGTAGGCAAAGAATGAAGAATCACTTCTGCATCTGTTTGGGGACGTGCCTGGGGGCAATCTCCGTCACAGTCTTGATGACTACATTGGGTGAGTGACACATGCAATGTTTCAACCTGCGAAAATAGTTATGCCTTCAAAAAAATTAAATGAAACAAGCTAATATCCATCCATCATCTTGTTGTGGTGATGGCAAAATAGTTTTGGCATGATTCTGGCATTATCATTATTTGTTTTTGTCAACATCACTGTGCACCTCTGTTGTTGTGCTGTTGCTAGGCGACAGTCGCGGATACTGAGGGAGACAACAGAGAAACTGAAGAACTTGATGAAGCGTCTTGCCCAGGTTGAGACAGACCGAGCCAATCAGATGTGAGTTGTTCATTTCAAATATTATTTATATGGATTATTTCAGTTATCAGTCCTGTTACTGGGTCGACTGGACCTGTTGGAATCTGAATAAATACACTACAATACAAAAATTACAATACCCTCTTAAAAATTGTCACCTTACGGGATATACTAGCTCTATCCACCAACTGTTGAAACGACTCATAACTTTCTGAGATTTTGTGGGTGGTAGGACTGCTGGAATTAAATTCGCAAGTGCACAAAGGCATGCACGGATTTCGGACTGACAATCAGCTTGAGAAAGACTAACATCATGGGGAAGGATGTGGTCACTCTCCCAGCCATCACTGTGAGCTAGAGGTCGTCCACCTCTTCACCTACCTCGGGTCAACCATTGCCAACAACTTCTCCTTAGAAGTTAATTCCCATTCTGAGAATACTGCTGCCCCCCAACCATTGCCAACAACTTCTCCTTAGAAGCAGAAATCTGCAGAAAGATTGAGAGAGCCGCCTCAACACTCGCCCGGCGTACAAAGAGAGGCTGAAACAACAAAATGCTGATGGAGCACACAAAGGTGACAATGTACAACGCCTGCACGCTGAGTATACTTCTGTACGGCAGTACTGATTCCCCAGTACAGAGGTCCTCTCACGTGCCAAGTCTGTGAGCCTGGTGACCCTGCTCAGGCAATTCCGCCTCCGCTGGCTCGGCCATGTGCATCGGATGGAAGATGGGAGACTTCCAAAAGACATCCTCTACGGAGAGCTGGCCACTGGAAAGAGAGCTGCAGGACGTCCCCATCTGTGCTTCAAGGACGTATGCAAGTGAGACTTGAAGGCACTAGACGTGGATGTAGAGTATTTGGAGGAGCTTACAGGAGACTGATCCACTGGGGGCAGGAACTACACAGGGGTCTCAAAAGAGGAGAGGAGACTCTCCGCAGGCTAGCAGAAGAAAAACGCAACCGCAGAAAAAACACCCAGGCTGAGAACAGAGCCGAGAGGGCCTTCAAGTGCAGCAAATGCCTTAAAGACTCCCGCTCAAGAATCAGCCTTTACAGCCACAACAGACGCTGCCCAGCCAACAGCTGATCTTCGACACAGGGCGCAGATCCATAGTTTTACAAGACAGCAGGATGCCTACTACTGCGGCTGTGGCTGCTGCTGCTGCCTAGAAATGCACAGAACTGAGTTTACTTAACAATATGACATGCTTAATGCATGCTATAATGCTGATTGTGATAAAACAATAATTTTTTGTGACATATTTATATGACAAGAGGAATAGTGACTTATTTTAGGATGAACCCAAGCAAATCAAACAATAAAAACAAGGAATTGTGGGTACATTTTCCAAAGGGTGCCAAGTACTGTCAACTATAATTGATCTGATGTGATGTTGGCCCATTGCAATACATTAACAATTCAATTATAGTTATTAAAAGTCTAGAAAAATACATTGTGTCATGATATATGCAGGAATTAGATTAACACAATGTAATGCAGCATTATGTGAGTGACACACGTATATTTCAAATTGTATATAGTTAAATATTTTTTTATGTCTTCTATTTTGGTATTACAGAAGTATTCA
Organism: Paraescarpia echinospica; assembly: GCA_020002185.1. Lineage (NCBI taxonomy): Eukaryota > Metazoa > Annelida > Polychaeta > Sabellida > Siboglinidae > Paraescarpia > Paraescarpia echinospica. The sequence continues at coordinate 69,825,519 of CM034537.1, read as the reverse complement.
TATGTTTATTTATAAACCAATTGGAAATTAAAACACAAAAATTATTTTGGAAAAAAATTAAATTACGTGTGTCATGAAAAGTTGATTTTTTAAATATATATAACTTTTAACAACAATATTGTTCCGGTCTAAGTTTCAGTGTATTATACCCCAGTGACATCTGAGTACACCAAATTAACTTCTTTTTAAATATTTACAATAAAAATGTGGTTTTATTTGAATTTTTTATAACTTGTCTTATAACAAGGAGAAGTATTAAATGGGTCAATATTTTTCTATCCTAGTGCAATTATAGAAAGTCATCTTTTAAGCTGACTTTTCATTGAATCGCCCACAAGAAGTAATGTCTACTCCTTTTTCATGTTAGAGCAGTTCGTTATTAGTTGTAAAGAGCATCAATTGAATGGATGAAATGTAGGTCGCATTGTAAGATTTTTGTTGTTACAGGGATTTCTTGAGTCGGAAGGAGGAAGAGTATCGAGGTATTGTAAACACTTCCTTGCTCCACTCGTAATGTATAAATTCTTGATTTCTTGAGTCGGTAGGAGAACAAGTATCGAGGTATTATAAACACTTCCTTGCTCCACTCGTAATGTACGAACTCTAGATTTCTTGAGTCGGAAGAAGAAAGAGCTAAATCATTTATTCTTAAGATAATCTGACATGGATACATGATCATAATGGTAGCCATTAATTGTGGCCACTAACTAAAAAGTGACCAGTCCCATTCAGTAGCCCTCCAGGGTTTCAAGAGAAACAGCTACACTGTAATTTATCTATTATGTTACGCAGTATTGTTGTATTTCTAGGAAGTTTAGCGACATTTCTATGTTTTTAAAGACAATTTTAAAATATGTCAAAAATCACCTAAAAACGGCACTTTATTTTTAGAAATATCCTGAAAGAAAAATTTACCTGTTTGTAAGCACAAATATATTATTGACATTCAAACGGGTTTGTTTTGTGAAAAAATGCATATTAAGCATGCTACAGCTTCATAACAATTTTACAGCAATGTTGAAAGATTTGAAGTGTATTTTTGGCACAACCCGTTCACTGATCGTAAATCAGTCCTGGGTTATTTGGCGGACATGTAAGTCCAGCTTGCATGCCAAGTTATAGCTTCGTAACTATTGCAGTTAAAGAAAAATTACATAAAGTAATGCTTCCTGGTTGTCATTGATAACCAGATAGGCGGGTTTTGCATAAAATGTGAACTTTTTTCACAGGCAAGCAATTTGTTTTAATACTAATTGACAGAGACACCTGTGTTTGAGATATCCCGTGTTTTCCCGCCAACGAGGCCTTGCAATCTGTATTTGTAATGACTAAATGTTGAACGACTTTGTGTTTATGACTGGCCTACGGCTAGTCTGTGTTTTGGTGGCACCTGATTGGTCAGAGGTCAACCCCGTGTTACTAACAAATGGCGGCGTTGTTGAGCGTGGAATGGCGTTCAGTCGCAAAACAAGAAGACTACCGCCAGCATTGGTTATTTAACATCACGATGCAATTATGTAATCTTCATAAAACAAGATACTGGTATCAGAATAACCAGACTATAATTTTGTATGATATATTATACAGTGACTGAATTTACACTCGCGGACATCTGCGATGGCATGAAAGTGACGTCATCGTTTCTACGGTAACATCATTATAGTTTCCAAGAATTTGACGAGGAATTCCACTGAAACACACACACAAAGTAGTAGTTTTTAAAGGACGGACTGGTGACATGGCATTATTGCCATGTTTTCTTTTGTAGTACATATATTCATATCAACTCCTACTAATCCATGAAGAAAAAAGTAAAGAAATCAACTGACACGATACGCACCCGAGCGACCTTAACAAATTTATGTCTGATGACATTGAACAACTTTTTATTGGATTACATTTAGCAACTATGTGTCAGATGACATTTAACAACTTTGTATTGGACAACATTTAACAAATTTATGTCAGATGATGTTTAACAACTTTGTATCAGATGACATTTTACAACTTTATATGTTAGATGACATTTAGCGACTTTGTATCAGATAACATTTAGCAACACTTTATGTAACAATTATGTGCCAGATTACATTTAGTAACTTTGTATCAGATGACACTTAAATTTTTTGTATGGGATGACATTTAACAACTTTGTATCAGATGACATTTTATTACTAATCACGTGTGCCCCACAGTACCCTGGGATACCTGAAGGGCACAGAACATGTGTATAAGAAGTACAAGTCCCAACTGCAGCGTGACGACCCGCCCTGTCCACTTTGTCACCGACCGTTTGACAGCGGGGACGAGGTGGACGAACTCATTGCTGAGGTAATCAGTCACTGACCATTGGTCAAACTAAGGGATTGTCTCATAAGAGATTGTTCACAATTGACCTATCCATCATGTGACCTGTTACCTAGCAGAAGTTCCATCAAGCCTTCAAAAAATGGATGCCGAACACGTGGGATGCTCGTGTATTTTTTAACCATTATCGACATTGGCAAAATTGTTTTATTTTGACATATGTAAACTGCGACATACAGGATACATCCAGTGTTGACATTTTCCTGTTCGTGCAGAGGATACGGAAGGGTCAAAGGTAGTGCACTGATTATTAAAAATGTCAGTCGTACTTGAATTGTGTAACCATAGTGATTGTGGATAAATGTTTGTAAACACTGTAATGATGGTTGTTATTATATGTACCATGTCATGACGTAAATTAGATTTGTTGTACCACAGCACGTTTTCTGCGATTTTATTTAATTATATAAAACGTCCACAGCTGATTATTGGTCGATCTACATAGTTTTGAACAACAACAGAAAACATGCACAATGCTGCAAACTATCATTTAATGTCCATTTTATGTCCTGTGTGAGCCCCTAACTGGAAAGAAACCTTAACCCATTTGGAAACTTTCAAAAAGAAGAGTTATTTTTTTCCTTCTGGGGTTGTAGACGAATCACAGAATGTTTAGCATCCAAGATGTAAACCATCTGTGAGGAGAGGTTTAACATATATGCACGCACACACACATGCACGCATGCACGCACACACATGCATGCACACACACACACACGCATGCACACATATGCACACACACACACTCATGCATACACACACGCACACACACACACGCACGCACGCACATACACACAAGCACACATACACACACACAAGCTACCTTGTTGATTGTGAGATACTTAAAGAAAATATTTCTATTAACACATTTCTGTTGTTTTATATATGTTTTGTATTGCGAAGCACATTGGTTACCATAGCAACATTAACCTAATATCTTCTGCAGTTGGATAGCAAGTTGAATCTGGTCCCAGCGAAACTGGAGCGCGTAGTTTCGGAGCACGACAAATTCAAGCGTAAATATGAGACAATGCTGCAGCTGAAGCCAGTGCGAGAGGCGGTGAGTCGATTTGTTGTCTACAGTTTTTTCTACCCCCTTGTTCTCCCTTGTGGAGCGCAATGGCACAGTAGCTAGAGCATCAGACTCAACCGAGAGAACCTGGATTCGAATCCTGCGCCTCAAACCATGGCCAAATTAATTCACTCTACATTGCTCCAGTTCACTCAGTTATGTCTGAATGTTTCGTAGAGAAGTTGAGGTAGTGTTCGATTGAACAGGTCTGCCAGGGAAGTGTAAAGTGCTTTGAACAGTCCTGAAGACTGGATACTGCCCTACATAACTCACCTTTACCCCTTTATTTTTTACGCCACATTGTCTGTTCCACCCTTTCAGTGAATGATTTCCACCTTTTCTTAGGGCTTAGGTTGTGTATTCCAAACAAACTAATGTTGGGCTAATGCAGGAGTTTGTGGTGATTGTGTGCATGCCTTATGGGTACCCGGTAGTCTAGTTATTTATTTTATTATCAGATAGGCAATTAAGGTGATTGGATGTGATGAATGGAATGTTCATGATGGTTGTTTGAAATGCAATGGGGCTTTCTATTTCAATAATATGTGATGGGATCATGTTCCATATTGGTCTTTCTACAGTGCTCCAGTTCACAAAAAGTGGGAAAAGTAACTGAAAATGAAAATTGCTCAAAGTAATACAAAAACTGCTGTTAATTGTCCCTTATACATCTAAATTTAAGGAACAATTGAAAGGAAAGACCCTTGGTTGATGAATTTTGCAATGTGCGATCGGTAACGAAGGTGAGCAAAGTTGGTTACGCTTGTGACATTGTGACACAAACAGCACTTGACTACCTATTCAAATGAAGCAATCTAAGTATAGTTTGTGTGGAAGAATAATACTTGGCATGAGAAAGAACTATGACACAAAGGGCAGTACTTCCAACAAGAGATGCTGCAGTGGGTGAAAGAAGTTAAATGTGACACCGTCACGAGCGTTACCTCACAACTTCAACTTTATCTCACAACCACAGAGATCTTAGTCTTGACCACAGCAGCTGTTACAGAGTTTGTTGGCAGATATATAACTCACTGACAGACAATTAAAAAAAATTTATTGGGGGAGTTTTAAATGGAACAAATTAGAGAGAGTGACGCTTGTGACATGTGACAGAATCTGACAGTGTTCAGAACCATCTTCTCCCTACTCCAGTTCATCCTGCTGCATTTAATTATATCAACACCTCTAGCACTATGTGACTGATGTAATTGCAACTTTAGTGTCAGCTAGCATCCTTTAGAATACGAAAGGTGGGGTTAAAGGTGTATGTCAACAAAACAACAAACAGTGAATGTCAACAAAGACTGATTTCATCAGGACACAAAAAAACTTTATTCAAGTTTCTCCTGTTGGAACAGTTTGAGCCTCTTGTTGTCAGTTCATCTGATAAATCAATACCGAGTTCTGCCATACTATTATAAGGAAATTCTCCTTCAGTAATAACATCGCACCTTATTGGAATAAACTTCCCGAAAAAAATTATACATGGACAAAATACTAACAGTTTCAAAAACCTAATCAACAATGAAAAAATATTATTGAAAATAAGTATGATTTTGACCAATAAGCACTTAACCATGTAAGACCTAGCTACTTATGACTGCTAAGATGGGACATAGAAATAGTCGCAAGGCTGTTGAATCAGTGGAATCGTGCTCCGAAACTACGCGCTCCAGTTTCGCTGGGACCAGATTCAACTTGCTATCCAACTGCAGAAGATATTAGGTTAATGTTGCTATGGTAACCAATGTGCTTCGCAATACAAAACATATATAAAACAACAGAAATGTGTTAATAGAAATATTTTCTTTAAGTATCTCACAATCAACAAGGTAGCTTGTGTGTGTGTATGTGTGCTTGTGTGTATGTGCGTGCGTGCGTGTGTGTGTGTGCGTGTGTGTATGCATGAGTGTGTGTGTGTGCATATGTGTGCATGCGTGTGTGTGTGTGCATGCATGTGTGTGCGTGCATGCGTGCATGTGTGTGTGCGTGCATATATGTTAAACCTCTCCTCACAGATGGTTTACATCTTGGATGCTAAACATTCTGTGATTCGTCTACAACCCCAGAAGGAAAAAAATAACTCTTCTTTTTGAAAGTGTCCAAATGGGTTAAGGTTTCTTTCCAGTTAGGGGCTCACACAGGACATAAAATGGACATTAAATGATAGTTTGCAGCATTGTGCATGTTTTCTGTTGTTGTTCAAAACTATGTAGATCGACCAATAATCAGCTGTGGACGTTTTATATAATTAAATAAAATCGCAGAAAACGTGCTGTGGTACAACAAATCTAATTTACGTCATGACATGGTACATATAATAACAACCATCATTACAGTGTTTACAAACATTTATCCACAATCACTATGGTTACACAATTCAAGTACGACTGACATTTTTAATAATCAGTGCACTACCTTTGACCCTTCCGTATCCTCTGCACGAACAGGAAAATGTCAACACTGGATGTATCCTGTATGTCGCAGTTTACATATGTCAAAATAAAACAATTTTGCCAATGTCGATAATGGTTAAAAAATACACGAGCATCCCACGTGTTCGGCATCCATTTTTTGAAGGCTTGATGGAACTTCTGCTAGGTAACAGGTCACATGATGGATAGGTCAATTGTGAACAATCTCTTATGAGACAATCCCTTAGTTTGACCAATGGTCAGTGACTGATTACCTCAGCAATGAGTTCGTCCACCTCGTCCCCGCTGTCAAACGGTCGGTGACAAAGTGGACAGGGCGGGTCGTCACGCTGCAGTTGGGACTTGTACTTCTTATACACATGTTCTGTGCCCTTCAGGTATCCCAGGGTACTGTGGGGCACACGTGATTAGTAATAAAATGTCATCTGATACAAAGTTGTTAAATGTCATCCCATACAAAAAATTTAAGTGTCATCTGATACAAAGTTACTAAATGTAATCTGGCACATAATTGTTACATAAAGTGTTGCTAAATGTTATCTGATACAAAGTCGCTAAATGTCATCTAACATATAAAGTTGTAAAATGTCATCTGATACAAAGTTGTTAAACATCATCTGACATAAATTTGTTAAATGTTGTCCAATACAAAGTTGTTAAATGTCATCTGACACATAGTTGCTAAATGTAATCCAATAAAAAGTTGTTCAATGTCATCAGACATAAATTTGTTAAGGTCGCTCGGGTGCGTATCGTGTCAGTTGATTTCTTTACTTTTTTCTTCATGGATTAGTAGGAGTTGATATGAATATATGTACTACAAAAGAAAACATGGCAATAATGCCATGTCACCAGTCCGTCCTTTAAAAACTACTACTTTGTGTGTGTGTTTCAGTGGAATTCCTCGTCAAATTCTTGGAAACTATAATGATGTTACCGTAGAAACGATGACGTCACTTTCATGCCATCGCAGATGTCCGCGAGTGTAAATTCAGTCACTGTATAATATATCATACAAAATTATAGTCTGATTATTCTGATACCAGTATCTTGTTTTATGAAGATTACATAATTGCATCGTGATGTTAAATAACCAATGCTGGCGGTAGTCTTCTTGTTTTGCGACTGAACGCCATTCCACGCTCAACAACGCCGCCATTTGTTAGTAACACGGGGTTGACCTCTGACCAATCAGGTGCCACCAAAACACAGACTAGCCGTAGGCCAGTCATAAACACAAAGTCGTTCGACATTTAGTCATTACAAATACAGATTGCAAGGCCTCGTTGGCGGGAAAACACGGGATATCTCAAACACAGGTGTCTCTGTCAATTAGTATTAAAACAAATTGCTTGCCTGTGAAAAAAGTTCACATTTTATGCAAAACCCGCCTATCTGGTTATCAATGACAACCAGGAAGCATTACTTTATGTAATTTTTCTTTAACTGCAATAGTTACGAAGCTATAACTTGGCATGCAAGCTGGACTTACATGTCCGCCAAATAACCCAGGACTGATTTACGATCAGTGAACGGGTTGTGCCAAAAATACACTTCAAATCTTTCAACATTGCTGTAAAATTGTTATGAAGCTGTAGCATGCTTAATATGCATTTTTTCACAAAACAAACCCGTTTGAATGTCAATAATATATTTGTGCTTACAAACAGGTAAATTTTTCTTTCAGGATATTTCTAAAAATAAAGTGCCGTTTTTAGGTGATTTTTGACATATTTTAAAATTGTCTTTAAAAACATAGAAATGTCGCTAAACTTCCTAGAAATACAACAATACTGCGTAACATAATAGATAAATTACAGTGTAACTGTTTCTCTTGAAACCCTGGAGGGCTACTGAATGGGACTGGTCACTTTTTAGTGACCACAATTAATGGCTACCATTATGATCATGTATCCATGTCAGATTATCTTAAGAATAAATGATTTAGCTCTTTCTTCTTCCGACTCAAGAAATCTAGAGTTCGTACATTACGAGTGGAGCAAGGAAGTGTTTATAATACCTCGATACTTGTTCTCCTACCGACTCAAGAAATCAAGAATTTATACATTACGAGTGGAGCAAGGAAGTGTTTACAATACCTCGATACTCTTCCTCCTTCCGACTCAAGAAATCCCTGTAACAACAAAAATCTTACAATGCGACCTACATTTCATCCATTCAATTGATGCTCTTTACAACTAATAACGAACTGCTCTAACATGAAAAAGGAGTAGACATTACTTCTTGTGGGCGATTCAATGAAAAGTCAGCTTAAAAGATGACTTTCTATAATTGCACTAGGATAGAAAAATATTGACCCATTTAATACTTCTCCTTGTTATAAGACAAGTTATAAAAAATTCAAATAAAACCACATTTTTATTGTAAATATTTAAAAAGAAGTTAATTTGGTGTACTCAGATGTCACTGGGGTATAATACACTGAAACTTAGACCGGAACAATATTGTTGTTAAAAGTTATATATATTTAAAAAATCAACTTTTCATGACACACGTAATTTAATTTTTTTCCAAAATAATTTTTGTGTTTTAATTTCCAATTGGTTTATAAATAAACATATGAATACTTCTGTAATACCAAAATAGAAGACATAAAAAAATATTTAACTATATACAATTTGAAATATACGTGTGTCACTCACGAAATGCTGCATTACATTGTGTTAATCTAATTCCTGCATATATCATGACACAATGTATTTTTCTAGACTTTTAATAACTATAATTGAATTGTTAATGTATTGCAATGGGCCAACATCACATCAGATCAATTATAGTTGACAGTACTTGGCACCCTTTGGAAAATGTACCCACAATTCCTTGTTTTTATTGTTTGATTTGCTTGGGTTCATCCTAAAATAAGTCACTATTCCTCTTGTCATATAAATATGTCACAAAAAATTATTGTTTTATCACAATCAGCATTATAGCATGCATTAAGCATGTCATATTGTTATGTAAACTCAGTTCTGTGCATTTCTAGGCAGCAGCAGCAGCCACAGCCGCAGTAGTAGGCATCCTGCTGTCTTGTAAAACTATGGATCTGCGCCCTGTGTCGAAGATCAGCTGTTGGCTGGGCAGCGTCTGTTGTGGCTGTAAAGGCTGATTCTTGAGCGGGAGTCTTTAAGGCATTTGCTGCACTTGAAGGCCCTCTCGGCTCTGTTCTCAGCCTGGGTGTTTTTTCTGCGGTTGCGTTTTTCTTCTGCTAGCCTGCGGAGTCTCCTCTCCTCTTTTGAGACCCCTGTGTAGTTCCTGCCCCCAGTGGATCAGTCTCCTGTAAGCTCCTCCAAATACTCTACATCCACGTCTAGTGCCTTCAAGTCTCACTTGCATACGTCCTTGAAGCACAGATGGGGATGTCCTGCAGCTCTCTTTCCAGTGGCCAGCTCTCCGTAGAGGATGTCTTTTGGAAGTCTCCCATCTTCCATCCGATGCACATGGCCGAGCCAGCGGAGGCGGAATTGCCTGAGCAGGGTCACCAGGCTCACAGACTTGGCACGTGAGAGGACCTCTGTACTGAGGAATCAGTACTGCCGTACAGAAGTATACTCAGCGTGCAGGCGTTGTACATTGTCACCTTTGTGTGCTCCATCAGCATTTTGTTGTTTCAGCCTCTCTTTGTACGCCGGGCGAGTGTTGAGGCGGCTCTCTCAATCTTTCTGCAGATTTCTGCTTCTAAGGAGAAGTTGTTGGCAATGGTTGGGGGGCAGCAGTATTCTCAGAATGGGAATTAACTCTAGGTGACAGGTGGACAAGGAAGCCCTTTGTCTTATCGAGAGTCTGACCCTTTTATCTATGTGTATCCCGCCCTTCTGAGGTATGTGTCGATTTTATTTTTAAACATATTCACGCTACTAGCACCCATACAGCAGCAGATAATCTGTTCCATTCATTTACAGTCCTTTGTGTTGTAGACATTGAGACGATAGAGATCAGATCACATGAAAAGGAGAGCAGTGGAAGCACTCGACGCATCTACAACATACTTTCACTTTCTGTTGACCTTTAACATCTCAATGTTGTGTTGTAGACATTGAGACAGTAGAGATCAGAACAGATGAAGAGGAGAGCAGTGGAAGCACTCAACGCGTCTACAACTTACTTTCACTTTCTGTTGACCTTTAACATCTCACTGTTGTTGTACAGTCCAACAAACGATCACGGTATATGAAGAATAAGTCAAATAACGGGAAACGAGTCTCTGGCTAAGTGCCTGGTTGAGATCAACACCACAAGAAGGCCATACAGCAGTCATTCTGTGCAGACGTGTCACTGCTGTGGGCCCACTGGCCGTGCCTTGGACACCTTCGTAGATATTTAACAAGATTTAACAAGATTGCCATCCAGATAATTAACTCTAGATGGCAGGTGGACAAGGAAGCCCTTTGGCTTATCGAGAGTCCAACCCTTTTATCTACATATATCCAGCCCTTCTGAGGTATGTGTCGATTTTATTTTTAAACATATTCACACTACTAGCACCCACACAATCATCAGATAATCTGTTCCATTCATTCACAGTCCTTTGTGAAAATGAGAACTTTCTCACGTCTAATCTACACTGCTCCTTTACTAATGTAACTTCATGTCCTCTAGTCTTTCTATCTTTCTTAACTGAAAAAAACATATTTCTATCAATATTTTCATAACCATTCAATATTTTAAACACTTCTATCTGATCTCCTCTCAATCTCCTGGTCTCTAGTGTTGTTAAACCACATTCTTTTAGGCGATTTTCATAACTAAGATCCCTCAGTTTTGGTATCATTTTAGTCGCGCTCCTCTGTACTCTTTCTAGCATATCTATGTCCTTGCGGTATGGCCTCCACGCTTGTATACAATATTCTAAATGAGGCCTAACTATTGTTTTGTACAACGGTATTATTAGTTCTTTTTCTTTATATGCTATATTTCGCCTAATCAATCCAAGGATTTGATTTCCCTTTGAAGCTGCAATTCCACACTGCTCTGAAACCTTCATGTCATCACTAATTGTCAGCCCTAAGTCTTTTTCTTTTACAGTAGTACTTAGTACAGTTCCCCCCATTGTATATTCTACATATTCGTTCCCATGTCCTGTGTGGAGGCATTTACATTTCCCAAAATTGAACAACATTTGCCACTTTTCAGACCAATTGATCAACCTGTCAAGATCATCTTGTAAATGCTGTCTATCCCCATCACTTTTAATCCTTCTAAACACTTTTGTATCATCTGCAAATTTCAACACCTTGCTAGCTATATCATCGTCCAAATCGTTTATATATATTAAGAATAATATAGGTCCCAGTACTGATCCCTGTGGAACCCCACTCAAAACTGATTTCCAGTTTGAAGCCTCCCATCAACAACTACCCGCTGTCTTCTGTCAATCAGCCATTTTTCTATCCAGTTAATTATACCATTTCCTATGCCATGGGCCTTTAGTTTAAGCAGTAATCTCTGATGTGGCACTTTGTCGAAAGCTTTTTGAAAATCTAAGTAGATGATATCTACTGGTGATCCATCATCTACCCACTTAGTGATATCTTCCAAAAACATAACACATTTGTTAAGCATGACCTCGCTTTTAGAAACCCATGTTGAGATGGGTTTATCAAGTTATGTTTAACAAGAAAATCCACCATGTGATCTTTAATTAGTCTTTCTAATAATTTACAAATCACCGATGTTAAACTAACTGGTCTATAATTATTTGACTTGTTTCTCGAACCTTTTTTAAATAACGGTATAATGTTTGCTTCTTTCCATTCTAAAGGAACCACTCCCTCTTCTAATGACAAGTTGAAAACTGTTGCAAGTGGTATGCTAATTTGTTCTACAATTTCCACTAGTAGTTTGGGTGGAATACCATCCACTCCAGGTGATTTATTTTCCTTTGTAGCCCTAATTTTCTTAGCTACCATTTCTGGGGTTACAATTAACTGTCTTAAATAGTCTGATTCTGCCCCCTTGAACTTAGCCTCTGGTACTGGCAGTGAACTAGTGTCTTCTCTGGTAAACACTGAACTAAAATACTCATTTAGGTCTTCAGCCATTAAGAATCCTTCTGATATTATATTTCCAGCACTATCTTCTAGAGGACCGACCTTATCCTGAACTTTCTGTTTGCTTCGAACATACGCATAAAAACTCTTGCTGTCATGTTTTATATTACAAGCTAATTTATGTTCATAGCTTCTCTTTGAATTTCTAATTTCAGCTGTAGCTTGGTTTAGTGCTTCTTTATAAATGTTGTAGTCTTCGTCATTGCCAGTACGTCTATATGACTTCCGCATCATTTGTTTATACTTAATTTTTCTAATGGCTTCTTTCGATAAGTATTTCTTTCTGGTCCGTTTCCCTTGTTTTTTGAAGGGAACAAATTTATCTACGATGCACTCTATTTAATTCTTTAAGATATTCCAGCATTAGGTTGCTGTCTTATTCTTCAGTGTATTATTCCAGTCTATCTTTGCTAAATATTTCCTCATTTCCTTATATCTTCCTTTGTGGAAATTTCTCCTGAACTGCTTTTTATTATTTCTTTCTGATTTTACTTTGATGGTAAATTGTATCTGGTTGTGATCACTACTTCCCAGACGCTCACATAATTTAACATTGTCAACTAATTCATTCTGTGAGGACAAAACTAAGTCTAACACATTCTCTCCCCTGGTTGGTTCTAGCACATGTTGAGAAAGGAAACTATCTTGTACTAAAACTAAAAACTTGTGGTCCTCACTACCCATACTCTGTAGAGATTTCCATTTAATATGCCCATGGTTAAAATCCGCCATAACAAGATTTAACAAGATTGCCATCCAGAGAATTAACTCTAGATGGCAGGTGGACAAGGAAGCCCTTTGGCTTATCGAGAGTCCAACCCTTTTATCTACATATATCCAGCCCTTCTGAGGTATGTGTCGATTTTATTTTTAAACATATTCACACTACTAGCACCCACACAATCATCAGATAATCTGTTCCATTCATTCACAATCCTTTGTGAAAATGAGAACTTTCTCACGTCTAATCTACACTGCTCCTTTACTAATGTAACTTTATGTCCTCTAGTCTTTCTATCTTTCTTAACTGAAAAAAACATATTTCTATCAATATTTTCATAACCATTCAATATTTTAAACACTTCTATCTGATCTCCTCTCAATCTCCTGGTCTCTAGTGTTGTTAAACCACATTCTTTTAGGCGTTTTTCATAACTAAGATCCCTCAGTTTTGGTATCATTTTAGTCGCTCTCCTCTGTACTCTTTCTAGCATATCTATGTCCTTCTTGCGGTATGGCCTCCACGCTTGTATACAATATTCTAAATGAGGCCTAACTATTGTTTTGTACAGCGGTATTATTAGTTCTTTTTCTTTATATGCTATATTTCGCCTAATCAATCAAAGGATTTGATTTCCCTTTGAAGCTGCAATTCCACACTGCTCTGAAACCTTCATGTCAGCACTAATTGTCAGCCCTAAGTCTTTTTCTTTTACAGTAGTGTCACGGATTAGCGAGGTCTCCGTACACTAGATGGCTCAGTCTAGTAGGGTTCTTATATATCAAGGTCAACGCATATGAGAGTCCAGAGTCCAGAGTCCAGAGTCCAGACTTGTTTCTCCGGAGGGACCATGGTCGGCCATTTTGTTTCCGGTCACGTGATCACAAGTGCCAAAATTGACGAATCACGTGTAACCACGTGATAAGAGAAACAGAGACACAATCAGAGGCAACTTGTGTCTCCGGAGGGCCCATGGTCGACCATTTCGTTTCCGGTCACGTGATTACAGGGGCCAGAATGGACAAACCACAGAGTGCAGAGTGCAGAGTGCAGAGTCCAGAGTCCAGAATCAGAGGCAACTTATTTCTCCGGAGTGCCCATGGTCGGTCATCCTGTTTCCGGTCACGTGATCACTGGGGCCAGAATGGACGAATCACGTGAACGCACGTGACAAGGGAGACACAGATACAGAATCAAAGGCACTTTTTTCTCCGGAGGGCCCATGGACGGACATTTTGTTCCAGGTCCCGTGATCACAGGGGCCAGAATGGATGATTCACGTGAATCCACGTCATAAGAGAGACAGAGACAGAATCAGAGGCAACTTGTTTCTCCGGAGGGCCCATGGTCGGCCATCTTGTTTCCGGTCACGTGATCACAGGGGCAGAATGGACGAATCACGTGAAGCCACGTGATAAGAGAGACAGAGACAGAATCAGAGGCAACTTGTTTCTCCGGAAGGCCCATGTTCGGCCATTTTGTTTCCAGTCACGTGATCACAGGGGTCAGAATGGACCAATTACGTGAAGCCACGTGATAAGAGAGACAGAGACAGAATCAAAGGCTACTTGTTTCTTCGGAGGGACCATGGTCGGCCATTTTGTTTCCGGTTACGTGATCACAAGTGCCAAAATGGACGAATCACGTGTAACCACGTGATAAGAGAAACAGAGACACAATCAGAGGCAACTTGTGTCTCTGGAGGGCCCATGGTCGACCATTTCGTTTCCGGTCACGTGATTACAGGGGCCAGAATGGACGAGTCACGTGAAGCCAAGTGATAAGAGAGACAGAGACAGAATCAGAGGCAACTTGTTTCTCCGGAGGGCCCATGGTCGGCCATTTTGTTTCCGGTCACGTGATCACAGGGGCCAGAATGGACAAACCACTTGAAGCGACGTGATAAGGGAGACAGAGACAGAATCAGAGGCAACTTATTTCTCCTGAGGGCCCATGGTCTGCCATTTTGTTTCCGGTCACGTGATCACAGGGGCCAGAATGGACGAATCACGTTAAGACACGTGATAGAGAGACAGAGACAGAATCAGAGGCAACTTGTTTCTCCGGAGGGCCCATGGTCGGCCATTTTGTTTCCGGTCACGTGATCACAGGGGCCAGAATGGACAAACCACTTGAAGCGACGTGATAAGGGAGACAGAGACAGAATCAGAGGCAACTTATTTCTCCTGAGGGCCCATGGTCTGCCGTTTTGTTTCCGGTCACGTGATCACAGGGGCCAGAATGGACGAATCACGTTAAGACACGTGATAGAGAGACAGAGACAGAATCAGAGGCAACTTGTTTCTCCTGAGGGCCCATGGTTGGCCATTTCGTTTCCGGTCACGTGATTACAGGGGCCAGAATGGACGAGTCACGTGAAGCCACGTGATAAGAGAGACAGAGACAGAATCAGAGGCAACTTGTTTCTCCGGAGGGCCCATGGTCGGCCATTTTGTTTCCGGTCACGTGATCACAGGGGCCAGAATGGACGAACCAATTGAAGCGACGTGATAAGGGAGACAGAGACAGAATCAGAGGCAACTTGTTTCTACTGAGGGCCCATGGTCTGCCATTTTGTTTCCGGTCACGTGATCACAGGGGCCAGAATGAGTCCAGAGTCCAGAGTCCAGAGTCAACTTGTTTCTCCGGAGGGACCATGGTCGGCCATTTTGTTTCCGGTCACGTGATCACAGGGGCCAGAATGGACGAATCACGTTAAGACACGTGATAGAGAGACAGAGACAGAATCAGAGGCAACTTGTTTCTCCGGAGGGCCCATGGTCGGCCATTTTGTTTCCGGTCACGTGATCACAGGGGCCAGAATGGACAAACCACTTGAAGCGACGTGATAAGGGAGACAGAGACAGAATCAGAGGCAACTTATTTCTCCTGAGGGCCCATGGTCTGCCGTTTTGTTTCCGGTCACGTGATCACAGGGGCCAGAATGGACGAATCACGTTAAGACACGTGATAGAGAGACAGAGACAGAATCAGAGGCAACTTGTTTCTCCTGAGGGCCCATGGTTGGCCATTTCGTTTCCGGTCACGTGATTACAGGGGCCAGAATGGACGAACCAATTGAAGCGACGTGATAAGGGAGACAGAGACAGAATCAGAGGCAACTTGTTTCTACTGAGGGCCCATGGTCTGCCATTTTGTTTCCGGTCACGTGATCACAGGGGCCAGAATGAGTCCAGAGTCCAGAGTCCAGAGTCAACTTGTTTCTCCGGAGGGACCATGGTCGGCCATTTTGTTTCCGGTCACGTGATCACAAGTGCCAAAATTGACGAATCACGTGTAACCACGTGATAAGAGAAACAGAGACACAATCAGAGGCAACTTGTGTCTCCGGAGGGCCCATGGTCGACCATTTCGTTTCCGGTCACGTGATTACAGGGGCCAGAATGGACAAACCACAGAGTGCAGAGTGCAGAGTCCAGAGTCCAGAATCAGAGGCAACTTATTTCTCCGGAGTGCCCATGGTCGGTCATCCTGTTTCCGGTCACGTGATCACAGGGGCAGAATGGACGAATCACGTGAAGGCACGTGACAAGAGAGACAAAGACAAAATCAGAGGCAACTTGTTTCACCGGATTGCCCATGGTCAGCCATTTTGTTTCCGGTCACGTGATCACAGGGGCCAGAATGGACGAATCACGTGAACGCACGTGACAAGGGAGACACAGAGACAGAATCTAAGGCACTTGTTTCTCCGGAGGGCCCATGGACGGACATTTAGTTTCCGGTCACGTCATCACAGGGGCCAGAACTTGTTTCTCCGGAGGGCCCATGGTCGGCCATCTTGTTTCCGGTCACGTGATCACAGGGGCCAGAATGGACGAATCACGTGAAGGCACGTGATGAGAGAGACAGAGACATAATCAGAGGCACTTGTTTCTCCGGAGGGCCCATTGTCGGCCATTTTGTTTCCAGTCACCTGATCACAGGGGTCAGAATGGACCAATCACGTGAAGCCACGTGATAAGAGAGACAGAGACAGAATCACAGGCAACTTGTTTCTCCGGAGGGACCATGGTCGGCCATTTTGTTTCCGGTCACGTGATCACAAGTGCCAAAATGGACGAATCACGTGTAACGACGTGATAAGAGAAACAGAGACACAATTAGAGGCAACTTGTGTCTCTGGAGGGCCCATGGTCGACCATTTCGTTTCCGGTCACGTGATTACAGGGGCCAGAATGGACGAGTCACGTGAAGCCACGTGATAAGAGATACTGAGACAGAATCAGAGGCAACTTGTTTCTCCAGAGGGCCCATGGTCGGCCATTTTGTTTCCGGTCACGTGATCACAGGGGCCAGAATGGACGAACCACTTGAAGCGACGTGATAAGGGAGACAGAGACAGAATCAGAGGCAACTTGTTTCTCGTGAGGGCCCATGGTCTGCCATTTTGTTTCCGGTCACGTGATCACAGGGGCCAGAATGGACGAATCACGTTAAGACACGTGATAGAGAGACAGAGACAGAATCAGAGGCAACTTGTTTCTCCTGAGGGCCCATGGTTGGCCATTTTGTTTCCGGTCACGTGATCACGGGGGCCATAATGGACGAATCACGTGAAGCCACGTGATAAGAGAGACAGAGACAGAATCAGACGCAACTTGTTTCTCCGGAGGGCCCATGGTCGGCATTTTGTTTCCGGTCACGTGTTCACAGGGGCAGAAAGGACGAATCACGTGACGCCACGTGTTAGGAGAGACAGAGACAGAATCAGAGGCAACTTATTTCTCCTGAGGGCCCATGATCGGCCATTTTGTTTCCGGTCATGTGTTCACACGGGCAGAAAGGACGAATCACGTGAAACGACGTGATAAGAGAGACAGAGAGAGAATCAGAGGCAACTTGTTTCTCCGGTGGGCCCATGGTCTGCCATTTTTTGTTTCCTCTCACGTGATGACATGGGCTAGAATAGACGAATCACGTGAAGCCACGTGATAGAGAGACAGAGAGAGAATCAGAGGCAACTTGTCTCTCCGGAGGGCCCATGGTCGGCCATATTGTTTCCGGTCACGTGATCACAGGGGCCAGAATGGATGAATCACGTGAAGCCACGTGATAGAGACACAGAGACAGAATCATAGGCAACTTGTTTCTCCGGAGGGCCCATGGTCGGCCATCTTGTTTCCGGTCACGTGATCACAGGGGCAGAATGGACGAATCACGTGAAGGCACGTGACAAGAGAGACAGAGACAGAATCAGAGGCACTTGTTTCTCCGGAGGGCCCATGGTCGGTCATCTTGTTTCCGGTCACGTGATCACAGGGGCAGAATAGACGAATCACGTGAAGCCACGTGATCAGAGAGACAGAGACAGAATCAGAGGCAACTTGTTTCTCCGGAAGGCCCATGTTCGGCCATTTTGTTTCCAGTCACGTGATCACAGGGGTCAGAATGGACCAATCACGTGAAGCCACGTGATAAGAGAGACAGAGACAGAATCACAGGCAACTTGTTTCTCCGGAGGGACCATGGTCGGCCATTTTGTTTCCGGTCACCTGATCACAAGTGCCAAAATGGACGAATCACGTGTAACCACGTGATAAGAGATACAGAGACACAATCAGAGGCAACTTGTTTCTCTGGAGGGCCCATGGTCGACCATTTCGTTTCCGGTCACGTGATTACAAGGATCAGAATGGACGAGTCACGTGAAGCCACGTGATAGGAGAGACAGAGACAGAATCAGAGGCAACTTGTTTCTCCGGAGGGCCCATGGTCGGCCATTTTGTTTCCGGTCACGTGATCACAGGGGCCAGAATGGACGAACCACTTGAAGCGACGTGATAAGGGAGACAGAGACAGAATCAGAGGCAACTTGTTTCTCCTGAGGGCCCATGGTCTGCCATTTTGTTTCCGGTCACGTGATCACAGGGACCAGAATGGACGAGTCACGTGAAGCCACGTGATAAGAGAGACAGAGACAGAATCAGAGGCAACTTGTTTCTCCGGAGGGCCCATGGTCGGCCATTTTGTTTCCTCTCACGTGATCACATGGGCCAGAATGGACGAATCACGTGAAGCCACGTGATAAGAGAGACAGAGAGAGAATCAGAGGCAACTTGTTTCTCCGGTGGGCCCATGGTCTGCCATTTTTTGTTTCCTGTCACGTGATGACATGGGCTAGAATAGACGAATCACGTGAAGCCACGTGATAGAGAGACAGAGAGAGAATCAGAGGCAACTTGTCTCTCCGGAGGGCCCATGGTCGGCCATATTGTTTCCGGTCACGTGATCACAGGGGCCAGAATGGATGAATCACGTGAAGCCACGTGATAGAGACACAGAGACAGAATCATAGGCAACTTGTTTCTCCGGAGGGCCCATGGTCGGCCATTTTGTTTCCGGTCACGTGATCACAGGGGCCAGTGGACGAATCACATGAAGCCACGTGATAAGAGAGACAGAGACAGAATCAGAGGCAACTTGTTTCTCCGGAGGGCCCATGGTCGGCCATCTTGTTTCCGGTCAAGTGATCACAGGGGCAGAATGGACGAATCACGTGAAGGCACGTGACAAGAGAGACAGAGACAGAATCAGAGGCACTTGTTTCTCCGGAGGGCCCATGGTCGGTCATCTTGTTTCCGGTCACGTGATCACAGGGGCAGAATGGACGAATCACGTGAAGCCACGTGATCAGAGAGACAGAGACAGAATCAGAGGCAACTTGTTTCTCCGGAAGGCCCATGTTCGGCCATTTTGTTTCCAGTCACGTGATCACAGGGGTCAGAATGGACCAATCACGTGAAGCCACGTGATAAGAGAGACAGAGACAGAATCACAGGCAACTTGTTTCTCCGGAGGGACCATGGTCGGCCATTTTGTTTCCGGTCACCTGATCACAAGTGCCAAAATGGACGAATCACGTGTAACCACGTGATAAGAGATACAGAGACACAATCAGAGGCAACTTGTGTCTCTGGAGGGCCCATAGTCGACCATTTCGTTTCCGGTCACGTGATTACAAGGACCAGAATGGACGAGTCACGTGAAGCCACGTGATAGGAGAGACAGAGACAGAATCAGAGGCAACTTGTTTCTCCGGAGAGCCCATGGTCGGCCATTTTGTTTCCGGTCACGTGATCACAGGGGCCAGAATGGACGAACCACTTGAAGCGACGTGATAAGGGAGACAGAGACAGAATCAGAGGCAACTTGTTTCTCCTGAGGGCCCATGGTCTGCCATTTTGTTTCCGGTCACGTGATCACAGGGACCAGAATGGACGAGTCACGTGAAGCCACGTGATAAGAGAGACAGAGACAGAATCAGAGGCAACTTGTTTCTCCGGAGGGCCCATGGTCGGCCATTTTGTTTCCTCTCACGTGATCACATGGGCCAGAATGGACGAATCACGTGAAGCCACGTGATAGAGAGACAGAGAGAGAATCAGAGGCAACTTGTCTCTCCGGAGGGCCCATGGTCGGCCATATTGTTTCCGGTCACGTGATCACAGGGGCCAGAATGGATGAATCACGTGAAGCCACGTGATAGAGACACAGAGACAGAATCATAGGCAACTTGTTTCTCCGGAGGGCCCATGGTTGGCCATTTTGTTTCCGGCCACGTGATCACAGGGGCCAGTGGACGAATCACGTGAAGCCACGTGATAAGAGAGACAGAGACAGAATCAGAGGCAACTTGTTTCTCCGGAGGGCCCATGGTCGGCCATCTTGTTTCCGGTCACGTGATCACAGGGGCAGAATGGACGAATCACGTGAAGGCACGTGACAAGAGAGACAGAGACAGAATCAGAGGCACTTGTTTCTCCGGAGGGCCCATGGTCGGTCATCTTGTTTCTCTTTGAATTTCTAATTTCAGCTGTAGCTTGGTTTAGTGCTTCTTTATAAATGTTGTAGTCTTCGTCATTTCCAGTACGTCTATATGACTTCCACATCATTAGTTTATACTTAATTTTTCTAATGGCTTCTTTCGATAAGTGTTTCTTTTTGGACCGTTTCCCGTGTTTTTTTAAGGGAACAAATTTGACGATGATGCATTCAATTTCACTCTTTAAGATAGTCCAGCATTCTGTTGCTGTCTTATTCTTCAGTGTGTTATTCCAGTCTATCTTTGCTAAATATTTCCTTATGTCCTTATATTTTCCTTTGTGGAAATTTCTCCTGTACTGCTTTTTACTATTCCTTTCTGATTTTACTTTGATGGTAAAATGTATCTGGTTGTGATCACTATTCCCCAGTGGCTCACATATCCTGACATTGTCAACTAATTCATTCTGTGAGGACAAAACTATGTCTAACACATTCTCTCCCCTGGTTGGTTCTATCACATGTTGAGAAAGGAAACTATCTTATGCTAAAACTAAAAACTTGTGGTCCTCACTACCCATACTCTGTAAAGATTTCCATTTTATATGCCCGTGGTTAAAATCCCCCATAATAACACAGTCCTGTTTGCTCACTTCCCTTATAGTGATTTGTATTTTTTCATTCTCTTCTATGCTTATGTTTGGACTTCAATAAACTAATCCAACCGTTAACGTTGAGTTTCCTGTAACTATGTTACACCAAACAGCTTCTTTGCAATCTGCTTCTCTGTCTAATTTTATTTCATAAGCCTGGATAGATTCTTTAATATATAAAATAACTCCACCTCCCCTTCTTCCTATTCTATCTTTCCTAAACATCACATATCCTGTCAGTCCCAATTCGGCATCTGATATATCGGTGGTTGCCCATGATTCGGTTATACCTATTATGTGAGGGTCAATATCTTCTACCATAATGTTTAGTTCATTTATTTTGTTTACTATACTCCTTGCATTTAAACAAACACATTTATATCCAGCTTCAGAACAGTTTTCCAGACTGTTCTTTACTGAATTATTTTTGCTGTCTTTATCTATGCCTCCAGTTTCAGGCTTCTCTGCGAGTCCCCCCTGCGAATTTAGTTTAAATAGATGCAACCTGTCCCACTGTCAACGGATTGCAGCAGATTCTCTGAGAATACTGCTGCCCCCTTTCCACTTAGATGGAGGCCATCTGTCATGTACATATCTTCTCGGGATCTGTTTTCGTACAGTGTTACGACCTTTAGGCTTTACACTCACTGTATAAGTATAGTGAGTATGTATAATTATAAAGTATATATAAAACCTGAGCCTATGTTGACCTAGATCTAAATGTTTTTTACAGAGAAATAATTAAAATTTATGTAGGCCTACTTGTTACACAAAATCATCAATGCCAGCAGTGTATAATTATAAGCCTTATAATAAGGGATCCCATTTTCTTCATTTTACCTCCGTCCCCTAATTTTCACATTTTTTTTATCTCTCACTTTTTCATATTCCGTATTTTTACCTCCACTTTCCACATCCTGATACACCCCTCCCCTACCAGCTGCCCACCATGCTCATACATTGACCATTGTCATGTCACTGACCTGTCAGCTTCGAAATAATCTGTACACCCGGCCTGGGCACAGTGCTGGAAGTGCACAGACAGCAGATGCTCGGCAAATGTCGAGTGGGTTTGTCCAGCCAAACGTCGTTGTCATTCCCATTCATTCAAAACATGTCCCAGATAAATGCGTCGGCTGTCATATTTCTTCTTCCTTTTAGTTTCCGCAACCTTCTTTTGTTGTTGTTTACGCGTTTCCTCTGTGATTTGGGTCTGTCTTCCATTGTAACTGTGATCCCATGGCAACCATGTGGTTTATGTTTACTTCCGGGGAAACGCCTGGCGCCTCATGTCCACAGCGACAGTTATTGTAACTAAATCTTGATCAAATCACAGCCCCCTCTTTAAGTCTGGTTAGTCGATGCCAGTGGTCCATTCATATGATGTACAAGATATACATCATATGAATACACCTGGTCTGTATATATTAATATGCTAACTCTAGTGCATTGTAACACTATATCTCCCCATAAGAGCCAAGGTTCTCTCGCCTCTTTCTACTTCATTCACTTCCTCTATTTCACTGGTTCATCAAATGGTCTGAAAAGTGACAAATGCTGTTCAATTTTGGGAAATGTAAATGCCTCCATAAAGGAAAGAAGATGTAGAATATACAATAGGGGGTACTGTACTAAGTACTACTGTAAAAAAAGGACTTAGAGTTAACCATTAGTGCTGATATGAAGGTTTCAGAGCAGTGTGGAATTGCAGCTTCAAAGGGAAATCAAATCCTTGGATTAATTAGGCAAAATATAGCGTATAAGGAAAAAGAACTAATAATACCATTGTACAAAACAATAGTGAGGCCTCATTTAGAATAGTGTTTACAAGCGTGGAGGCCATATCGCAAGAAGGACATAGATATGCTTGAAAGAGTACAGAGGAGAGCGACTAAAATTATACAAAAACTGAGAGATCTTAGTTATGAAATTTGCCTAAAAGAATGTGGTTTAACAACACTAGAGACCAGGAGATCAGATAGAAGTGTTTAAAATACTGAATGGTTATGAAAATATTGATAGAAATATTTTTTTCTCAGTTAAGAAAGATAGGACTAGAGGACATGAAGTTGCATTAGCAAAGGAGCAGTATAGATTAGATATAAGAAAGTTCTCATTTTCACAAAGGACTGTAAATGAATGGAATAGATTATATGCTGATTGTGTGGGTGCTAGTAGCGTGAATGTTTAAAAATAAAATCGACATATACTTCAGAAGGGTGGGATACACATAGATCAAAGGGTTGGACTCTCGATAAGCCAAAGGGCTTCCTTGTCTACATGCCACCTAGAATTAATTCTCTGGGTGGCAATCTTGTTAAATCTTGGCTCATTGGCATGTGATGTACCAACTGGTTATGTATTAAAACGCAACAACAGTTATTTAGTTATGTGTTTGTAATATGCTATGATTTCTTTCTCCTATTAGGGAGAATTGAGTGGTGATCGATTCTCAAGATGGCGCCACCATGCATAAACGAGTGGCTTCTTGCTATATGGACGTGTGTAAACTAGCATATAATTTTTTAACATTTTCAAACATATATAAACATAAAATGTTGTATAAGTGTACATGAGAGTCAATGTTGGCAACTATTATATGTACCGTGTACACTTTTTGTTCAAAATAAAATAATTGATTCATATTTGCACATATTGGTATGGCCATCAATACCAGAATTGACACGATCACTTCTACAATTATTTTTTTAATGTAACCTAATTACAGCAACATTTAATTATGAATTAACTGATCTGTGAATTTCAGAATTTGACACTGCATATCCAGTGGACTCCCCTTACTAGAATCACTTTACGCCTGAGTAACTTGATTCTTTTAAGCAGCTGATAAGTCAACTCCTCCATTGTATGTATGACATTCCATGGGGTGAGCTAATTAAATACATATCTATTACATAACCACAACAAAGGTATTCATAACCAAGCTACACAACTTCATAACTGCAATGTTTTATCCGATTATTGTTATAATTGGAATAAAACAAACCATAATGTTGTTTTCAATAATGCCGATTCAGTTTTAATAAATCAAGTATTACATGATTGCTGAACGTACTTGTGTGTTCATATACAGGGCAGTGCCGTTCTGCTTTACCTGTTGCAACAATGTTCATCTGAAGACCACATTCTCTAGGCTGCCACTGATACACACAATTCCATTACTGTGCTTTGCCCTTTACCAATTTCTACACAAAAAGGATAAGTGTTAATTGAGCAAAACTGCCCCCCTGATACTTCTAATGTAACAAGAGGCTTAACCTCTGGGCTATCCAGCCCCATCATAGTTTCAACATAAAGTCTTTATGATATGTATGCAGAAAGCTATTACATTCAAACCTTGTTTAACAGTCACCTCAGTAATACAGCCACCTCACAATTAAGGTCACCCTCCGTTAGTAATACAGCCACCTCACAATTCAGGTCATCCTCTCAGTAATACAGCCACCTCACAATTAAGGTCACCTTTCTTCAGTAATACAGCCAACTCACAATTAAGGTCACCTTTATTCAGTAATACAGCCAACTCACAATTAAGGTCACCCTATGTCTGTCCAAAACTATTTCCATAATGGTCAAGTAAAATTAGTCCTGCTAATAAGGTCACCTTGCTATTCAGGTCAATGCCCAGTCCCAAGGGCGAAATTCTACTGAAACTGCTTTGATATCTAATTGTGACTATGACGGCTGGCGTGGTTAATATCTAAGTGGACTTGCAATTAAACATAAAAATGTATAATACAGTTTACCAATGCATACAATATATATATATATATCATGAGGAGCATACCGACGGTAGATAAAACGGTGAAGTAAGTTAAACTGTGTGCTGGTAATAAGGAGACCATTTTAGATTTAATTTACTCTCCCGACTTTCATGAATATTTTTTTTTAAAGTTACATGTCTCATTATAACACGTGGTAAATGTGTTGCGTGTCTTAGTATTCTGTAACATTTGAAAGAGGAAGACACAATATTGACCTCTTGAGCAAATTTCAGTAACCCGACTGCATTAACTCAGTTCCCTGTGGCACAACAAAAACCATTGAAGAGTGATACAAAGAACATTGAACCATTCATTTAGACTGTTTTGTACTTACATTGTTAAAGTACTTACACTTGGAGTTTTGAAATTATATGTATTTGCACTTGGTCATTTGTCAATATCAAGTACACTTCAAGTATATGACTTGAGTAATCTAGACTACAAGATAACACTTCTCTACTGTTTTGACTGTGGTTTATGCACAACACTGAATGTCCGTCCTGCAATTTATATTATAAGTGTATTTCCATAAAAGTAAAAGAAATTGGCGCGTGAATGATAGTATTATTGTTGATAATAGTATTATTGTTGATAATAGTATTATTGTTGATAATTCCGGCAGAATTGTACTTGGCCTAGTGTACTTGATAAGTTTTGAAGTACTTGACCTAATGTACTTGGAATTGTACTTGATACGTTTATGTTCTGAAGTACTTGACCCAATGCACTTGGGATTGTACTTGATCAAATGTACTTGACCAAATTGTACCTGATCAAATGTACTATACTTGACCTCAACCTTGTTTGGCAGGCGATGTTGATCTATCAAAGACCAATAATTCAATTGCAATATATTCGTAAACAACATAGACACAAAACATGTACAATGATATTGCATCAATTCCACATGTAGACAAGGCACTGAATGTGGATGGATCTGAAGTAGGCTAATCACTTCCTGTGTAACAGATGCATAGCGTAGATAAACAAGGTTAATTTACTGCTGAAGGGATGACATACTCATCAACAAAGTTAGCAATTGTTAGCACAAATGCAATTTTCGTGTAGGAGAATAAAACATTTTAATAGTGAGATAGATTTTGCAACATGAAACAAATTGTGCCAAATTATTAGGCCAAACAGAATATTTGTGTTCCCGATTAACCGACCAACACTGTTAAACAAAGCCGACCGACCCCATAAGTTCTTACGACACGAGAAGGAATATTCATCACTTGACCGTGACCTTGTATAAATACAAGCTCAATGGAAAACAAATCTTTGCCGCCTGAACCAATCATTAGTGGTTAAAATATTGGAAATATGTTTTTTTCATAGTGGTCTAAAAAGATAAGAGGGTGGTGTCTTCGCAAAAAAACAACTACCAAGAAAATACTCAAATGCCTACCTACACTGTACTCTGAAATATTCACCCTCAGGAAATAATGAAAGACAATCTATCCTACCTACCCATAATTTGAGAGTTTGTAACACAAAACACTGATAATACTCTGGTTGGCCACAGGTACTGTAGAACTTTGGAATAGAACTAGTAGTAGTAGTAACGGTAGTTTAATGGACACAATTACTACTGACTCAGTTGGCTAGTTTAGTCATCTCAGCACTTGTGACATAAGCTCACTTTGTGCAGAGGTGTTTGTGCAATCTGTCAATATGTCACAAAAACAACTTGTGCCATGCGATGGCTTTGGCTTTTTGTTGTCTCCTACGTGCTTTGGTGTTTTATCAAACAGAAAATACAAGATATGCATTTAACAAAATGTTAACTATTCAACACAATCTTGCAACAAGTCTACAAATATCTAGTAAGAAAATAACCAATCAGAAAACAGCTTTCATCTCAGTTTGGTAATAATAGCTGCCACACCACTCACCAGGTGTCTCTCCCAATAAGGCAACATATCAATGGATGAATACAACAGAATTTGCATAAATTTAACAAGTAAGTGACTCACCTTTTACATAAAAATACAGTATACAATGTATAGGGTACAAATACATTACCATGGTGGTAAGTCATGTAGTTAATAACATGAACCTTGTGCACATTATTGTCACAATCTGGCAGAGAAATATCTGGTTGTGGAAACCTAAATAAAATCAAACACAAATGTAATCATGCCATTGAGGAAATTACAATATGTGTAAAGATGTGTACTTATGGCATACTTTAAATTTTGAATATGCACATATTCCATTGCATGTTTTCAATTATTGTAGCTAGATGGTTAGATGAATAGCAAATTCGAATAATATAATATTGATGTCTCAAAATACATGTATGTATGTATGTGAATATATGTATGTATATATGTGTGTATATGTGTGTATACATACATGTATATAATTATATATATAAATACATGTCAGGGGTAAATTTACACAAAAGTCAATGACTTCATATTTACCCCCTTCAAACATTGTATATTCTCACTTGTATTATAGTTAAACTTGTTTGGTTGTCTTGTCTTGTATATATTGTTATCAATGTTCTGAATAAACGTTCATTCATTCATTCATTCATGGCTATGTTATAAAACAATGTCCACAGAAGACAGAAATTATGAAATTACATTTCACCAGAAAAACAATGATACTGGGCTACAGAGAAATACAAGTATATATGTACCGGGATATGACTTAAAGGTATTATTTTTAGATGCACTTTTGCAATTTAAAACTTGCAATACATACATCGGAATACAAAAGCTAACTACAATTAATTATATTTTACAAAATTATGACATTGGTGAAGAATAAAGAGCAAGAATTCAATTACTAATAAACTGCATGAACCACGTATGTCTAGAAATAATCTGTCTGACTTGACAAAGCAGATTTACAAGGTATGTTGTTTCTTGGAGTAGTGAAGCATACATGCTGTTCCCGTGAAGCATACATGCTGTTCCCGTGAAGCATACATGCTGTTCCCGTGAAGCATACATGCTGTTCCCGTGAAGCATATATGCTGTTCCCGTGAAGCATACATGCTGTTCCCGTGAAGCATACATGCTGTTCCCGTGAAGCATACATGCTGTTCCCGTGAAGCATACATGCTGTTCCCGTGAAGCATACATGCTGTTCCCGTGAAGCATACATGCTGTTCCCGACATGCACATATGGATGTAGTTAACACAAAACCCCACCGAGGTATTTCAGACCAGAGTAAACGCATCAATCACAGTAAAACGTACAGAATATCAATATGGGTATTGGTTTAAAACAATGGGCGCAGCACAATAATGACTGCTATTCACTTAAATTTAAATCGAAGGTGTACTAGTTTAATTGTTTTGCACCAGGTGGTCGTCAGGTTGCAGCAAAGGTGATTGCTCCGAGGTGGTTGATGTAACAACAACACCGTTTGCAAGGCACTTCAACTGAAACATGAAATAAAACGAGGTTGTTCTCATCATGCCACACATGGAGAAACAATTTAGTGCCCCATTGAAAATGATCATGTGTTCAACAGAAATAACTTTCTTTCAACATATACTATTGCATTCCAAAAAAGTGTACAGGTTGGATTAATAACACAGGCCAGAAACTTATCAGAATTACAGTAAGAATACTGGTTCGAATAATAGTATATAAGGTGGAAATTTCTCAGAATGACAATAAAGCTAGGATTCTATATGTATGGAAATAGCCTATGGAACGGGTAATACCTCTGTAGTGATGTCACTTCTGGGAATTTTCAATCTGATTCCTGTGCGGATACAATTCGAATTGCTACATGGAGCAATTAACTGTTCTGCATCCACATAAAAAATGCATTCGGCTGTGTATATATTGAATTATTTGTATTAATTTTCACAGGGCAGTATACACATTGTGTTGCTGCGTCTGCATGCCAATTGAGTAAATATGGAAACGTAGCTTTCAAGTACAGGTCAGAATAATATCACAGAATTTCTCAGAATTACAAGAGTACAAGGCAGAATAATATTACAGGGTGGCTTGAGTTCTATTAATTAGGATTAATCATGTTTAGCATGTTCCTTGTATTTTGCAGTTATTAAATTGTTAGTTTACTATCTACAGTAATGTCCTACTCACAGTTTCATGGGAAGGTTGTAACACGTTTCACTGAATCTGTGAATAAAATAATTTGACTGTTACATTTGTTGTTTTGGCATAATTTTATGTCCCTAAAACTGTGAAAATCTTAACACTGCCCATGTCTGTGTCAATAGCTTTATCAGTTAAGCTTTCAAGTTGCCATTAGAGTTGCATTCTGAGTTCAAATAACATGTCACTTTGGCATATACCCCGGGTATACGTTATTCAATCAATTATGCTTTAACAAAATTACTGGTCACTAGGTCTGGTCAACGGAATAATAACTGAATGGCATGTGGATATAATTTTTTATCTTTTGCACCATTTTATCTTGAAATTGCATATATGGAGTTGAGGAAAGTGATATACAACGAATAGAGCATGTTGATCCACTTTGTATCAAAGACATCGGAATTCAACTTTAAGCAGTGTATTATTAAACTATGTCTAGTTTCTATGACAAAATTCCTTAAAATAATAAATCACTTAAATGTTACGTGATGTAGGCAGGTCTATAAGAATAAATACCTTAATGTCCAGTCGTAATGTAACTCAGCTAAATGTATTGAAGAAATTGTTCCATATAGGCTATTTAGAGATGTGTTTATCAGAAAGTTGCTATTCCTACGAAGTAACTGAACATTTTAACCACAATGTTTTTAGTCCAAAAAAGGTTATACATACATGGTTATTTGGAATGCAATAGTATGGTATTTTCCTGCATTACACCAATGTCTCCAGGGTAATGATTAAATACAATTTTTGAGGGCATGAACTTCTAGTTACTTCTTTATACTGAGGCTTGCCTGTTGTCTCTTCCACATGCTGTAATATAATCTTCTTAATACAAGAGTAAATATGCTAAAAGTCTACTGCCACCAACATTGCATTTAATAAACACGGAACATTGTTTACAATTTGAATATTTCCATTGAAAAATTACAAGTGGCAAACAATATATTCAGATTCTAAACATGCTCTAATGCCAATATTGCACACAGCAGCTGGGATAACTGCAAAGCGATTTGATGGTCAGCGCATTGCTTTGGGTCCCATGTTGAAGACAAGTGATTCAGCCAACTTCCTGCTAATAATTACCACCCTTGGCCGATTGCGGGAAATGGAATAGACAAGTTGGTTTTAACATTGTTACCATTATCTTCTTGCTTCTTTTGCATCTGAGCCAGACAAGACACCCTGCAGAAATCACTGTCACAACGCTGCCAATCGAGATGAAGGCGATCTGGAAGATTTGTGTCAAGTACAGTGGTAGCGCCACCTGGCGTTTGAACCTTTCCGCATTCTCCTCATCAATGGCGACACTCTGCAACATCAGCATTAGTCTTACTAATGTTTCAGCAGTAAAATACAATAAAAAGCTTCTCACACACATGTGAACATGCAGTGTCAATATCCAGTATTATTGTTTGTCCGAATATGCAGTGTCAATATCCAGTATTATTGTTTGTCCGAATATGCAGTGTTAATATCCAGTCTTATTGTTTGTCCGAATATGCAGTGTCAATATCCAGTATTATTGTTTGTCCGAATATGCAGTGTCAATATCCAGTATTATTGTTTGTCCGAATATGCAGTGTCAATATCCAGTATTATTGTTTGTCCGAATATGCAGTGTCAATATCCAGTATTATTGTTTGTCCGAATATGCAGTGTCAATATCCAGTATTATTGTTTGTCCGAATATGCAGTGTCAATATCCAGTATTATTGTTTGTCCGAATATGCAGTGTCAATATCCAATATTATTGTTTGGCTGAACATGCAACAATAATACACATTTGTGCAATGAAGTAGTTTGGGTGAATAAAGCACAATATCATTAGTATAAATGTTTGTTTATAAAATGTATATTAAAAATTTATTTTTATCAAAATTATTATGCCTTTTAAGACAAACTACTTCATTGCACAATGTAATATATTTGTTAGAATAAGTAACAAAGTAAACAAATGGAAATTTATTAATTAAATTTTCCACGGGACTTTCCACAAAACTACCCATCAGAATTTCACAGAATTATTTTGTCAACATGGTTACCATTATAAATCAATCATTTTATCATATTTGACCTTCTTTTATCATAGGCACTTAACATTTTCTCATGATTGACAAGTAGTTTTTAAGATATAACAGTTAATTAAAATAAGACAGTTCACAAGAAGTGTGACCCCTTAATAGAACAAAAGCAGGTGGAAAGTGCTCAAGGAAGCCGTGGGTTATCAAGAATTCAAACAATATTTCATCTACGTGTGGTTCATGACTACCATTATATGCCAATTATGTTTTGCAACAAATCCACTAAATTGTTGGTTTCCGGAGATGGCTTCATCACAGTTTATACCTCGTTCATCCAGAGCACTGGGAAGACCATAGGGTTGACCTGTCGAAGCTGACTGCAACAACATATTATAGATGCTGAACTCTCTGTGTACTGACAACACACACTGACAGGTCACTAACTACAATCACTGAACATTTCTTTAACAAGTTCTCCACGTGATGTCAACGTGAAATGTTACAATGTTACATTTACCATATTCTGAAATTTGTCTGAAGAAAATTAAGAAACAGCTGTTGCTACTATATGCTGCAAAAACAACCTGATATTTTATTACAAAATTAGAATCTAAATTTCCTACATACGACATGCGTTAGCCTGTTGAACATTTGGCTATTCTCAGATAAAGATAAGTACACAAAAGGAAAGCATAAGAAAATACATTGGGAGAGGCCAACACTGCATGGTACACTAGTGTTAATTTTTGTGTAGTGATACCATGCAGTGGTGTGCATTTCAAAGTTTCAGTTTCTGTGAAAACATTCTCAACAACAAAAATTATTCCAGTAGATGTTAAGCAGTGGCTGGCTATATACATCTTGCACACAAAACCCACATCCTGTAAATTAACATTAATTTTTTTTTTATCACTTTATGCAAACCACTGGCTATCATAGTCATATTACAAAGTAAACGACTTGTGCAATTGTAGTAATGTTATGATTACTAACCTGAAGCTGGAACTGTTGACAATGTTGACATTGACTTGTGCAATTGTAGTAATGTTATGATTACTAACCTGAAGCTGGAACTGTTGACAATGTTGACATTGACTTGTGCAATTGTAGTAATGTTATGATTACTAACCTGAAGCTGGAACTGTTGACAATGTTGACATTGACTTGTGCAATTGTAGTAATGTTATGATTACTAACCTGAAGCTGGAACTGTTGACAATGTTGACATTGACTTGTGCAATTGTAGTAATGTTATGATTACTAACCTGAAGCTGGAACTGTTGACAATGTTGACATTGACTTGTGCAATTGTAGTAATGTTATGATTACTAA
The DNA here is from genome assembly GCA_020002185.1 of Paraescarpia echinospica. Lineage (NCBI taxonomy): Eukaryota > Metazoa > Annelida > Polychaeta > Sabellida > Siboglinidae > Paraescarpia > Paraescarpia echinospica. The sequence continues at coordinate 69,793,179 of CM034537.1, read as the reverse complement.
CCTGAAGCTGGAACTGTTGACAATGTTGACATTGATTTGGATCTTTCTCTCACCGTGCATCACAAGCCCAGTAAGCTGTCAACCAATCAAAACACAACATATTAACTGTATTAATTGCTAATAGGATAATTAACAGATTCCAAAACTAATGACGAGTTACAGGTAGAAGTCCATATCAGAGCAATTGTTGTTTTTTAATGGCAGCTTTAAATTTGAATTAATTAAAGAAATCACATAGAGGTACTTGGCCACATACACAGACCAGATAGAAATATGGAAATATATTTCACACCATAAGCAAAGATAAGTTGCAATAACATAAGTTATAACCAGCATTTGTTGAAACAATTTCAATTAAAGCTGCTTCCTCAACCGAGTCAGCCAATTGCAAATTTGGTTCTTTCATGTCCAAATATGTATCTGGTGTGTTTTCAATAATATACAGTTTAATATAAAAGTGTTTACATTTATGGTCAAAAGAACTGACTGGTCATTACATCTGGTTACATGCCAAAAACAATTCAGGTCGACAACTAGCTTTCAAACCACTGAATATTTCACGTTTTTGAGAGAACAAGAAAAGCTGACAATTTCAACACAGAAGCGTGTACATAATCGTAACAAATTTTAAGAATAATTCTGGGTCCAGAATTAAATAAGCTAATAGTTTGTATGATAATTTTACTACAACTACACATAAACGGTCGCACAACAAGTTAGCATGCTGTAGATGACACAACGTAATTTAGATTTTTCGAAAAATAAATCTAAAATGAGACAAGCAAAAAACAAACCTTTTTAAAAAGTTTCAATAAGAAACTATAAAAACGGCATTATGTATCAGTATTATTTGTTCCATTTCTACCCGGATTATATAATTCTTTTTCTTCTTATGTTCAGCTCAGAACTCTGTATCAGCCACACATGTGGCTAGAGTACTGTTGAGCTTGGGTGGAACGTCGTGTCGGTCCCAGCATAGACCTCGTTGACCACTACTGTACTTACAGGTTCTACGTCAAGATGTGTGGCGAGACTGCTGTCTGGTGAGAGCCCCTGGACGGCGTCCACATACTTCTGGTCAGCCAGGTAGAAGTGGGGAAAGGAAAGGACAATGGGAATGTGCAGGTGGTCCACTGGAACATAACAAACACAACATCACATTGAGAGGAATGTAGAAGTGGTCCACTGGCAGAGAACAAACACAACGTCACATTAAGAGGAATGTAGAAGTGGACCACTGGCAGAGAACAAACACAATGTCACGTTGAGAGGAATGTAGAAGTGGTCCACTGGCAGAGAACAAACACAACGTCACATTGAGAGGAATGTAGAAGTGGACCACTGGCAGAGAACAAACACAACGTCACATTGAGAGGAATGTAGAAGTGGACCACTGGCAGAGAACAAACACAAAGTCACGTTGAGAGGAATGTAGAAGTGGTCCACTGGCAGAGAACAAACACAACGTCACATTGAGAGGAATGTAGAAGTGGACCACTGGCAGAGAACAAACACAACGTCACGTTGAGAGGAATGTAGAAGTGGTCCACTGGCAGAGAACAAACACAACGTCACATTGAGAGGAATGTAGAAGTGGTCCACTGGCAGAGAACAAACACAATGTCACGTTGAGAGGAATGTAGAAGTGGTCCACTGGCAGAGAACAAACACAACGTCACATTGAGAGGAATGTAGAAGTGGTCCACTGGCAGAGAACAAACACAACGTCACATTGAGAGGAATGTAGAAGTGGACCACTGGCAGAGAACAAACACAAAGTCACGTTGAGAGGAATGTAGAAGTGGTCCACTGGCAGAGAACAAACACAACATCACATTGAGAGGAATGTAGAAGTGGTCCACTGGCAGAGAACAAACACAATGTCACATTGAGAGGAATGTAGAAGTGGTCCACTGGCAGAGAACAAACACAACGTCACATTGAGAGGAATGTAGAAGTTGACCACTGGCAGAGAACAAACACAACGTCACGTTGAGAGGAATGTAGAAGTGGACCACTGGCAGAGAACAAACACAACGTCACGTTGAGAGGAATGTAGAAGTGGTCCACTGGCAGAGAACAAACACAACGTCACATTGAGAGGAATGTAGAAGTGGTTCACTGGCAGAGAACAAACACAACGTCACGTTCAGAGGAATGTAGAAGTGGTCCACTGGCAGAGAACAAACACAACGTCACATTCAGAGGAATGTAGAAGTGGACCACTGGCAGAGAACAAACACAATGTCACGTTGAGAGGAATGTAGAAGTGGTCCACTGGCAGAGAACAAACACAACGTCACATTCAGAGGAATGTAGAAGTGGTCCACTGGCAGAGAACAAACACAACGTCACATTGAGAGGAATGTAGAAGTGGACCACTGGCAGAGAACAAACACAAAGTCACGTTGAGAGGAATGTAGAAGTGGTCCACTGGCAGAGAACAAACACAACGTCACATTGAGAGGAATGTAGAAGTGGTCCACTGGCAGAGAACAAACACAACATCACATTGAGAGGAATGTAGAAGTGGTCCACTTGCAGAGAACAAACACAACGTCACATTGAGAGGAATGTAGAAGTGGACCACTGGCAGAGAACAAACACAATGTCACGTTGAGAGGAATGTAGAAGTGGTCCACTGGCAGAGAACAAACACAAGGTCACATTGAGAGGAATGTAGAAGTGGTCCACTGGCAGAGAACAAACACAACGTCACATTGAGAGAATGTAGAAGTGGACCACTGGCAGAGAACAAACACAATGTCACATTGAGAGGAATGTAGAAGTGGTCCACCGGCAGAGAACAAACACAACGTCACGTTGAGAGGAATGTAGAAGTGGACCACTGGCAGAGAACAAACACAACGTCACGTTGAGAGGAATATAGAAGTGGTCCACTGGCAGAGAACAAACACAACGTCACATTGAGAGGAATGTAGAAGTGGTCCACCGGCAGAGAACAAACACAACGTCACGTTGAGAGGAATGTAGAAGTGGACCACTGGCAGAGAACAAACACAACGTCACGTTGAGAGGAATATAGAAGTGGTCCACTGGCAGAGAACAAACACAACGTCACATTGAGAGGAATGTAGAAGTGGTCCACTGGCAGAGAACAAACACAACGTCACATTCAGAGGAATGTAGAAGTGGACCACTGGCAGAGAACAAACACAACATCACATTGAGAGGAATGTAGAAGTGGACCACTGGCAGAGAACAAACACAACGTCACGATGAGAGGAATGTAGAAGTGGACCACTGGCAGAGAATAAACACAACATCAAGTTGTTATGATGTATAGTCATTGTCACGTTTTCTGCTGGGTCTCAATTTCTGCTGCCTCTTGATATTTCACTGGATCTCACATTAGATACGTCTTTAGTTAGATATATATTGATCACTGTGGGCAAACTTGCAACAAAGTTAAATGTTTCATATTAAAATGAGGCGAACAGTTTTCTGACACATAGTTTGATAGCAAATGCCATCATGTGACAATAGTGCGCCATATCGGTGACAGTGAAGTAAACATTCACAATATTAAAATTTATTGGACAAAATTGTAAAACTGTTCACACTATTCACCACAGGAAAGTTACTGAACAGCCTGTGGTGTTTATATATTGAATGAACAACTTCTTTGACGCATTGTTTACATGCCATTGATGAATTAAATGGTTCTGATTAACTCATTAGTCCCACCGCATCCGAAAGCGCCCGGGTGTTTTCTCCTCGGAGCGCCCGGTGGAGATACAGCCTCTAGCGGTGGCCCCATCTTGCGCATACGTAAGAGACTAATACTGGCTGATTCCTTGATATCTGAGCTATGAATTGTTGGTATTTTCGACATGTGCTTGCATTGAAAAAAAACTTAGTTTTTTGCGATAGAAGTTCACCACCTGTGGAGTTTCAAAAATGGCGGCGCCTTGGACCTTGTACTTGTTTACTAATGACAATGTTTGTGCTATTATTTCGTTGGATTGGACAATTCTGACACTGAAAACTAAAGGTAATTATGTTCAAAATGCGACTGAAAGAGAGATAACATCGATGAGTTGGGCTTTGTTTATGTTTCGTTGTCCAAGTTTGGTCACCGTCAGTTGGGTTTTCGGCACTGAGACTGCTGTTTATATGTTGCTACATGAAAATTGTGTCTTTTATTATAATGAATTATTAGGTAAGTATTCTATCACTCTGTCAGTTGTTCTAATGGTTGACATTTGGTTGTTTCAGAAATTCAGGTGTCAATATACTAGTGATCACAATGTCAACACTGACGTTGACATGACACAGAAGCCATACGTAGGATGACAGCAACCAGATAGAAGTCTTACTAAGCTGTGTTTGCTGTCTATATTTATACAAAGTGAATTGATTGTCTCATGTCTAAGCAAAGCATGGCAAGTGTAAATACACAGTAGAATGCATTTGATATCAATAAAATGTATGACATTCTACTAGTTGTCCAGAATATTAATTTTCTATTTTTGTTACATATAAATGACAACATATATTTCCCCAATCGACACCATAATGACATCATTTCAAAGATACTTCAATGAATATCAAAATAAACACAACTTGCAATTACAGATAATCAATAGTTTTGAAGATCCAGCTTAAAACCTGCAGGCACCCAGAAATGTTGAAATCTGTGGCAGCAGGACAATTTAACTGGCCGGGGTATAATGGGTTAATAACATTTATACCTTGCAGAAAGATTTCTGAACTACATATTACGACTGTGCTCAACAGTAACCAAGTGAACCAGTAATGTCCAGTATACTACAGCACAGTCAGATTTTGTTTTCAGTGAAAGAACATATGTGACCCATCTTAACGAAATGAGTCGCATATCGGAAATTTTTAATATTGAGTTAATAGTAGCGTTGGAAAGAGCAGAATATCTGCTTTCACATGATGTATCATGTAAGAAGATATCGTAATTCTAACTGAAGTTATGGCTTAACAAACACATGTGGGGTAGAAACCTTCAAACCCAGAAAATGGCCGTCGAAGTTGATGCATAATATTCGTTATGTTTCATGAAATGTACCTTAGTTACTGTGGACAGATCTAGCTAAAATTTTGTGCCCGTCAGGCTCGCTTCCATCCGTTAAGTCTTCCAAAAAATACTCCTCGATCAAACTGTCAATCTGTGCACGATCACTTCCATCAGAATTTAACAGCTTCGCCACGTTAAACGCCATTCTTCACGTCTTCTTAATCGTTATCTGGGTCAGCAGTGACGCGGTGAAATACATTGTGCACATGAGTGTGTTTACAGATTATGTAAATGACCCATCACTGAACCAATGAGAACAGTTGCCTGGGTCACACAGTTGCTGTTGCTACCACGTGATCCAAATTGTTTACACAGCTGGCGTAAACAGGGGGTGTCTTCCAAGCTCTCTGGAGGTCACAGAATGTAGTTATTAGCATATTTATGCCCATATATAGGAAGATGACGCGTCAAGCTTTGTGGTGATATCCCATATGTTAGGAGCATCCCAAAATTAGCAGTTGCGAACGCGTGCAATTACTGGCATTTTTGGCGTTATTTTAAGGAAAACGAGCGGAACACTTCGCACAGCTCTACAAAAATCGCTTTATAATACACAAAACAGAGTTAATTAGAGGGTAGCTAGAGTAGCAATCGATAAAACAAATACCAAAGAATAATTTTCAGGGGAAATCTTAAAATCGATGGATTTGCGATTTGTTCACATAAACGGCATTTATGGAAAATCAGATTTGCCGACATCCGATTCATTTCGTTAAGATAGGTCACATATGATTCAATAACCCTACAGACAAGGCGAGTAACTCCAAGATGATACACTGTCACATATGATTCAATAACCCTACAGACAAGGCGAGTAACTCCAAGATGATACACTGTCACATATGATTCAATAACCCTACAGACAAGGCGAGTAACTCCAAGATGATACACTGTCACATATGATTCAATAACCCTACAGACAAGGCGAGTAACTCCAAGATGATACACTGTCACATATGATTCAATAACCCTACAGACAAGGCGAGTAACTCCAAGATGATACACTGTAATTGTATGACACTGAATGGTTATGAAAATATTGATACAAATATGTTTCTCACTTACTGTTCTACAAGAAAATGCTGAATGAAATATGTTTCTCACTTACTGTTCTATAAGAAAATACTGATTGGAATATGTTTCTCACTTACTGTTCTATAAGAAAATACTGATTGAGATGTTTCTCACTTACTATTCTATAAGAAAATACTGATTGAAATATGTTTCTCACTTACTGTTCTACAAGAAAATATTGAGAGAAATATGTTTCTCATTTTTCTATACTAATAACATAGCAATTTCAAAAAATACGCTAGCAAGTACATGGAATATGGAGAAAAGGACAACATTTGTAATATAAATAATTTACTAAAATGATGTAAATATATTTATGTTGAAAATCACCATACAAGTGCTGGTCCAGACCATGGTTAATTCGGCATGGTGATTTTTGCAAATTAAAATAATCAAATCATCCTACACAAAGCCAGGTACTACAGCTAATATATTATAATACAGTAGCATTATGATCTTAAAAATAATAACCTGTGACAGATTCCAACAGACTTGTAACAAAATAATGGTTACTACCACTGATATATTTGTTTTCTGCAAAATACTAATTTGCATACAATATATATGTTTTTGGATTAATGTGATTATTTCTCATATAGTTTTGTGGTATTGTTAGCTAGATTACCTGAATCCAGTTGTCCATTTTAATCCTACCACATTAATGTCCACGTATAATAGTTTCAGTACACAAAGTACAGCACTGCAGGTTACTCACCCTGCTGACATGTAGACACATTGAGAACACCAGACCCCATGCAGTGGCCGTACGGTGTACAGAACCCAGCATTGTCTGGATTATCTTTGGCTGAGGCAAAAGATGAACGTGGCGCTACAAACCGGTACAACTCAATGTTGTAGGGTGATACTGTGGTGCTGTCAAATACAGCTGTACCCGACCTGTAGGAAGAGATGTGACATGAATCAATGTCTAACAAAAATACAACAGCATGCCACAGCTAACCAACATCTTACAAATTGGGTATGTCACATATATTTATTATTACTGAAATTCGTAGAGCCATATGTATGGAACCTGCCCATTCATAGGTACATGGATTCATTGTAAAAACATTCTGGGAGAAATATCTTATAAATTCTATTTAATTTATGACTATATTTTCATTATTTAATTACACACAATGCCCTCATTGTTGTGCATGCTTGACTTGTTTTGTTTGTTCTGTAATGGTTTGAGACAAATACATTGATCGACTGATAGCCACACATGCTCAGATGAGAATAATCATGTACTGAATGCAGTGTCAAATCGATACAAATTCTATAATCAAAATTATTAAACATAATATTAACAACCAGCTCTTTCTAGTATATAGCAGTTGTGTAGCATTTTGGTCTGGTATGTCTGTACATTGGTGCAGCATTTCGCTTAAGATGATGGCAAGAAATAAGATGACTTAAAGCAAGTCACCTGCAGATTATAGACTGGAACATTTGTAGAGTAGTGTCTTTGGTCATGAACGGGGGGTGTATGGAACCATCTACAACAGGGGAGATGTCAACAGTTCAGGACAGCACATCAACATTATTCATTCTGATGATACAGCTGTACAATGATTCCATGCCAACAACTGACATGAGACCTTAACCAAAAACACTCACTGAATTGGGTAATCGAATTTGAAGTGTTGAGCTTGCTGATTAGTTTTTTGTTAAATTGTTACTTTGGACAATGCATACCGATGTACATGTTTTGTTTGAAATACTTGACTTACAACTAACACGAAAGAGTGAACAACAGTTGAACTACGCCCAGTGCTACACAGTTCACTCACCCGTACAGTTCACACACCCATGCAGGTCACTCATTCGTGCAGTTCACTCAGCCGTGCAGTTCACTCACCCATACAATTCACTCACCTGTGCCGTTCACTGCATTTGCATATGGCGTACTCCAGAATGGGAGGTATCTGAAAGCACCATCATCTTGTGATAATCATCTTAGCATGGATATGGGACACTGGTTAACTTGACATCATTCAACTGGTCTGAGCAATCGAACTAGTAATGGTTCTGTGTCAACTGTCACCGTTATGCAATAGAATGTATTTTAAAGTATAACTGGACTGCAATTTGCAAGTATATTCATTATTTACTAACAATAAATTTTGACTACATGATGACAGCCAAAATTCTGATTACTGGCTTCAAAATAAGCGACTGCACAGCGGAAAATTGCAGCAGTGTCCTAGTCATTTACGTAATGCAGAAAAGATGCAACAAATCTAATATCAAGCACCCCATTAGAAAGCCCCCTATCAAAGCTAGTGAGTGGCTGATGCATTCACATCCTGTAGCATGAGCGAGGTTTATTTACGCAGTCAATGACTTTTTCTGCATTGTTTTGCTTTATCAATAACATTATAAAACTGTAAGCAGAATTTTGGTTTTGGTGTTTGCAAACTGTGCTCAATTCAAGTGTAGCCAAAACAGGTTCTACTGTATTTTCTCCCTTTCCATTTGAGTTTAGGATATTTTACAACCACCAATAGCAGAGGCCAGAGAGTAGTGAATAACTGTAAAAATGTAATTAGAAATGTCCGAATAAACTCACTTTGAGCCGTTGTATTTGTCAATGTATCCGAGCCGTGTAATGTCACCCTCTCCAGTAAACACTGTGTAGACGCCATCATCTGTATTGTTCTTCTGTGAAACATGAACACCACAAAACAAGTTAGCTCCTACTGCATATGACTTACTTAATTTTTTAAGTCAGATTCAAATAGACATATATAGTAATATATTGTAAGGTTCACAGTAACACAAAAAACTGTTACAGAGACCTTAAGTTGGTTGCAATTATTTTTGTAGAAGAATTGTGATGATCAAAAACAAATTCTGGTCCCACTTTCTCTATACTAACTGTTTGAGGCCACAATTCATGTAAATTGAATCCAACCAAACCATACTATCCTTTCCCACAGTTATATTTTCAAACATTACACAATTATATTAGTGACTACCCTGCATAAATGTCCTTTTCATTTACTAATATTATATGTTAACCTTATGTTTTTTGTTTTATGGTCACTTTACGTTTGTTTAAAAAAGGCAAGTTCTTATAAATAATAGAGCAGTATTCCTAGGACTGCTCGAAGTGATTTACATTTTACTCCCTGGCAGACCTATTCAATTGAACCACACCCTTGCAATTACTGGGTGAAGACTGTTTGTATGCAAATACCCACTGGCCACGATCTACAGCCAGGTACTCATTCATACAGCTACGTTAACTGGAACGATGTAGAGTGAACGAACTTGCCCAAAGTTAAAAAAGCAGCACAGGATTCGAACTCGGGTTCTCTCTGATGCTCTAGCCACTGCACCACTGGAGCATTCCATACCAAAATCAATCAAGAATTTACATGTCCGTCATCGATTTTGACGAAACTTGGTGTGTTGGTTTATGTTCGTGAGTTTATGTTACAAACCAAATTATAGGTCAATCTGATTTTCCTTTCCAGAGATAGAGGTCATAAAAGTTTGACCTGACCTTGATAACCAACAACCTTTCAGGTGTAATAACTCCTGTCCTAGAAGACCTACAGATGTGATGTTTGTGTCATTTTAAAGCTCTTAGAATTGGCTACCCATGTAGACAGTGAACAACACACTACAATTTTTAAAACATATTAAACAAATTGTTTGACCTTGACCTGACCTAGCAAAAACGTGTAACCTCCATTTTAATTTATTTGTTTATGTTGAAGCATACATATTTAGCAATAATTACTGAAAGTTTGATCGTACACATTTGAATACTTTTGGAGTTATGCACTTTTAATTGCATTTCTTACGTCACTTTAATGCTGTAATATGGGAACTTAGTCCAGTTATAATGCTCTGTCAGTATGCAAATAGAGGCTGCCTTCCTAGAATTTGCCATGTTTTGTTATCTTCATTATTATTTACCGTTTTAGATCATTATCTACATGTGTTGGTGTCCTTAATATGTACATGTGTAAAAAGTACGAGGACATTCCATGTCAAATCAGTCAAAATAGGGTGAAATTTACATGTCCATCTTTGATTTTGATGAAACTTTGTGTGTTGGATTACGTTCATGTGTCTATGTTTTAGATACATTTTAGGTCCATCTGACCTTCCTTAATAGAGATAGAGGTCATCAAAAAGTAAGCAAGTAATTTTGAAGATATGGACTTAAGTCGTTTTTTTTCTTTAACTCGGGTGCAGTTGATGTGGATCACAGCAAGCCCTTATGTCCTCTGCACTGATAAACTTCCAGAACTTGCCACTTCACTCGGTCCTCTTCACTTATGTACGTCTGAGCCAATGAAACAATAAGGCAGACAACACTACTATGGCAGATTGAAACATTGTCTGGGAGCCTGGGAGTAGGTACAATGGTTAGATATTATTATACCATTCTTAATGTGTGGGAATATATGTACAAGTGCTGCCAAGACAGATTGGTGGAGATAGGTTTGGTTTTGAACATGTCCTAGGGCCACATGCATTTGGGAAATGTACAGATAATGGCAACTGCTTTGTGCAATTCTGTGCAATGAACAATTTAGTGATTGGATCTACACTCTTTGAGCACAAAGACATACACAAAATAACATGGTTTTCAAATGACCACAAGACCATCACACAGATTGACCATTTTGCTGTTGGACCAGGCTGGAGAACTCCATGTCTACAGGACGTCTGAGTGCACCGTGGAGCTGACATCTGTAGTGACCATCACTTGGTTATTGCAAAGATTAAGATCAAGTTGAGGACACAAAAGAAGAAGTCAAACATAACTAAGAGATTCGCTATGAACAAGCTCCAGAACCCAGTGACCAAATATAAATTCCAAGAGTCCTGAGAATTCATTTTGCTACCTTTTCAGATCCTACAACAGGTTCAATGGAATGGTGGGAGAAGATGAAAGATGTGATGTTGGCAGAGGGCAAAGATGTTCTGGGAATCCAGTACTCTCTGAAGGAGTCTTGGATCAGTCATCACACATGGGGACTGATTGCAGAAAGGAAACTCCTGCAACAGAAACAGCAAAATGAGTCCTGCAGCACAGCTTCCTACCGGGCCTATAGTAAGATGGACAATGAAGTGTAGCACAGTGCACAAAAGGTTTGACAGAAGGCACAGGAGGCAGAGAACACAGCTGCCCAAAATGACATGATTCATGTCTACCGCATTGCCAAGAAAATCACTGGCAGCACAAAGGCAAGGTCTGGACGGTGTCCACATACAAAACCAAAGATGGATCTTTACTATCGAAAAGGAGAGGACAAACTAGACAGATGGGCAGAACACTTTAGAGAAGTTCTCAATAGACCTGCACCTGACACACCAGCACAGACTGGCAACCCTCAGACCGTACTCCCAATAAACACAGAGGAGTTCTCGGAGGATAAAGTGAGGAAGGTCATTGCAACTCTCAAAACAAACAAGTCACCTGGCATTGACGGAATCACAACTGAAATGATCAAAGCGGGTGGTGAAACAATTGTACAATGGATGTGCAGACTAGACGACCACATCTGAGACTTGGGTATCGTTCTTGAAAACTGGAAAGATGGTGCTGTTGTCTGTATCCCGAAAAAAGGAAACCTAACTGAATGTGACAACTGGAGAGGTGTGACACTGCTGTCCAGGGAAAGTGTACTGCCAGATGATACTGAACCGAATGTGAGATGTGGTAGATGGCGAACTGCATGAGGAACAAGCAGGCTGTAGGCCCAAACACTCGTGTGCTGAGCAGATATTCATTCAGACACATTATTGAGAAATGTAATGGTTGGTGTCAGACAAGGCTGCATTCTTTTCCCCCTTCTCTTTGTTGTGGCCATCGTCATGCAGCTAGCAACCACAGGCAATGAAGGGACTGTGTGGGTTAAGGAGAAGCGTTTATTTTATCAGACCTGGATTTTGTTGATGACATTGCTGTCCTCTCAGACACCACCCAGAGCCTACAACGTCTTGTGGAATCAGTCAGCAGATACGCTGATGGCTTGGGACTTGTCATCAGTGAAAAGAAGACAAAAAATGTGCCGACAGGGGAGCATCAACCACCCACAGATGTTTTGATCAACCAGAAAAAAGTAGAAACAGTCGGAAACTTTTGGCAGCTCCATCAACAACCAACGAATCATTGATCATGAACTAAACTGCAGAGTGGGGAAAGTGTCAGCAGCCTTCAACTAGCTGAGGAGAATTTGGAACAACAAGAAATTGACCTTGAAATCTAAACTTCGCTTTTATAACTCAAACATTATACCAACCCTCCTGTATGGATGTGAAACATGGCAACTAAAAACAAGCCAAGAAAACCAAATTTAAGTATTCAACCCCAAATGACTATCTGCAGAAGACAAATGAGCTGGGTCTGTCATGTCACAAGGCTCCCACCTACTAGACCTGCCCACAAACGCTATGGTGGATACCAGCTGGCCAGAGAAAGAGGGGACAACCAAGAATGAATTGGTACCAAACAATCGACTGCGACTTACAGCTGGTCAACAAAAGTTGGAGCAACATCAGAACTCTGAGGTATGTGTCGATTTTATTTTAAAACATATTCACGCTACTAGCACCCACACAATCAGCAGATAATCTATTCCATTCATTTACAGCCCTTTGTGAAAATGAGAACTTTCTTATATCTAATCTACACTGCTCCTTTACTAATGTAACTTCATGTCCTCTAGTCTTTCTATCTTTCTTAACTGAGAAAAACATAATTCTATCAATATTTTCATAACCATTCATTATTTTAAACACTTCTATCTGATCTCCTCTCAATCTCCTCAACCTCTCTATTAACAAGACATAAGAAATGTGTTTAAAATTGCATAACTCCTAAAGTATTCAAATGCACATGATCAAACTTTCCATGATTATTGTTAAATATGTATACATTAAAAAATCAGCAAAACTGGAGGTTACATGTTTTTTGCTTTTTGTTTTTGACTGATTTGGCATGGAATGTCCCCACTGCGTTCTGACAGCAAGATTGCATGTTAAGTAGGTGTGACCTCTTACCCCTGCAAGGAACCCCACATTGTCAGTGTAGAACCAGCCCGGTAAGAACTTCTTGGCAAGTCGAAGCATCGGGTCCTGGTAGCCCCAGACAATCTGCTGAATGCTGATTGTGTAGAACAGATCTTCCTTGAAGAGTGACAGGAGGACACTGGCTGACCTCTTAACAAGGTCCGGCTGGTACCGCACCCAGTCAGCCACAACCTACAGGACAGGGCACACGCTACAGTGACCAGTGCACAAAGACTCGTCACACAAACATTCTTCCTCCAAACAGCCCCATAACTTACTTAATTCTACACCATTTTATTCTATTTAAAATTATTCTTAACATTAGTAGTATTTTAATACATTTTTTGCAATTCTACACTATTTTATGTAATTTAATACACACTGTGAAGCGCCATGGACAAACTTGGATCTGGCACTACATAAATTTGATAAAATAAAACAAAATTATTTATTATAACTTATTTCTTTCAGAGGCAACATGATGTAATATTTCTGGCAAATCAGGTAACTTGTCATGATTCAATCCATCCTGTTTTAAATTACTTAAAATATATATATGTGTCACCAGTGAGCATGCTTTCTTCACTCTACACCAATAGTATGTCATTGCTTGCCTATGTCCACTAGATCAATCTCTCCTGCATACAGTTCTCTCTAAAACAATTCTCTCTTATGTTTTTGCCATAAAAAACATTTGAGGCCCAAATTTCAACAAAATACATGACAGACTGACCGAATGCTTCATGAGTTTGGTATCCATGTTTGATGGCTTGATGGACATCGTTGCTAGGCAACAGGTCATGTGTTGGATAGGTCAACTGTAAGAAAGTAATTTCAATAACATACCTGAATGGCTGAATGCAACATATTTTAAGGAACACATCAGCTATGTTTGATCACAGTAAAATAATGCTTCATTTGGCCTACTAACCACGACTGGAATGTTAACCGTAGTAAATGTGTCCGTTTCAGGTCCGACTGACAAATCTCTGTCAAACTGATACATCTTCACCTGTCGATAGGTTACTGTATCATTATCATTGTGCTGTATCTCAATCTTGTGCACGGCTTCGCGGTATGTATACGGTCCCTTCTGGGTGAAAGATGGTTTGGCACCACGAGAAGACTCGTAAGGATTCATCAGGTCGAACACGTAGAACTGTAGGTGGATGGGAACTGTAGGGTGGCGCCACATCGAGTACAGCTGTGTACCATTGTGTAAGATGATGTTCTAAAACAACAGAGAATGACACCAATACCATCATTATATCGTAACATACAGATTAAGTTTATTTTCTATATATGACCTACTGTTCGAGGCATGAGAGAAATAGCCCTTGGTGTAGAATTAGATAAAAAATTAAATTAATATAATTAACCATAATAAACATCTACATGTAGAAAAACTGAATTAGCATTGAACTGCATGATCATCTTGACTTGAAATAAAGCAATAAATTAAACATTCATAAACAATTATTTCTGAAATGTTGACCATCATTATTTATAGCTAACATTGAAACTGAAAGATTTTACAACTGTCTTGTTAAGTGTATTTGGTCTCACTCCGCAACACAACTTGTATTTCATCCACCCTGATGTTACAACAAGTCATTCAAACAGACTCGTATCTACATTCTCTAAAACTCATCACCTAGACAAAGGTCGGTGCAGATTGCAATTGGTCTGTTTTATATAAAACCAAAGATGGATCTTTACTATCGAAAAGGAGAGGACAAACTAGAGAGATGGGCAGAACACTTTAAAGAGGTTCTCAATAGACCTGCACCTGACACACCAGCACACACACTGGCAACCCTCAGACCGTACTCCCAATAAACACAGAGGAGTTCTCGGAGGATAAAGTGAGGAAGGTCATTGCAAATCTCAAAACAAACAAGTCACCTGGCATGGACGGAATCACAACTGAAATGATCAAAGCGGGTGGTGAAACAATTGTACAATGGATGTGCAGACTAGACAACCACATCTAAGACTTGGGCATCGTTCTTGAAAACTGGAAAGATGGTGCTGTTGTCTGTATCCCGAAAAAGGAAACCTAACTGAATGTGACAACTGGAGAGGTGTGACACTGCTGTCCAGGGAAAGTGTACTGCCAGATGATACTGAACCGAATGTGAGATGTGGTAGATGGCGAACTGCATGAGGAACAAGCAGGCTGTAGGCCCAAACACTCGTGTACTGAGCAGATATTCACACTCAGACACATTATTGAGAAATGTAATGGTTGGTGTTAGACAAGGCTGCATTCTTTTCCCCCTTCTCTTTGTTGTGGTCATCGTCATGCGGCTAGCAACCACAGGCAATGAAGGGACTGTGTGGGTTAAGGAGAAGCGTTTATTTTATCAGACCTGGATTTTGTTGATGACATTGCTGTCCTCTCAGACACCACCCAGAGCCTACAACGTCTTGTGGAATCAGTCAGCAGATACGCTGATGGCTTGGGACTTGTCATCAGTGAAAAGAAGACAAAAAACGTGCCGACAGGGGAGCATCAACCACCCAGTTTTATTGTTCAACCGTCTTCTACCTCCTTTAACAACAGAATGTCTGTGGCTGGCACATAGATAAGAATTTACATATAAATGTAATCAATTTACAGGATTATACTTCAGGTAATTTTCAAATTCTGATGATTATAAAAAAATACTATTATTGCACTGCATGGTCTTTAATTTCTGCACTCAGTTTCTATGGGAGGGGGTCAGATGATTCAAGGTTTGTGGCTTGGCTAAGCCTTGTCTTGTTGATGCAATTATTGTTACACAACTTTACCATACTAATTACTTACATCCATCCATCCACCCACGGCGCCCATCCCGAATACTTTGTACGTATGTAACCTCATTGATCAGCAGAACTAAACGCTACGTCGCTTATGTGGCATATTAGATAATGGGTAGTGTCAGCTGACTGAGGGGTTACTACTTTCATAACTTGTCTGGGCTTTGTGAAATACAAAACAAGTTTACTGACTACCATGGATAGTTTGACCAAATCTGCAGTCATTTCATAGCGTAAAAGATGCTGGTTGAAGTTGCTCTCCTCTGTGTTCCCTGCTGTACACGGATAGGACTCATAAGAGTCAGGTATAATATTGCAGAACCACTCGCTGTGTTTTTTCTTTCTAAAGTTTTCTATCCATACTTCTCTCTCTCCATTTTTCATCCTCCTAGTGACGTGTTCATGAGAAAACAGGAGTGTCATTCCTTATTAGTGCTATTAGGTTTGACCCACATCTTGTATAATATTAGAACAGAATCAGAAAGGTGGATGTCGACACACAGGTTGTAGCATACATACCTTAATGACTTCCCCGCGAATGTACCAGTGAAATACGGGTATGGAGATGAAGCCAATGGCCGCCAGCAATGCCCCGACCACTAGACAGCCCACACCAGTCTTGCCACGAGAGGCTGTCATTATTCCGAGTTGCTCACAGCATGCAGGACATCTGTGTACTGGAGTCTGGTCTGAATGACCACTGGTGTCTCTCTGACACAGAGCTCTGTGCTCATCCTCGTTATCCCATTGTCACTGCTGCTTATTTTGGCTCTGTAGAACACAAACAAACAGTATAACAATCAGAATAAAATAGTTATGGAATGATGATAGCAAAGGAATTTGGAATTGTTTCTCTCCCAGAATATGACTTTTCACAGCTAACAGGTCACCATGACATGGAACACACCATGATGTGTGACTAACACCAGCCAGACAACATGCTATGGCCTAGACAGGCAGAATTGACATGAGTCACACACAACTGAACATGCACTTAAAATTATACACAGCATAATTGGTTTTAGATGCTCTTAGAAACATACTCCAGTATATAACATGAATTGATGCTGAAAGTAGGGATATTTTTGCACATTTCAAAAATGTTGGCGTCTTACTTAATATTATCAATAATGTTGATGTTTAACAAAATTATATACATGGTGCACTACAATGTATTAAAGCAACACGTAAACAACTATTTTTTACAGGATTTGTAAATGTATATATAATAATATTAATTTAATGAGAATTTTGGTAAATGTTGACATAAATAATGATCTGTCAAATAATGTTTTTAAATTTTATTTTGGCCATTAACCAGTGTCTGTCCAGAGATGTTTATTAATAAATATTATACTCATCTTCTCTTCACCAACCCACATTACCAGATCTCCTGTCTTCCTCTTGCCAGAATAACACATACTTGATAAGACATGAACTTTAGACACCACCTGCTACTGCTCACTGTACCCAGTGAAGTGATGTAATTCAACACAGCACCATTATTTATTTACTCAACAGATGGCAAGTCGAGAGTCACAACACTTCTATGGTCAAGTAAACAGGTTTATCCAGACAGATCACAATCTTTTTCACATATATAATTACAATATATTACTGTACAATATATTTACAATTAATAAATTATATATCCATTACATGATATTTGTTTGGATAAATAAAATTTAGAAACATCGTTATATAATGACCATATTTTCATTTTTGGGGCGAATAAATAATTACTACAAAAATAAAAATTATTTATAAACAGTGCATCATAGTATACTAAATGATTTGGTTTATATTACTTCGTGAAAACATAAACAAAAAAGGTGTAAAGAAAATCAATAATTTGCATGCTGTCAGGATTGAACCGGCGTCGCCCGATTGTAAAATAAACGCCAATGAACCAACGCGTTTACCAAGTGAGCTATCAGGGCCGGCAGAAATTCGCTGACTGATTTCAGTTGTTATGATAACTTGTACAACTTCTTCATATATCGATATTCCAGTGATATTATGAGATTATACCCGTTACTTAATGTAGCTGGATACACTATATATTGCACATAATAGAATAGCCTCTTGTACTATTATATTATTTAATCAATATGGCAAGTATTGGCAATTTAAAATTGCACATTGGTGAAACACTGCCCGAGCTCCCAGAGACCCAGACCGAGGCAATGCTTACTAAATTAATAACTTACTCATATAAAATTATTTATCTGAAACGGTTGGGTCATACACTGTCATGAAATGGGAGTAAATCGCAATCCCCATTCACACTAGCAGTTTTAAACCGGTGCGAAGCCGGTTTCGAACCCATAGAGTACTCACACTGCAAAATCCAAACCAGATCAGTGATTTAAACCAATTTAAACTAATCCATCTCCTTGAGGTGGTTTCACACCGGTTTAGTTTTATTCTGGTTCAAATGGCTATATTGTGAACGCAAGGCAGATTAGTGCCAAGTCGCACCAAATATGACCTGATTGGTACCAGATATTGCGACCAGTGACCATCGGCTGTTTCCACATTGACATCATGAATGTTAACAACATCCAAGAAAAGGCGACAGATAATGGAGTGACTTGGTCAACTGATGTGGTCGAGACTGATGTGGTCATTCCTTGACATCTGGGGAGAGGGAGGAGGTCTAGCACCAGTTGGATGGGTTGATGTCGAACAGCCTTGTCTCCAACTGATACGTTGGCTGAAGCCTAAATGGTGGATTCAAGGTATGACCGGATTGCGTCAGAGTGCAGAAAGCTCCATTCTCTCAGCTGACAACTTTCTAACCGAAAGAAACATGCATTCGCAATATATGTGATAAACTTGAAAAAGCACTTCGATATTCTGCACCGTAAACAGTAGCTGCGAGCATCAGTTGACCTAATTAATGCCCCGCCCACTTGCTACTGTGCGATGCACTTTGGTCAATAAGTAAATTATTTGACAGGGCTCTACTCCGGTTCAAGATATTGCAGTGTGAATGCAACAGGATGTTTGAACCGGTTTAGTTAATGCGCATGGAAGTGGATTAACTAAACCGGGTCAATGCATGTTTGTAATGTGAAGGTGGTATAAGTTGGTTGTATTTTTCCACTTGAAACAAAAATGCACAACATTTCTATTTAAAACAACCCAAAAATAAATAAAAACTGCAGGGGAATGTCTCAAAACATGTGTGCCAAAGTCCAGGCCTATCTTGCTTGGGATGACATAAATATATTGATTTCTTGGATTTTCTCCTTCAGGAGACTAAGAGATAGGAAAGGGTGCATTATGAGTACATCTGATTAGCTCTTCCATGACAATTGACCAATGAAACCTTTGAACATATATATATATAATTATAATTCTTGTTGTTGATCATGCACTAATCACTAATCATTACACCCGTCAACAAAGTCACGGTTGGAGAAAGTACAGATCCATTTTGGATTTTTACATACTCAGGAACTGTGCATTATTAACAGTTAACTTTGACTTGTCGAAGACAGCACTTGTGTTCTGTGGGAATACTCAGTTAACAGCTAGCGAGTCAGACATCTCTGTAGCCGTGGGGCGACAGCAACACTGACAACCTACACTTATATGTATTTGCCAAATTGAACATTTTACATGCATATATGTCAGTTCCACTTGAGAAACACATTTATGTCTATCAGAAATATCTCACTTGTAAACTCTGATGTAAATTGTCATACTTCCCTATAGTATATGAAAAATGTCCATCTTTTGGATGGCATCACATATGCACAAATGCAGTTCTAAAACTTGTACAGTTGAGAACATTTGCAATATTAGACAGAATTAAGTGTTTGACACGTGCACGTTTGTTGATTGTTGCATGTTATGTTTTACGTTGTGAACATTTCACCCTAAAAAAATGGGCTAAGAGGCCCTGAAGTCCTTTGGAGTTTGGGGGCCCTGGGAGGGGGTTAGAATGATTCAATCAAATACAGATTTCTTGTGTATAGTGGCACTACCATATGAAATGTCTATGCGAAATCAGAGAACAAATTTACTGAAATATTTGCACTATAACCAAAGATACAAGAATTTAAACAGGGCACCCATCAAGAATTAGTTATGGAGAAAAGTCCATTTTAAAGTCTAGACTTATTATACACATGAAAACAAAATTCAACATGATATAACAATATATTCATTGCTATTAGTGTTACGTAGTCATTTGCTACGTAGTATCATACAATAACAAAGAAGGCACTATTCAACACAGGGCTACTTTATTTCGACAACTGCCTGTTTACTACAGTACATCAGCCCTTACCCTTTTAATGAACTGTATAATATAGATGACTCATCACAAGTACATAAAAGTATATATTGTCTGAATCAGAAAGAATGTACAGTGTATGTACATTTTGGTGCTAAAATAACTGACTAACTGAAATTAATTAGTATATAATTTGCATATGTCAAAAAAACAAGATAGCCGACAAGAAATATGAAAATTAGTTTTATTTTGTGGCTCCTGCACAATTATAAACAATAATCGTACCAATTGTTACATCAATGTAAGAAATAAGATACATACCACCAGCAACACAAAGATTTGTATTAATTCATAGACTGAATTTCTATATATATATGACACTTAGTATGTGGGTACTACCTTTTCAACTAGAGGGTGGCGCACCACATACAACACACGTAGCTGCCAGATTCGCTACTATGTGGCACATAACACATACCTGGATATCATAATGTGAGTCAGAATAGATTCAACTACATTTTAATACCAACATTATTGTTCTGAGCCTACCTGAAATTAATTACTACATCATAGGTATATATCAAAAATCCAACATGGCTGACAAGAAATGTGAACATCAGTTTCATGTTGTGGCTCCTGCAAAATTATAATCAATAATCCTGCCAATTTTTACATCAATGTAACAAGTAAGATGTATACGGCAGATATCATAATCATGCCATGCATCACCGGCTACAGCAGCTGCTACTCGACCGCGACCTCACTGCTGGCGTGCATGGCCTGCTCTGATGGGTTCAGTTGGCGGAACCTCCTCACCTTCATCTATAACAGAAATATTGTCTGATTATAATCTAATAATTTGTACATAGTAAATAGTTGCATAATATTTATAAAATATACTTGATTATCAACATCGAATGAATAAACTGATAATAAATAACTTATGTACATACATCACACAAATATATGTAAACAATACATGTAATACAAATTATTGCATTTTTTTGAAGTTCTTTTTTGCTCATATGTTAATATCAGCACACTCTAT
This sequence comes from Paraescarpia echinospica, assembly GCA_020002185.1. Classification (NCBI taxonomy): domain Eukaryota; kingdom Metazoa; phylum Annelida; class Polychaeta; order Sabellida; family Siboglinidae; genus Paraescarpia; species Paraescarpia echinospica. The sequence goes on along the minus strand of CM034537.1, from coordinate 69,771,897 downwards.
CCATACATTACATAATTTACATTGCCCGAACATACTCTATTATCGGCCATAGCACCGCACAGTGACAGCTCAGTTGTCACGTCAGGTAAACAAAGACAACACGCCAGCATCAGTGATAATCAACACTTCAGAAAACTGGCTTGGCCTATGATATTTCAGCATGAAATAACGTAATAGTAACGTCAGATTTTCTTTTCTAGATTACAAAACAATATAATAGTAGTCAACATATACCTGGGTTCACACCTGTATTTGCACCTGGGTTGTGACACTTACCCGAGTTTGCGACTTCTGACAGCTCAGAAGCATTGCCGATATCGGCTGTGTCAACTACGGTATTATGCTGTCAACATCGCTGCTGTCAATCGCGTTTTTGTCCGAATCATCGGACATATAACCAATCAACTGCAACGCTCGTTCATATATTAATCATCGATACCATGAATGGTGAAACATCTAACATCCATTGCTGATTTCCTTTCGTTTGAAAATACAGTTTTGCTCAATCAATATCTGTATCAGGATCTACCATGAGGTTAAGGCAGAATCCAGTACCCTTCAATGACACATAATTAATCTGGCCAATGCCATGGCATGCAGGGGTCAGCACATTGATAGTTTTCCCATGGGTGACAATGTTAACGTTTTGTCTGATTATAAGAAAACGTGACCTATATAAAATGTCTTAAACTTCTCACCTGCTGTTATCACCATCTCATTGACATGCTGGTCGAGTTTAGTCAAAATCTAATATTTCTAGCTCTTGCAAAATGCCTGTATGTATGACACCCGTCAATATTTACAAATGGATGCAGGCAGTAATCTGGCTTAAGGGTCAACTAGCCAAATTGCTGCCAAATACCCTTCTGCTTAGTAAAATCAGCTAAAAATACACCATTTTACTGTCAACAGCTTCTACAATCACATCTAGAAATCTGACTACTCAAATGCACTTATGTCAGAGCAGGTGAAAATTGTAAAAAAATAATTTCCCAAAAATATACTGTACTTTTTTGTCTGTAACCAAGCAGAAAGTCTAACAGTGTCCTGACCCCAAATAGGCATGGTGATTTTGGAGAAAAATGTTGAAAACAACACACTTTATAGGCACCAATGTTACGAGCACTCTGCAATTTTATTTTGGTAATCCCTCCACGTGTTTGTGTTTTATGCACATTTCAAAGATGGCACCAAACTTGGCAAGGCACTAGAAAAACCAGCACTTCGCTGTTGGACAATTTGTAATCCAGCACAACATTCTCAGGTGGCACTATGAACTCCTGATACAGTTTTCCAGAAAGTCCAATAAATGTTTTATATGAAAATCCAATACAGCTAGTTGTTACGTTACATTCAAATGTATATTGATTTTTTTACCTTGTGCCCTATTTATGAAGGTAAACATCAACAAAGTCACCTTAGAGTGTGAATTCCTCAAAGGCCAGACGTCTCATGCAGTTCAATTACATAATATTACACAGCTTAATTAGCAGACATTCAGAAAACAATGCCACTTGCTTGATTGGCCAAAAGGTCCAGTCAGTAGACAGATCTGATAACAGGCTCCTGCTATGCTGGACTCCAGCTAATCACTGTCCTCAGACTTCATTAGGGTCAATGACAACATATTCACTTGTGTTTAATTAGCTGCAGTAAAAAAAAAACGATTGATAAATCACCCTGCTGCAATGTTATTGGTTCATTTTCATTCAGATTTTCAAATTGAGGCTTAACTACTGGCATACGCACCCAACCCCCCTTATAAGACATGTGTTCCGTCACTGTGATTTCGATTTGCAGACTGATGAGAAGTCTGTAATATCCAAAAACGGTTTGTCCCATTCAACTGTAGTTTTGCCATACACGTATTTTCAGTAATTATTTCAAGATATTTGAAGTAAAACGCGTCCTCCATGATTATGTAATGACTACAGCGTGCTTCCGTTGCCAGGCTCTCTACTTGGGCTCAGCACACTCTTAGTTTTCTCATTGGCGACCATGTTAACGTTTTGTCTGATTATAAGAAAACATGACTTACAAAGTTTCTTAAACTTCTCACCTGCTGTTATTATCATCTCATTGACATGCTGGTCGAGTTTAGTCAAAATCTAATATTTCTAGCTCACGTAAAATGCCTGTATATGTGACACCTGTCAATATTTACGAATGGATGCAGGCAGTAATCCGGCTAAAGGGTCAACTAGCCAAATTGCTGCCAAATATATCCTTAGTAAAGTAAAATCAGCTACCAATGCACCATTTTACTGTCAACAGCTTCTACAATCACACTGGGAAATCTGACTACTCAAATGCACTTATGTCAGAGCAGGTGAATTTTGTAAAAAAAATCATTTCTCAAAAATAAATTGCATTTTTTCGTCTGTAACCAAGCAGGAAGTCCAACAGTGTCCTGATCCAATAAATAAGCTTCACAGAAATTCCGGTTGGTGCTATCGTTACTGTGTGCGTAGAGTAAAGCTTTATATGTGCGCGTGTTCGCGACGCCTCGTCACAATATCGATTTTATGGTACATGCGTAGCTACGGGTAGTCGCTGCGGGTGCTGCGGTAATGTCGAGTTTTACTTTAGTTTATTTTGTGAATTTTGATCGTTACGGTAATGTAAGAGAATTGTTTTTGTAACGTACTGTGTGAATGTATGTAAGATATGCGAGAAGCTTGGTGGCTGCAGGTGGTTAGGTCAGAAAGTAAAATATCGCCTCAATAGGTTAGATTATGTTCAGAAGTGAAGTCAGAATTGACTGAAGTCAGGGCAGAACTAGAACTAGAATAGTAGTCAAAGTAGAACTTAGAAGTGTCAAACTCAGAGTCAAATCGGAGAATGGTCCTCGACGTTAATAATATATTATAGGGATTGCCAACATATGTTGACACAGTGATACATTAAAACGGCTTTGTAAGCTTACTAATCCTAGCGGTGTTTACAGATAAGCCTGTAATGCGGACGATTAGCAACTTACCTTCCTTCCGGTTACACAATTACATTCGACCACTGAACCCACGTACTTGTAACATGCAACACCAGCGTCCTCTATGAGATTCGTGCAAAAAAGTGATATCGTGACATTCACAAGGTGGCGACTCTCGTGTCTTGTTCCGAAACGTCAGCGCTGCCACCTGGTCTGGTCCCTGACACTGCTCGTAGGGTAGACCAGGGCAGCGAGCCCCTTGGGGGTAAGTTGCACCCACATCACGGACGCAAAAACTCAAAACGTGCAGAAATCGTGTACAAAATAGTGCTGGCAGGTATGGAATACCCATCCGGAAAAATCAGTTACATGAGACATAATGTAATTAAATCAATGTGTTTTTAAAATATGCTATGCAGTTTGTTGTAATATTTATGTCAATAGTGAAAGTAGCGAAATTAATTCGTTATAAATTATATCGGTGCAAATTACGAACTTACTTAGTGACATTATAGTAGTATAATTAAACTTTCATGTAATGTGACACGTGTTGTACAATGTATACAACTTAAACATTAACCTTTTATATTACTTACTTACTTACTGCTCCCGTAACCCGCCTGGGTCATAGGGGCGCTGCATTGCTGAATATTTCACCTGTCGACGCCAGTCTTCGCGGTTGTGTGCTAATGACTGAGTTTCTGTGAAAGTTTTCCCAGTCCATTCTGCAATATGGTCTGACCATCTCTTCCTCTGTCTTCCTGTCTTCTTTTCCCCGGCACTGTTTCTTGTAGTATAATTAAACATATGCTAGCCTGCATGCCATAATTATAATAAACTATTTTTTTTAAAATAGGTCACATATGTAGGTTACAAAATATATATTATATGTTATCTATAGACTCTATAAATTTATAATATCAAGTTAACAACTATATTATATATTAAACAACGTTTCTTTCATAGAAGCGAAAAACTCAAATGCAATGTCACGGACCGTATTGCCAAGGTGGGGAGGGGGAGTCTTGCCTCATGGTATAGCACGCACGCACACACACGCACACACACACACGCGCGCACACACACACGCACACATGCGCACAATTTCATAGCTGAAACGGATCAAGAATTAATTGCGCCTAATGGTGGGGCAGAAAACGTTGAAGTTACTTTCATTTATGTCAATAGAGTGCGATGTTCTTAGGAAAGTTTACTTTTCCTGAACAATAATTATTGATGACCGTTCGCTGAGAAAATCATGAATTGTGGTACTTTGATTGTCGCGTTTGCTGACAAGCTAGACATACGAGTCAATATTTGTGGCAGAAAGTCCGGTCATGTTATTAAAGTATCTTGTATCAATTTCACTCAACTTGCCGTCGTATTTCCGGGTCCCGGGAGCTCGGGGCCCTGTGAATAATTTGTTTTCTATTGAGTTGGCCCCCGGGAGCTCTGTGTCATGGAATACGTTTTGTTCTCACTTGAGTGGGCCCTTCTGAAGCTTTGGGCACTGGAATTTTATTCTTACCTGAGTGGGGTCCCCCATCATCGCAAGCCAGGGCTGTTTGCCATGCAAAATAAGCCGTGGCTGATCCCCTGCGCGAAGTGCGGAAGGTAGCTGAGTCAAACTAGTAATTGACTTCGCCAATCGCGTCTGCATCACCTGTGAGAACAGCGCAAATACCCGCCCCAGTTTGAAGACGGATAAATGACTTCTGGGAATCCCAATATATAAACACCCGTTCGCCCATTAGCAGATCCACTATATTGAGCGATTTCATAGGCTGAGCTTAAATTCAGAGTTTCGCAAAGCGATCAGCCAGGGGGTACTGCTGGCTGGGACTGGCGTAAATAATCGGCAGCATCGATCCCTGGCGCGCGAGGATGGGTCCCCTGAAAGTCTGGTCCCTGGATTATTTCTCATTTGAGTGGGCCGGGGCCCTGGAGCTCCGGTCCCTGGATTTAATTTCTTCGGGGCCCCATGAGCTCGGGGCCGTGGGGAACGTGCCCCAGTTGCCACATATATGGTAATACGCTGTAGCGAAAAATCATGCCGCTGAAAAATTCTGCCGACTGACCCCTAATGCGCATGTCCAGAAATACAGTTTTTCGCGGGGAGACGTCAGGGCTTGTTATATGTTAGCAAGGGGCGAAAAATCCTGTCGCTGTAAAATACGGCCCACCGACCCTGGATTCTAGCTCATTTGGCGACCCCTTTTGTTGTGATGGTGACGTGTTTTATACTAGCAATCTATTGATATGTCTGAGTATACATTGATGAATGTTACACACTATTTTGTATATATATATATAATTATGTCGTCATATTTTGCACATTCCCATGACAATATGAGTAAAATAATTTTATCCGTGTGACAGTCACACAAGATATACACATACACTATGCACACTATCATCATTCTTGTAGAATTATATTAAATTATGCTATACATCTACAAGAACACATTTAACATTTTTGTTAAAATGTTTGAATTAACTTTAAACAAATCTCAATTATTTTAGCACCAAATTTGTGTTTTGGCAGTTTGTAGATTACTTGTGCTGAATACAACTTACAACACATTAGTTGGCTAGCATTTATAAATATTTATACATATATCCTTCTTCCAAATGTCTCAGATGAACAACATTATAATAATTTTGCAAAGATTCATAATAAAGCTTGAAAACCGAGATTAGATTAATATATTTAGAATAGGGCAAAACATTTCTTTACGCAACGAACTTTTACTAGCGGACATGCGCATTAAGGGTCGGTGCGGCAGTATTTTACAACGGCAGGATTTTTCGTTATAGTATAATTAAAGCAATTTTATACAATGCATACTTACCCTCCCCCCACAAACACTCACATAGTATATATATATATATATTATATATGTATATATATATATATATAATATTATATATATATGGTTGGGAGAGGTTGCTTTAGGAGATACACCTTTTGAACGACCGACAAGTATCATATTTAGAATAAGACTACATCAATATACGTACGGCCTACATGATATACTAAAGTTAAACTTAGCAACAACAAAAAATAAGGAAATGTTATTATAAAACGAGAAACAGTTATAACAATCCCCAGTCTTCCCTACGCAAGCTCGGTTAAAGTTAAATTAATTAGTTATTAGTTTTGCGCATGTTCTAGAATGTTATTGTATAAATGCAAATGTAATTGTTGTTCCACATTGCATCTATGATAAACTGCCTGAATGCACCAGTCGCAATGCACCAACAGCCTAGTAGCAATGCACCAACAGCCTAGTCGCAATGCTCCAACCGCCTGGTCGCAATGCTCCAACGGTCTGGTCACAATGCCCCACTTTGGTGATAATGACCTGGTCGCAATGCACCATTTTTGGTATATGAAATTATGTCATGAACTATACTATTTATATATATTAATAATTCATACGTTAATATTATATAGGTAATTATATATGTATATGTCCGACATTTTTTCTATATTTCGGGGAGACAAAATGTTTTTGACTCGTGAATCGTTTAGCCTAATATTCATTCATTTCTATCCGTTGTTGGCAATGGATAATATAATATATTAGTAGTGGGCGTCATATTTTAAAAAATAACAACATTATTTTGCATTAGGTGATAAAAGCATGAAACTTGGTAGGTGTGTAGAACAAATTATATATAAGGACCACTTTGAGATATTGGTCCATGTTAAATTATACTAACGTATATCTTGGTATTTAAAAGTGCTGACGTAAAATTAAATCTTATTGTCATAAAATGACGTTCATTTTTAAAAAGACCCACATGATACATACATATATTTTCTTATTATTATTATATTCGTTGCAAGTTTGTATCGATTCATTCACTGCAGGTAAATGTAAGAACAGTGCTGTTTTTTTATTGGAAAGTACATTGTTGAAAACTACACAAAAACTCTGAAAAGATTGTAGTTAGAAACTATAGGATGACAATTTTATTAATCGGCATTCAATGTTATTCGATAAATTATCCTTTTCCAAAATTAACCGTCGCCATTTCCGGCCAGGGAGGAATTCCATCATTAATTAAACATTACTCTGAACCAATTTCCACATACAGTGGTAATTTTAAAGAAGCCTTATACTTCTGGTTATTTGGAATGTGACATTATACGATCGTACAACAAATTTGACATACTAGATTTGCTCAGTTCCTAACTTCTATTCAAAGCATTCAAAGGCGACTTAGTAGGAACTGGATTACCTGTGTAGGCCTTCTCTTCGTCAAAGTCAAAGGGAAGCCAACTACAGCTAGATACTGCTAATGTGAGACACTTTGTTTTAGTGCACTTTGTACCAAGCAGTTTTTCAAACAAAAATATCTGCTTGTTGAAACAATACAAAAATATCAAGCCAATTACTAGGCGCATCCATACACAGTATCAGACGACAGACGACGTGACACAATCTGCTCAATAAAACAAAGCAGGAGTAGTGAAGCCAGTTGTTATAGCCTCCAAATGTTCTTAACGCACAAAGCAAAACCAACATAAAAAACACAACAGCCCAGTATCACAATGTAATAATAGGATGCCTATTACTATATATCTTTATTAATTATATAATAATTTATATATATATACATATATATATTTATATATATATATATACATATATATATAAGTTCTAGTGCACCAAACTTCTCAAATGTCAAATGCACTATTGTGGAATCTTATATTGAGGTTCGTTCACCAAGTTTGGTGTTACATTTTCAATTCAATACGAACAAAGAGACGGCAGAGGCGAGTCATCTGCCAACACAAACAATAATACTAATGTCAGCATAATCGTTTTAAAAGCAAATAAAACACAAACATCGTTCCAGGGAACTGTATCGCATCATCAAAATAAGAGGCGATCGAAGTCGAAGTGGATCCGCGGCAGAGGCATGTTTCCTAATTTTCTTCGTCTGTCTTTTTCATACGATTATTAATATAATTATTATTACATCGCTTAATTGTTGTTACAGTAAACGCAGCCACGATGACTTCGGCATGTGGACTACAAACTCTACAATACATGCGACACTGCGACGGGAACTTGAGGAAGAATTGTTCGCGAACTTCGACTGAAAGAGACGAGACGCCAGATCGTTCAAGTTGATGAAGCGGCTGCATAGCCTTAGGGACTGTAATATTATTAATAATTATCGGACGTAAAATATTAAGGTGTTAACAGGTTTGGATCGTTGTAATAATTTATTTTAGGTAACCATGGTTCGGAAGAGAGTAAACCCCCTTTGCTATTGAAGCACCGTATGGGAAATCACACCTCCGCTTCCCCGACAGGGGTTTGATGTCGGGTAGCCGGCTTGCAAATTCCTTCCATGGCTTACCTGCCGACTTCAACTGTCAGCCATTTTAACAAGCTATTTTTTTTAATCTAAAGTAAATGATTGGTTGATTGCTGACGGTGCCTTTTTCGACATTCGATGTAGGCCTGTAATTCCGTATAAAAATCAAAGAAATGCTGAATTGTTTGTTTAACATAGTTATGCAGTCAAAGGAGGGGTACATAGTAGAAAAGATCGAAGCTAGTGACATCGCTATGGCAACGTCCTTGCAAAGGATTGGCATACTAGATAATTGATACCCATACACTATTCGTAGTTCGCAATTCCCGAAACGCCTCGCACCAAACAAGATATACATTTCCCTGTAATATTAATGGAGTCGTGCTAACATTCTGCCCCTTGGGATATGTAGGCTCTGTTTAGTTTGATGGTCCATCGTGAAATACATTTACCTTCTGCATGCTGTTTCCAACTCCCAGATGTCCAAGAAAACGCCGATCAGAGAGTAATACAGTGACTCGAGGCAAGGTGCGTGTACGGTTTGACCAACCGAGTTTAAATGAACAACCACTACTACGTTTGAGGGAAACCTTCACCGAATAGAGATGTTGGCCAAGAGTTCCCACTAGTCCTGTTCCAGCTCGTGCCACATTACATAGGCCATGTGACACACCTGTAACTTCATTTTGCTGAAGAAGGCCGCGGCATGCGGTCGAAATATACAGATCACAAAAACAACTTCATGAGAGGTAAAATAAAAAGAACATGTTTCAGCTGCGTGTCAAACAGAATTTGAAAATATTGAACTTCCTTGTGTTTATATCATTCGAGTGCGACATTTTCGGAAACTTCACATGTTTTTGTCCTTCACTGACGACTTCTCTCTACGAAAATCCCGAAATATTGTACGGCCTAAGTAGTAAAGGAGGTTAAGTACCGCGCGCAGCTGTCGCGGCGCGGAGCAAGAGCAAAGTACCCGGATGTAGGTCAAAGGTCACGTGACCCGGATGTAGGTCAAGGTCAAAGGTCACGTGACCCGGATGCAGGTCAAGGCAAAGTACCCGGATGTAGGTCAAGGTCAAATACCCGGATGTAGGTCAAGGTCAAGTACCCGGATGTAGGTCAGGTCACGTGGCGCCCCCTACCGGAATTTTTCGGAACTAGGATGGCACGACACCTAGCGGATTTTTTCGGAACTAAAATATTACCGCCAAAAATATAACCGCGCCCCCTGTCGGATAGTTGGTGAACTAAACATTTCCCGCCAAAAACAAAATAGCGCCACCTAGCGGAATTTTTCGCGACTAAAATATTTCCCGCCAAAACTGAAAAAGCGCCCCTGGCGGATAGTTGGTGAACTAAAATTATTTCCCACCGAAACTAGATAGCGCCACCTAGCGGAATTTTTCGCGACTAAAATATTTCCCTCCAAAACTAGATAGCGCCACCTAGCGGAATTTTTCGCGACTAAAATATTTCCCTCAAAAATAAAACAGCGCCCCCTGCCGGAATTTTTCGGTACTAGTTATACAAGTGGTGTCATATTGTGGACAAGTTGTAAACTAAATGTTCTAGTACTGCAAATATTCGTGTCTCTTGCACGCTTGCGTGCAATAGAGCCCCCTGACGGATACATCACGAACTACAAACATCATCCCCTAGTGGACAAAAGTTCGTTCGGCACGACCACGTGACCTTTATGTTCTGTCGAACTGTTATAAAAGACCTGCGTCTGTTTGTTGTGGTCATTATATCTTACATTTTGGAAGATGAACAACATGACTAGTGATAACGTCCGACAAGGGATTTTGCTACCGAAGGCGCAGCCTTCTCCGGCTACGGGACCACTCGACCTCTCGACCCCAACAATCAACCCGGACCAACAACCAACGACCAGTTCAACGACCAGTCCGACGACCAGTTTGACGACCAGTTCGCCGATCAAACCAATTTCGTCTCTGTCATCAGCTCCGGCAATCAACCCAACCATCAACCTGACATCGTCACCTCCGACGAAGCGTCAGAAGCTGTTGCCTCGTTATACTTGCTGTATGTGTGGCAGTACCTTCAAGTATAAAGGGAATCGGTCCGCTCATGTGAATCAGGGCTGCTGTCAAAGGAAGCAAGATAAACAGCGGCGACGTAAAGAACAACTTGAAGAGATAATAGTAAGTTTCAATTTATCATAGTGTTCAAATGTTATTCATGTCATTTTGTTAGAACATTTTTCAAAAGACCATAATATTATATTTTTTCTTATACATATCAGTTGACCATTCATTACTAAGCTCATCTCGTTACTGTTTCAGCGACAAGAAAAGGAGGGCATCGCTACTGCTGACAGTGTTCCAACTACCTCTGCGTCACGAAAACGTCGACGGTCACTGTCATCTTCAGCATCACCATCTGTCAACCGACCACCATCACAGTTGTACCACGATAGTACTATGCCTAACGTCATCCTCGAATCACACATCACGTCCATGAACTAAGACCAATTAGATGGTGAAAGACTGTTTGAGCGTTTTTGTTAGACGCAGGTGTGAAACTATCCGACGTGACAGTCGAACAGTTGTGTAATATCAATACTTGGTTGCAAGAATCCGTTTCGAAACAGTGGCGAAACACTATGAAACATATGGTTCTTGCAGTTATGGAACGTGACATGTAAATACGTTTGTGTTGTTCACGTATAAACTGTGCAAACCTCATATTGTGTCTTTTTCATAGTGTAATGCAAAGCATATGTTGGGAACCTTACTAATAGTCTTACACTTCACAAGTATGTCTGTGTAGTTCAGTAGAGATGATAGCCACTTATGTCTGTGTAGTTCAGTAGGGATGATAGCCACTTATTTCCGTGTAGTTCAGTACAGATATGTTAACCACTCATGTCTGTGTAGTTCAGTACAGAGATGTTAATGTACTCAGACCAACTAGTTGCATAAACGAAACACTATTCTTTGACCAACACATGTCACAAATTGAACTCAGATCAACTAGTCACACAAACGAAACACTATGCTTTGACCAACACGTGTCACGAATTGAACTTAGATCAACTAGACACATCACACGAGACTATGACCGAGATATGTCACGAGACTACGGATGACAATTTTCATGTAGTTCAGTACAGATATGTTAACCACTCATGTCTGTGTAGTTCAGTACAGAGATGTTAATTGGACTCAGACCAACTAGTTGTGCAAACGAAACACTATGCTTTGACCAACACGTGTCACGAATTGGACTTAGATCAACTAGTTGGACAAACGAAACACTATGCTTTGACCAACACGTGTCACGAATTGAACTCAGACCAACTAGTTGCACAAACGAAACACTATGCTTTGACCAACACGCTGAACGAATCGAACATTGAACTCAGACCAACTAGTTGTGCAAACGAAACACTATGCTTTGACCAACACGTGTCACGAAAACGAAACACTATGCTTTGACCAACACGTGTCACGAATTGAACTTAGATCAACTAGACACATCACACGAGACTATGACCGAGATATGTCACGAGACTACGGATGACAATTTTCATGTAGTTCAGTACAGATATGTTAACCACTCATGTCTGTGTAGTTCAGTACAGAGATGTTAATATACTCAGACCAACTAGTTGCGTAAACGAAACACTATTCTTTGACCAACACATGTCACAAATTGAACTCAGATCAACTAGTCACACAAACGAAACACTATGCTTTGACCAACACGTGTCACGAATTGAACTTAGATCAACTAGGTATATCACACGAGACTATGAATTGAACTTAGATCAACTAGACACATCACACGAGACTATGTCCGAGATATGTCACGAGACTAAGGATGACACGTCACACGAGAGTCCCGACGAGACAAGAGACGTGACTATGACCGAGATATGTCACGAGACTACGGATGACACATCACACGTGACTTCGGATGACACGTCACACGAGAGTACCGACGAGACAAGAGACGAGAATATGACCGATATATGTCACGAGACTACGGATGACACATCACACGAGACTATGGCCGAGATATTTCACGAGACTTCGGATCACACGAGACTACGGATGACACATCACACGAGAGTACCGACGAGACACGAGTTATACAAACGAAACACTATGCTTTGACCAACAAGTGTCACGAATTGAACTTAGACCAACTATTATATATCACACGAGAGTACGGACGAGACAAGAGACGAGACTATGGCCGAGATATGTTACGAGACTACGGATGATACATCACACGAGACTACGGATGACACATCACACGAGAGTACCGAGATATGTCACGAGACTACGGAGGTCACGTCACACGAGAGCACCGACGAGACAAGAGACGAGACTATGACCGAGATATGTCACGAGACTACGGATGACACATCACACGAGACTATGGCCGAGATATGTCACGAGACTACGACGAGGCAAGAGACGAGACTATGGACGAGATACATCACAATAGACGGGTTATCGCGTGAGATTCCACCACCACCACGACAATTCCACCACAATAGACGGGTTATCGCGTGAGATTCCACCGCTTCCACCACCACCACCACAATTCCACCACAATAGACGGGTTATCGCGTGAGATTCCACCGCTTCCACCACCACCACCACAATTCCACCACAATAGACGGGTTATCGCGTGAGATTCCACCACCACCACCACAATTCCACCACAATAGACGGGTTATCGCGTGAGATTCCACCACCACCACCACAATTCCACCACAATAGACGTGTTATCGCGTGAGATTAGCTTCAGAAGCAAAGCAAAGCAAAGCAAATAGACGTGTTATCGCGTGAGATTTGCTTCAGAAGCAAAGCAAAGCAAAGCAAATAGACGTGTTATCGCGTGAGATTTGCTTCAGAAGCAAAGCAAAGCAAATAGACGGGTTATCGCGTGAGATTTGCTTCAGAAGCAAAGCAAAGCAAAGCAAATAGACGGGTTATCGCGTGAGATTTGCTTCAGAAGCAAAGCAAAGCAAAGCAAATAGACGGGTTATCAAAGCAAAGCAAAGCAAATAGACGGGTTATCAAAGCAAAGC
>CM034537.1:69732479-69757560 GCA_020002185.1 Paraescarpia echinospica | reverse complement strand
CGTCTATTTGCTTTGCTTTGCTTTGCTTCTGAAGCTAATCTCACGCGATAACACGTCTATTGTGGTGGAATTGTGGTGGTGGTGGTGGAATCTCACGCGATAACCCGTCTATTGTGGTGGAATTGTGGTGGTGGTGGTGGAATCTCACACGATAACCCGTCTATTGTGGTGGAATTGTCGTGGTGGTGGTGGAATCTCACGCGATAACCCGTCTATTGTGGTGGAATTGTGGTGGTGGTGGTGGAATCTCACGCGATAACCCGTCTATTGTGGTGGAATTGTCGTGGTGGTGGTGGAATCTCACGCGATAACCCGTCTATTGTGATGTATCTCGTCCATAGTCTCGTCTCTTGCCTCGTCGTAGTCTCGTGACATATCTCGGCCATAGTCTCGTGTGATGTGTCATCCGTAGTCTCGTGACATATCTCGGTCATAGTCTCGTCTCTTGTCTCGTCGGTGCTCTCGTGTGACGTGACCTCCGTAGTCTCGTGACATATCTCGGTACTCTCGTGTGATGTGTCATCCGTAGTCTCGTGTGATGTATCATCCGTAGTCTCGTAACATATCTCGGCCATAGTCTCGTCTCTTGTCTCGTCCGTACTCTCGTGTGATATATAATAGTTGGTCTAAGTTCAATTCGTGACACTTGTTGGTCAAAGCATAGTGTTTCGTTTGTATAACTCGTGTCTCGTCGGTACTCTCGTGTGATGTGTCATCCGTAGTCTCGTGTGATCCGAAGTCTCGTGAAATATCTCGGCCATAGTCTCGTGTGATGTGTCATCCGTAGTCTCGTGACATATATCGGTCATAGTCTCGTCTCTTGTCTCGTCGGTACTCTCGTGTGACGTGTCATCCGAAGTCGCGTGTGATGTGTCATCCGTAGTCTCGTGACATATCTCGGTCATAGTCACGTCTCTTGTCTCGTCGGGACTCTCGTGTGACGTGTCATCCTTAGTCTCGTGACATATCTCGGACATAGTCTCGTGTGATGTGTCTAGTTGATCTAAGTTCAATTCATAGTCTCGTGTGATATACCTAGTTGATCTAAGTTCAATTCGTGACACGTGTTGGTCAAAGCATAGTGTTTCGTTTGTGTGACTAGTTGATCTGAGTTCAATTTGTGACATGTGTTGGTCAAAGAATAGTGTTTCGTTTACGCAACTAGTTGGTCTGAGTATATTAACATCTCTGTACTGAACTACACAGACATGAGTGGTTAACATATCTGTACTGAACTACATGAAAATTGTCATCCGTAGTCTCGTGACATATCTCGGTCATAGTCTCGTGTGATGTGTCTAGTTGATCTAAGTTCAATTCGTGACACGTGTTGGTCAAAGCATAGTGTTTCGTTTTCGTGACACGTGTTGGTCAAAGCATAATGTTTCGTTTGTCCAACTAGTTGATCTGAGTCCAATTCGTGATACGTGTTGGTCAAAGCATAGTGTTTCGTTTGTGCAACTAGTTGGTCTGAGTTCAATTCGTGACACGTGTTGGTCAAAGCATAGTGTTTCGTTTGTGTGACTAGTTGATCTGAGTTCAATTTGTGACATGTGTTGGTCAAAGAATAGTGTTTCGTTTACGCAACTAGTTGGTCTGAGTATATTAACATCTCTGTACTGAACTACACAGACATGAGTGGTTAACATATCTGTACTGAACTACATGAAAATTGTCATCCGTAGTCTCGTGACATATCTCGGTCATAGTCTCGTGTGATGTGTCTAGTTGATCTAAGTTCAATTCGTGACACGTGTTGGTCAAAGCATAGTGTTTCGTTTGTGTGACTAGTTGATCTGAGTTCAATTTGTGACATGTGTTGGTCAAAGAATAGTGTTTCGTTTATGCAACTAGTTGGTCTGAGTACATTAACATCTCTGTACTGAACTACACAGACATGAGTGGTTAACATATCTGTACTGAACTACACGGAAATAAGTGGCTATCATCCCTACTGAACTACACAGACATAAGTGGCTATCATCTCTACTGAACTACACAGACATACTTGTGAAGTGTAAGACTATTAGTAAGGTTCCCAACATATGCTTTGCATTACACTATGAAAAAGACACAATATGAGGTTTGCACAGTTTATACGTGAACAACACAAACGTATTTACATGTCACGTTCCATAACTGCAAGAACCATATGTTTCATAGTGTTTCGCCACTGTTTCGAAACGGATTCTTGCAACCAAGTATTGATATTACACAACTGTTCGACTGTCACGTCGGATAGTTTCACACCTGCGTCTAACAAAAACGCTCAAACAGTCTTTCACCATCTAATTGGTCTGAGTTCATGGACGTGATGTGTGATTTGAGGATGACGTTAGGCATAGTACTATCGTGGTACAACTGTGATGGTGGTCGGTTGACAGATGGTGATGCTGAAGATGACGGTGACCGTCGACGTTTTCGTGACGCAGAGGTAGTTGGAACACTGTCAGCAGTAGCGATGCCCTCCTTTTCTTGTCGCTGAAACAGTAACGAGATGAGCTTAGTAATGAATGGTCAACTGATATGTATAAGAAAAAATATAATATTATGGTCTTTTGAAAAATGTTCTAACAAAATGACATGAATAACATTTGAACACTATGATAAATTGAAACTTACTATTATCTCTTCAAGTTGTTCTTTACGTCGCCGCTGTTTATTTTGCTTCCTTTGACAGCAGCCCTGATTCACATGAGCGGACCGATTCCCTTTATACTTGAAGGTACTGCCACACATACAGCAAGTATAACGAGGCAACAGCTTCTGACGCTTCGTCGGAGGTGACGATGTCAGGTTGATGGTTGGGTTGATTGCCGGAGCTGATGACAGAGACGAAATTGGTTTGATCGTCGAACTGGTCGTCAAACTGGTCGTCGGACTGGTCGTTGAACTGGTCGTTGGTTGTTGGTCCGGGTTGATTGTTGGGGTCGAGAGGTCGAGTGGTCCCGTAGCCGGAGAAGGCTGCGCCTTCGGTAGCAAAATCCCTTGTCGGACGTTATCACTAGTCATGTTGTTCATCTTCCAAAATGTAAGATATAATGACCACAACAAACAGACGCAGGTCTTTTATAACAGTTCGACAGAACATAAAGGTCACGTGGTCGTGCCGAACGAACATTTGTCCACTAGGGGATGATGTTTGTAGTTCGTGATGTATCCGTCAGGGGGCTCTATTGCACGCAAGCGTGCAAGAGACACGAATATTTGCAGTACTAGAACATTTAGTTTACAACTTGTCCACAATATGACACCACTTGTATAACTAGTACCGAAAAATTCCGGCAGGGGGCGCTGTTTTATTTTTGAGGGAAATATTTTAGTCGCGAAAAATTCCGCTAGGTGGCGCTATCTAGTTTTGGAGGGAAATATTTTAGTCGCGAAAAATTCCGCTAGGTGGCGCTATCTAGTTTCGGTGGGAAATAATTTTAGTTCACCAACTATCCGCCAGGGGCGCTTTTTCAGTTTTGGCGGGAAATATTTTAGTCGCGAAAAATTCCGCTAGGTGGCGCTATTTTGTTTTTGGCGGGAAATGTTTAGTTCACCAACTATCCGACAGGGGGCGCGGTTATATTTTTGGCGGTAATATTTTAGTTCCGAAAAAATCCGCTAGGTGTCGTGCCATCCTAGTTCCGAAAAATTCCGGTAGGGGGCGCCACGTGACCTGACCTACATCCGGGTACTTGACCTTGACCTACATCCGGGTATTTGACCTTGACCTACATCCGGGTACTTTGCCTTGACCTGCATCCGGGTCACGTGACCTTTGACCTTGACCTACATCCGGGTCACGTGACCTTTGACCTACATCCGGGTACTTTGCTCTTGCTCCGCGCCGCGACAGCTGCGCGCGGTACTTAACCTCCTTTACTACTACCTTTACTACTGGCCTATTTAGGATGCTGATTAACTAGGCCTATATGACCTGCCTGTTGAATTCCAGGATATTTATTAAGTTGTTTGTTATTAATGTACTCGATTTTCCGTTTTATTTATTGTGTATTTGAGTGGGGCCCTCGGGAGCTCGTAGAACAATAATTATATTATAATATATTATAAATATTCAACACATGATCTATGCCACCGAAATAATTGTCGCAGTGTAATCAGAATAATTATATTTCACATTAGTATGTTTAAATAAGAATACGAGGTCTTACAGCATTGCAGTGGAGCTAAAGGTAGTAGTCGAACGCTAACAAGGTATATCCAGTAACTAAACATCGATTCGGTCTATGCATTGCATTCGCCAATAAGTCTAATAACTCAATAATACGAACAACGTTTACACATCGTTATATTTGACCACTTCTTGAATAATCTTAATGTTACTTGCTCAACTCACACTACTTGAAATACCTGATTGTTTTACTGATTATCAAACATGGACCTCTTATAGCGTTTTCATAGTTCTCGACAAAACTAGTTTCTAAACACGTGCTACGTTTCGAAGCTGTATGATATCACAGACATAGACCTACGTAGCAACTATGAGCTTCACTCTATTATATTCCAGTTGCTCTGCTACGCGCCGGCGAACAGTTAATGATTGAGTTTCCTATTTCCTACGAAGAAGCAACAACTTTGTACTCCATCAGCGGAACGTATTTCTCCCTCGTCGGATCAAATCGCCCATAAACCATCAGTTTGCCTTGCTCACTTCCGGTGGTGACCGTGCCTTGCCACAGTCGCCCGGTCTTCTCCAACGCCTGCCAGCCTCCCTGGTTTACTGTCGCGAGCAACTCCATGGCAACGGCAGAGTCGATGGTGAAGCGCACGCGCGCGTTCGCCGGCAGGTCGCCAACCATTGGTTCGACGAGACGACAGTGGTGCCACCTGGTCGACGCCTGCGGCATCGCGCTTGTATTCTTGCCGGTTTCGAGACAACGGAGAAGGTAGTGGTAGACGCAGGCCATGTCAGGCGTTGTCTGTCCGCCAGACGGCGCGGCGTAGATGGAGAAGACGTAACTTCCGGACCTAGGGCAGCGGATGACGTAAGAGGCGAAGTTGTCGTCCTTACGGTTCAACAGGGCATGTCTATCGAAGCTGGTCAAACTCCGGTTGGTCGAGCTCCACCTGAAGAATAGGAATGACTCGGATGTCTACTTGTAAGTGTTGGGTGTTCTTCTAATGCACACATTGTTGCAAAGTCAGTAACTGGTAAATCGTGTCATGTATCAAATCAATGACCTCCAAGTCCAAGTCAAATCTCAAGTCATGTCTTTGAATTCCTGGTCAATTTGCAAGTTAGTAATAAATGCATTACAATATAATTTCCTTCACGAAAATGTAAATAAAATCTACATTATAAAACAGTTTGTTCTCTGTTTGTTTGTGCACCCAAGTCTCCGTCAGTTTTGTATGTGTCGGGCTGAAATTTTGCATGTGCATGTGATCTACCGGGCCCATTGAGGTGGTTCGTAGATTTAGACATTTTCGAAATTCATCCGGGGAGGTGGATAACTCAAAATTTCAAAAGGTTGTACGTGGAGTTCCAGCAGCGGAATTTAATATGTTTTTCTATATCATCGTAAATATAATTAAGCCATCTAAAAATTTGACGCTGGATATATGCAGACATTTTGAAGAATTTTTAAGTTACTGACGTTTGAAAATCCTCTTAACATTCATATGGTCTACCTGTCGTTGGTCACGTCCGCACGTCATTTAGCGTATGGAAGATTAACTATATGCGATGACGGCTTTATTACTGGGTTGGTCATACGAACCTCTGTAACGTGTGCGAAAGTCTGACGTCGGCCTCAAGAGAGAAGGTGACGACCAGCTCGCCCTTGTGCTCGATGTACGGGTCGTTGTGCGTCTGCTCGGCAAGCCCCAGCTGTCTACAAACCGGCGTGCGACCGAAGCAGGTGCCGGGTGGATACGACGCACTCATCCACGTCGGCATCGCCGCCGTGCATCGCACTCGGAACACACACGCCAAGTCCATCGTGTCCGGCTCCCAGCTCGACGTCACGTACACGTCGACTAAGTAGCCGCCGGGACGGGGGAGGGCCACCCCGCACACGACTTGGTCGTCCACCTGCCGAATGTACGTGCGGTCGTCGTATGTCGTTGACTTGCCGTCCTTGCTTGGTGACCGCAGTGTAGCGTCCAGGCGAACCGACGTACGCACCCGGAATTGGAAGTTTGCCGAACCCGTGTCAGTGCGCATGGCGCAGCACTGTGGCGCCACCAGCGATAGCCTAGCGTTGAAGAAGGGTGACTTGAGCAGAGGAAGTCTTACGAACTGGGCCAGTGTGATTGTCTTCTTCAGCAACTGTCAAAGCAAGAGCGAACACTATGGTAATCTCTGTTGCAATGTTATATTGTTTAGTTAGTCGCTAGGCGGCGCCACGGTAACGGCGTGAGTACGTGCACGACAGTTGGATACATTGTGTGACTTGAGTTGTCTGCCATGCTAATAAAGAACCTCTGAATTGTGTTTACATAAAGTTTCATCCTTCTACATAGACAACGCACGATGCATAGTGAAACATGGTGTCAGAACGGTAACGAGTCTACGTTCCATAGATCAATAATGCTGTAAATTCGAGCATTCTGCAATACACAATCTCGTGTAAACTGAATTTTGACAATTTTCAAATCCACACTGAGCGATAATACGGAATAATCGTTCATGTGTTGTCTACATTGGACCTGGTACTGTACGTCCATATGATCTGATATTGTCAACACTGCACATCTACAACATGACTACTGAACCAACTGCAGCAAACAGTGAAGGGCCTCAAGTCATCCATAGCAACATACCATTGCCACCAAAACTCAACACCAAGGCCAAGGGCAATCTCGCCACAAACTGGAGGCAATGGAAACAGATATGGGACAGTTACGAAATAGTGTCGCATCTGAAGCAGAAGTCAAACGAATACAGGGTTGCTACATTCATCACCTGCGTGGGACAGGATGCATTGGACGTTTTCAATGGTCTCGCATTCCAGAATGACCAGGAACGTTCCGACATGAACACTATTTTGACCCTTATGGAAAGGCACTTCATCGGCGAGACTAACGTAATATATGAAAGATATGTTTTCAATAATCGCAATCAAGAAAGTCATGAAACGGTTGATGTTTTCGCGACCGCACTTCGGTCGTTAATCAAGTCATGTAACTAGTATAGGAGAAAGTCATGTAAGCAGTATAGGAGAAATTTCCACAAAGGAAGGTATAAGGACATGAGGAAATATTTAGCAAAGATAGACTGGAATAACACACTGAAAAATAAGACGGCAACAGAATGCTGGAATGTATTAAAGAGTGAAATTAAGTGCATAGTCGATAAATTTGTACCCTTCAAAAAACAAGGAAAACGGTCCAAAAAGAAACACTTATCGAAAGAAGCCATTAGAAAAATTAAGTACAAACAAATGATGTGGAAGTCATACAGATGTACTGGAAATGATGAAGACTACAACAGTTATAAAGAAGCACTTAACCAAGCTACAGCTGAAATTAGAAATTCAAAGAGAAGCTATGAACAACAATTAGCTAGTAATATAAAACATGACAGCAAGAGTTTTTATGCGTATGTTCGAAGCAAACAGAAAGTTCAAGATAAAGTCGGTCCTCTAGAAGATAGTGCTGGAAATATAATATCAGAGGGATTCTTAATGGCAGAAGACCTGAATGAGT
Organism: Paraescarpia echinospica; assembly: GCA_020002185.1. NCBI lineage: Eukaryota > Metazoa > Annelida > Polychaeta > Sabellida > Siboglinidae > Paraescarpia > Paraescarpia echinospica. The sequence continues at coordinate 69,749,901 of CM034537.1, read as the reverse complement.
ACTTTAGTTCAGTGTTTACCAGGGAAGATATTAGTTCACTGCCAGTACCAGAGGCTAAGTTCAAGGGGCAGATTCAGACTATTTAGGACAATTAATTGTAACCCCGGAAATGGTAGGTAAGAAAATAAGGGCTATGAAGGATAATAAATCACCTGGAGTGGATGGTATTCCACCCAAACTACTATTGAAAATTGTAGAACAAATTAGCATACCGCTTGCAACAGTTTTCAATTTGTCATTAGAAGAGGGAGTGGTTCCTTTAGAATGGAAAGAAGCAAACATTATACCGTTATTCAAAAAAGGTTCGAGAAACAAGTCAGAGAACTATAGACCAGTGAGTTTAACATCAGTGATTTGTAAATTGTTAGAAAGACTAATTAAAGATCACATGGTGGATTTTCTTGTTAAACAAAACTTGATAAACCCATCTCAACATGGTTTTTTTAAAGCGAGGTCATGCTTAACAAATATGTTATGTTTTTTGGAAGACATCACTAAGTGGGTAGATGAGGGATCACCAGTAGATATCGTCTACTTAGATTTTCAAAAAGCTTTCGACAAAGTACCACATCAAAGATTACTGCTTAAACTAAAGGCCCATGGCATAGGAAATGGTATAATAAACTGGATAGAAAATGGCTGATTGACAGAAGACAACGTGTAGTAGTTGATGGGGAGGCTTCAAACTGGAAATCGGTATTGAGTGGGGTACCACAGGGATCAGTACTAGGACCTATATTATTCTTAATATATATCAACGATTTGGACGATGATATAACAAGCAAGGTGTTAAAATTTGCGGATGATACAAAAGTGTTTAGAAGGATTAAAAGTGATGGAGACAGACAGCATTTACAAGATGATCTTGATAGGTTGATCAAATGGTCTGAAAAGTGGCAAATGCTGTTCAATTTTGGGAAATGTAAATGCCTCCACACAGGTCATGGGAACGAAGAGGTAGAATATACAATGGGGGGTACTGTACTAAGTACTACTGTAAAAGAAAAGGACTTAGGGTTAACCATTAGTGCTGATATGAAGGTTTCAGAGCAGTGCGGAATTGCAGCTTCAAAGGGAAATCAAATCCTTGGATTAATTAGGCGAAATATAACGTATAAGGAAAAAGAGCTAATAATACCGCTGTACAAAACAATAGTTAGGCCTCATTTAGAATATTGTATTCAAGCGTGGAGGCCATATCGCAGGAAGGACATAGATATGCTAGAAAGAGTGCAGAGGAGAGCAACTAAAATGATACCAAAACTGAGGGATCTTGGTTACGAAATACGCCTAAAAAAATGCGGTTTAACAACACTAGAGACCAGGAGATTGAGAGGAGATCAGATAGAAGTGTTTAAAATATTGAAGGGTTATGAAAATATTGATAGAAATATTTTTTTCTCAGTTAAGAAAGATAGAAGGACTAGAGGACATGAACTTACATTGGCAAAGGAGCAGAGTAGATTGGATATAAGAAAGTTTTCATTTTCACAAAGGACTGTAAATGAATGGAACAGATTACCTGCTGATTGTGTGGGTGCTAGTAGCGTGAATATGTTTAAAAATAAAATCGACACATACCTCAGACGGGCGGGATACACATAGATAAAAGGGTCGGACTCTCGATAAGCCAAAGGGCTTCCTTGTCCACCTGCCACCTAGAGTTAATTCTCTGGGTGGCAATCTTGTTAAATCTTGTTAAAACTACGATATACTGAGAGATGAACTCATTCGCGACAGAATTGTGTGTGGCATCAGCAGCAATGCCATGAGGAAACGACTGCTGCAAGAATCATCACTGACTCTAACTAAGTGTTTGGACATCTGCAGAGCCATCGAGTCGACAGTCGCCAAGCTGAAAGCGATGTTGAGTGATGAAGTGCATGCATTCAACCACTCTGCAGAGAAAAAGCGCTCGTTTAAAAAGAAAGCACACGCTACGCCACAACGCTCAACTGAAAAAGAACAACTGGCGTATGAATGCAAATTCTGCGGCTACAAACATGAAAGATTGAGAGAGAAATGCCCAGCCTGGGGTAAGGAGTGCAAGCTGTGCAAATCGATGAATCACTTCGCCAGAAAGTGTCGAAAGAAATCGAGGGCCACACAGCAGCATAAAGTTCACCTACTAGACAAAGACACTGACTCTGAAAATGAAATCATGGTGGTAAACAACACTTCAACCAAGTCGAAAATATTCGCACAGATGACATTGGCGGACAGGAGCTTGCGCTTCCAGATCGATAGTGGCGCCACCTGCAATGTTATCTCGAAAGGTGACCTACCTGCTACTACAACCATCAAGGAGTCTGCCAACATTATCTCACTCTACAACAAAAGCACCATGACGTCGTTGGGCAGCTCTGAGCTATGCGTAACAAACCCAAAGAATGGTGCAAGCTACAACATGACCTTTGTTGTGATAGATGCCGAGGTCACGCCGATCATCGGTTGACAATCGGCACAGGAGATGAACTTACTAAAAATCCAGCACCAAAACATCCTGAAAATTGACGATGATAACAACACATTGACAAAGTCGTCGATGTTCGCGTCGTACAGGGACGTGTTCACGGGTGAAGGAAAAATGGAGGGCACACTACATCTGAAAATAGACGAATCAGTCAGTCCAGTCATACTCCCTCCTCGACGCATACCGGTCGCGTTAAAGCATCCGCTGAAGGACAAGCTAACGCGCCTACAAGAAATGGGTGTGATAGCTGAAGTTGACACCAACTGACTGGGTGTCGAGCATGGTCATCGTGAAAAAGAAAAGCGGAAAAATAAGACTCTGCATTGATCCGAAACCGCTCAACAAAGCTCTAAAGCGCAGTCACTACATGCTACCAGTGATCGAGGACGTCATACCGGAACTGGCGTCTGCGAAGGTGTTCACTGTCTGCGATGTCAAGAATGGTTTCTGGCACGTGGAACTGGATGAACAGTCCAGTTACATGACTACATTCCAGACACCCTACGGAAGGTACCGGTACTGCAAGATGCCTTTCGGAATCTCGCCAGCGCCAGAGTACTTTCAGCAACGGTTACATCAGGCGTTAGAGAAGATCCCTGGTGTGTTCATCATAGCTGACGACATTCTCGTTGCTGGTTGTGGTGAAACGGCCGCTGAAGCTGAAGAGGACCACGACATGAAGATGGCGCAGCTACTGAATCGATGTCGCGAAAAGAACATCAAACTGAACAAAGAGAAACTGCACTGGAAACGGAGTGAGGTGTCGTACATGGGTCATCTCATAACAGCAGAGGGACTGAAAGTAGATCCAGCGAAGGTGGAGGCCATACTCAAAATGCCTCAACCACACGACAAGAAGGCGGTGCAGCGCCTCATGGGCGTGGTCAACTACCTACAGAAGTTCGCAAAAGGCATCTCCAATGTCACGCAACCACTCCGAGATCTCATCAAAGCCGACACTGACTTCCTCTGGGACGAATCGGTGCACGGCGCGGCGGTCGTGAAGATCAAGCAGATGTTGTCGGAGACACCAGTACTCCGATACTTCGACCCGACCGTTCCACTCACTCTGCAGTGTGATGCGTCCGAGAGTGGTCTTGGAGCGTGCATACTACAGAACGAGCAACCAATTGCCTATGCTTCCAGATCGCTGACAGATGCTGAGAGCAGGTATGCCCAGATCGAAAAAGAAATGCTCGCGATTATTTTTGGGCTAGAGCGTTTCGACCACTGCATATGGCAGACCGATAAGAGTTGAATCAGACCACAAACCTCTCGAAATGATCAACAAAAAGTCACTCCAGGCAGCTCCGAAGCAACTACAACGGATGCTGTTACGAGCTCAGCGGTACGAGATCGACATCGTCTACAAAAGAGGGCAGCACATGTATATCGCCGACACACTCAGTCGAGCATACATGCAAGGAAACGACTTACGCGAAGCCGTGGAAAAGGAAGTTGAGACGATCCACATGGCTGACTACCTGCCCATCTCAGACGGTAGACTCGGAGACATACAACACAACACTGAGACAGACGACACACTACAAACACTGAAAGCAGCCATTCTACAAGGCTGGCCTGAGAAGAGTTGCCTACCAACAACGATCAGAGCATATCATGGCATACGTGACGAGCTCGCAATACAAGATGGCATCGTGTTCAGAGGAAGTCGATGTGTCATCCCATCTTCACAGCGGAGCGAAATACTCGAGAAACTACACGAAGCACACCTGGGCATCGAGGCGACAATGCGACGAGCCCGAGAGTGCGTATACTGGCCAGGAATGTCAACGCAGATCAAAGACTACATATCGCAGTGTGACATTTGCTCAGCTTACCAAAGTTGCCAGACGAAAGAACCTCTCGTGTCACATCATGTCCCCGATTGCCTATGGGCAAAAGTAGGCACAGATCTCTTCGAATGCAACGATCGAAACTACATAGTGACTAGATTACAACAGCAGTTTTTTCGAGATCGACTGATTAGAGAACAAGACGGCGGCAGCGGTCATACCGAAGCTTAAACAACAGTTTGCGAGGCACGGTATACCAGACGAGGTGGTGTCGGACAATGGTCCACCATACAACTCACGGGAGTTCAAAGAGTTTGCAGAACTATACCACTTCGACCACACAACCAGCTCGCCGGGTTACGCGCAGTCTAATGGAAAAGCGGAAAGTGCCGTAAAGATCTCCAAGAAATTAATGATCAAGGCAAAAGAAGCGGGTACAGATCCATATCTAGCACTCTTAAACTACAGAAATACACCTACGGAAGGCATGGACAGTTCGCATGCACAAAGACTGCTAGGAAGGAGAACGAAAACCACTCTGCCCAGTGCGAAAGCACTTCTGATGCCGAAAACAGTCACTAACACAGTTGAAAAGCTTGATGACAAACGCAAGAAGCAAGCTAACTACTACAACCGAAACGCAACGCAAAGCACCGTCATTAAAAGACGGTGCATGCAGCCAGCGAAGTACACAAGTCGATGGCAGAAAGCGACAGTACAGCGGCAAGCTAACATCAGGTCGTATGATGTTGTCACAGACTACGGTACAGTGTACAGGCAAAACCGGAGACACCTGCGTCGCACGACAGCACCACCAGCGGTCCCGGACGTGACAGCACCACGAGCCGCCGACGTGACAGACAACGCGACTGACACGGCGACAGGCGGAATACCAGTACGCCAGTGCGTCGACAAGCCGAGTGACGACCATCCTGCTATCATCACTGCAACACCAACTATCGAGAGACGCAGTGGAAGACAAGTGAGGAGGCCGGCACATCTCAGAGACTACGTCTAACTCTCTAAGTTAGGAAGGGAAGATATGTACATGAGAGATGGCCTACATCTAAGTGGAAAGGGGGCAGCAGTTTTCTCAGAGAACTTGCTGCAATCTGTTGACAGTGGGACAGGCTGCATCTATTTAAACTAGATTCGCAGGGGGGATTCACAGAGAAGCCTGAAACTGGAGGCATACATAAAGACAGCAGAAATAAATCGGCAAAGAACAGCCTGGAAAACTGTTCTGAATCAGGATATAAATGCATTTGTTTAAATGCAAGGAGCATAGTAAACAAAAGAAGTGAACTAAACATTATGGTAGAAGATATTGACCCTCACATAATAGGTATAACCGAATCGTGGGCCACCACTGATATATCAGATGCCGAATTGGGACTAACAGGATATGTAATGTTTAGGAAAGATAGAATAGGAAGAAAGGGAGGTGGAGTTATTTTATATATTAAAGAATCTATCCAGGCTTATGAAATAAAATTAGAAAGAGAAGCAGATTGCGAAGAAGCTGTTTGGTGTAACATAGTTACAGGAAACTCAACGTTAACAGTTGGGTTAGTTTATCGAAGTCCAAACATAAGCATAGAAGAGAATGAAAAAATACAAAACGCTATAAGGGAAGTAAGCAAACGGAACTGTATTATTATGGGGGACTTTAACCATGGGCATATACAATGGAAATCTCTACAGAGTATGGGGAGTGAGGACCACAAGTTTTTAGTTTTAGTACAAGATAGTTTCCTTTCTCAACATGTGCTAGAACCAACCAGGGGAGAGAATGTGTTAGACTTAGTTTTGTCCTCACAGAAAGAATTAGTTGACAATGTCAAGATATGTGAGCCACTGGGGAGTAGTGATCACAACCAGATACATTTTACCATCAAAGTAAAATCAGAAAGGAATAGTAAAAAGCAGTATAGGAGAAATTTCCACAAAGGAAGGTATAAGGACATGAGGAAATATTTAGCAAAGATAGACTGGAATAACACACTGAAGAATAAGACAGCAACCGAATGCTGGAATATCTTAAATAGTGAAATTAAGTGCATAGTCGATAAATTTGTACCTTTCAAAAAACAAGGGAAACGGTCTAAAAAGAAACACTTATCGAAAGAAGCCATTAGAAAAATTAAGTATAAACAAATGATGTGGAAGTCATATAGATGTACTGGAAATGATGAAGACTACAACATTTATAAAGAAGCACTTAATCAAGCTACAGCTGAAATTAGAAATTCAAAGAGAAGCTATGAAAAAAAATTAGCTAGTAATATAAAACATGACAGTAAGAGTTTTTATGCGTATATTCGAAGCAAACAGAAAGTTCAGGATAAGGTCGGTCCTCTAGAAGATAGTGCTGGAAATACAATATCAGAGGGATTCTTAATGGCAGAAGACCTGAATGAGTATTTTAGTTCAGTGTTTACCAGGGAAGATATTAGTTCACTGCCAGTACCAGAGGCTAAGTTCAAGGGGGCAGATTCAGACTATTTAGGACAGTTAGTTGTAACCTCGGAAATGGTAGCTAAGAAAATAAGGGCTATGAAGGATAATAAATCACCTGGAGTGGACGGGATTCCGCCCAAACTACTATTGGAAATTGTAGAACAAATTAGCGTACCGCTTGCAACAGTTTTCAATTTGTCATTAGAAGAGGGAGTGGTTCCTTTAGAATGGAAAGAGGCAAACATTATACCGTTATTTAAAAAAGGTTCGAGAAACAAGTCAGAGAACTATAGACCAGTGAGTTTAACATCAGTGATTTGCAAATTATTAGAAAGACTAATTAAAGATCACATGGTGGATTTTCTTGTTAAACATAACTTGATAAACCCATCTCAACATGGGTTTTTAAAAGCGAGGTCATGCTTAACAAATATGTTATGTTTTTTGGAAGACATCACTAGGTGGGTAGATGAGGGATCACCAGTAGATATCATCTATTTAGATTTTCAAAAAGCTTTCGACAAAGTACCACATCAAAGATTACTCCTTAAGCTAAAGGCCCATGGCATAGGAAATGGTATAATAAACTGGATAGAAAAATGGCTGAATGACAGAAGACAACGTGTAGTAGTTGATGGGGAGGCTTCAAACTGGAAATCGGTATTGAGTGGGGTACCACAGGGATCAGTACTAGGACCTATATTATTCTTAATATATATCAACGATTTGGACGATGATATAACAAGCAAGGTGTTAAAATTTGCGGATGATACAAAAGTGTTTAGAAGGATTAAAAGTGATGGAGACAGACAGCATTTACAAGATGATCTTGATAGGTTGATCAAATGGTCTGAAAAGTGGCAAATGCTGTTCAATTTTGGGAAATGTAAATGCCTCCACACAGGTCATGGGAATGAAGAGGTAAAATATAAAATGGGGGGTACTGTTCTAAGTACTACTGTAAAAGAAAAGGACTTGGGGTTAACCATTAGTGCTGATATGAAGGTTTCAGAGCAGTGCGGAATTGCAGCGTCAAAGGGAAATCAAATCCTTGGATTAATTAGGCGAAATATAACGTATAAGAAAAAAGAATTAATAGTACCGCTGTACAAAACAATAGTGAGGCCTCATTTAGAATATTGTATACAAGCATGGAGGCCATATCGCAAGAAGGACATAGATATGCTAGAAAGAGTACAGAGGAGAGCGACTAAAATGATACCAAATCTGAGGGATCTTAGTTACGAAATACGCCTAAAAGAATGTGGTTTAACAACATTAGAGACCAGGAGATTGAGAGGAGATCACATAGAAGTGTTTAAAATATTGAATGGTTATGAAAATATTGATAGAAACATTTTTTTCTCAGTTAAGAAAAATAGAAGGACCAGAGGACATGAAGCTACATTAGTAAAGGAGCAGTGTAGATTAGATATAAGAAAGTTCTCATTCTCACAAAGGACTGTAAATGAATGGAACAGATTATCTCCTGATTGTGTTGGTGCTAGTAGCGTGAATATGTTTAAAAATAAAATCGACACACACCTTAAAAAGGCGGGATACATGTAGATAAAAGTATTGGACTCTCGATAAGCCAAAAGGCTTCCTTGTCCACCTGCCATCCAGAGTAATTTTCTGGATGGCAATCTTGTTAAAGTTGTGCATAAAAAAAAAAAAAATCCCTTTTATGGTCATTACACACCATCAGTGACGATATTGCACATACAATATGACTGTTGTGTATTTTCATGTATTGAACATTGCGATAATAATAGTAATATTGCTGTTATGTTCATTGCTATGTTCAATCTGTAATTTGTATCTCATTGTCATTTGCTATGATATTTAGTTGATTACTGTAATGCTAGCAGTTAGAAGTATTAATTTGTTTTGCATTAGAATACAGACAGTATTTCTCAGTAATTTTCGATAAAACACAAGCAGGTGTTTAGAAATATTACTTTATTTCAAGGAACATTTCTCAGTGAACATTTGGTACTAGTGAACTGTTCTAGATGCGATTATAGAATAGTGTTCTACATGTAGGAGTTTTACACTTTTGTAAAGGAAGGGAGATGTTGCAATGTTATATTGTTTAGTTAGTCGCTAGGCGGCGCCACGGTAACGGCGTGAGTACGTGCACGACAGTTGGATACATTGTGTGACTTGAGTTGTCTGCCATGCTAATAAAGAACCTCTGAATTGTGTTTACATAAAGTTTCATCCTTCTACATAGACAACGCACGATGCATAGTGAAACAATCTCCACTTCGCGAAGGACCAAGAACAGTAACTACGAATGTGGTACACTGCCATTCGAACGTTATCTTTATATTGACAACTTATATATTTTCTGGAGCTCACAACTTGCCTGCCAGCTGTCGTTATCGGGGAAGTGTTGATATATGTGTTCGGCCGGGTCCGTGATAAAGTAGAACTCGTCGCATTTGTACGTAAGACGTTCGGCGACACCGGCTCTTCCGGTCACGTGACGCGCACCCCAGTTGCAGTTAATGAAGCGCCAGGCGCCGTCGATCCACACGGCCGTCCATTGGTTGCGGAACGCGTTGCCTTGGAGACGCATGCCCGGCCTGTAGCCGGCGCCTTTGGAGTACCCGTCAATCACCTCGCACTGGAGGCCGGCATAACTGCGAGTGCAACAGTCGAGGACGCGGGTTACATTATGATTCAAAAATGTTTTAAGACACGTTTTTTCAGCATACGATTAACCTAGAATTTTGACAACAATTCTTCGTTGCACATATATTTTTAAATAATTTTATTTTATTTAACAAAATTGAACTTGCTTGCCATCTAAACCAACACACGCAGAAGCTTTTGGCTTATAAATAATTGTTTTCTTTGTTTTGTCTTTGTGGGACTGGGAGAAGAGTGGAAAACGGGAGCGAAAGATACAGGAGAGTGACACTCGTTTCCTTTTATGAAGATGCAATGATTTGTCATGTCAAACACCTTATGCAATGCTTGTCATATATGACTGCACAAGATTAGTTTACGTTCGTCCATACACAATATATTTGCTAACAAATCATATTTCTAAAAATGCAATTTAAATTAAAGAATATTAGCTCTTTCATCATTGTATCAAGGAGAAGACTGAAACCGAACTGCCAGTGCCATGGTTGCGAGATATGGACGGACGCACCTACACAGCCGCTTGAAGAGAGTATGGTAACTCTCTGTGCCCAGCTGTATGCCCCGCAGGAGGCCAAACGGGGATTCGCTAGGGTGAGATTCATCCAGATGCAATTGGTTGAGGTTTTTCACCGTGATCCAACGAAATATGGCTCTGTGGACGAATCAACATACAATATATGTGTGACACCGTCTCACTCGTGTAGTCTACCACAAATCACAGAACCCGAATGTGTACAAACAGGTGTACGATCGCTACTTTTAATATTATGTATAGATCCAGTATACTCGAATCGACAGTTCTGCAATTTTGACAACATTGGACGAACCCAGGTCAACTGAAGTTCTGAATCCACGAGGTAGCATTTGCTCAGCGATTAAACCTGAACGTTTTGTAGAAATGTCAACTGATGCAGACGGTGTGATATTAACTTTAGGAAGAGTATACATTTTCAAACAGAAACACGACAATTTGATCACGGCACCAGTTGTAACGCGGCCGTTGACTCGACCGAGTCCTACCTGAGTTTCTGCATCTCGTTGGCGCACCGTTTGCTGAGGTTTCTCACGAGACCCGTGAACGTCGTGTGTTCTCTGCCGGCTTCCTACAACACGACACGGACACTCAACACTTGAGCATTGTTGCGAGACTTCGCGCAAGAAACGGACTATCCCTCTAATAAATTGGTATACGTGTATATTGTATATCCAAAAAGTGACTTTAACATTATATTTTAGGCAGTGTCTATGTGTATCAAGAAACTAATAATGCAGCAACCACTTGTCAAGGATCATACCTTGTTGTATTGGCATATTTCTTCCACGACATATGCATCTAGTTCGTCTATCAATTGGCATAATGCAATATCATTAAACTTGTATTGTATAACAAGCTGGGGTTGACGAGACACAAGAAGACGTTGAACTCACTCTTATGGCCAACGTGTCGCACTCTCCAAACATGTCCTCCCTGTCTCCGACAGAAGACTTGCTGGAATTGGATGTCGAGGCGCTGCTGGTATACTCTTGTTTCCTTTCTTCCTCACCCTCTGTTGATCCTTCTTCACCATCATCTCCGTCGTCGTTTTCTTTCAACCCCTTTTCCTAAGTTCAAGTAAAACTACATGTTACTATCACATGTTTAATTCAATTTTTATTTATTTCCTATACATGCTCACATAGCTTGGGATAAATAAAGTTTGTAGCAAAATGTTTTGAAGGAGACATGATATCTTTAACATCAAACACAATACGTTATTAACTGCTATACAACTTTGGTAAGTTGTTCTATTCAAATTGTGTTCGTTTCTTCATGCATCCGTGCATGTTGTGTGTAATGAAATATACATAAATAATTATATAAATCATCAATACACATTAACAGTATCACTTTATCACCCGAACAATATTTGCACATCCAGTAGCACCTACTAAGTATGAGCGCTTTGGAAAAGAACACCCAAAGACAGAAAAACCGTCAAGGTCTGACTACATCCTGCAGTGGACGGACAAGGCATTGGTGAAAGTTGAAAGCAATGGCGGCTTGACAAGATACCGTGTCTGAGATGAGTCGCAGCATCTCCTGGCTGTGTTTCTCCACCATCCGAGCGACTGCCGCCTCCTCTTCCGCCGCCAGTCGCTGCATCAGTTGCTGGACTCGCCTTTCCCGTTCCGACTTGAAGTACTCGTCCAACTGTAGCACAAGACACAAGGCCATCAGTCACTGACCTAGTCCGTTACACTGGACGATTTCTGCGTCGTTCGTCTTAATAGTCGCCAGCTTGTTTTATGTCGTTAACCGGTCGATCACGGCGAAACAGTCTTCATCTTCATGCATACAATACTAACTTTGGGTTTGTTAATTTAGTTTTACGTTTCTTTGTACATGTATATAGTACTAGAGATGATCTATACCGTAGAGGAGCACCACAGAGTGCTAGACAAGAGGTAGATGTGCTAACATTACATACTTAATTGTTTTTTCTCAAAAAATTAAATAGTAAATTTCAGCATTTCGGAGAATGTTGATATATGCCATATGCAGTGATCAAATAAAAGATCACACAGAACCAAGTGAATGCAGCGAGACAGACAGGCACCCACCGTTTTCATTCCTTCCTTTCGTTCTTCCGCCGACGCGCCACGTTTATCAAACCAAACGAGGAGCTCACGTACAGCCTTTTCCTTCTCCGCCGCCAGTCGGCGCTCCATGTTCGCCACGTGACTCTTCCTGTCGTCGAATATCTGCCGATAGAGGGCGTCCTCCTCCTGTCTGTGTTTCTCTTCGAGCGCGGCCTGCGCGTCGAATACGCCATGCCTCTCAAAGTCCTTCCGGCGGAACACAGACATATTTTTATTATTGAAAGCACAGGAAATGCACAATGCGTAACTACCACACTTGTACACAAGAGTGATCATCCAAGCACGCTGCACATGTGTCTATGACACATCTGGCTGCGAGAATAATGTCACAAGTTCAGATGGAGAAGTTCACCCAAGGCAACAGAAAAAAAAGTTACAATATGTTGGTCCAATACCATCACAAAACAACAACAAAAACATTAATTTAATACACGTTCGTGTAATTGTCGCCGAACAACATACTAACTTCAGACATGATTAATTATGATACTTGCCTTATAACTTTTAAGAGTTCCACTTTTTGGTGATGTGGGTGTATTCGTTTGTGGTTGTCGTTGATGTTGTTGTTGTTGATGATGTTCAAATTGTTGTTGCTGCTGTTTCTCTCGAAGTTGTTGCTGCTGTTGTGGCTCTTGAAGCTGTTTCTGTTGTTGCTGTTCAAATTCCTGTTGCTGCTGCTGTTGCTCTCGAAGTTGTTGCTGCTGCTGTTGCTCTTGAAGCTGTTTCTGTTGTTGCTGCTGTTGCTTCTGCAATAGTTGCTGCTGTTTCTGCTGCTGCAACGCTATCTGCTGTTGTTCTTGTATTTCACTCAGTTGCTGCAACCTCTGCCGTTGCTCTTGGAGGGAACGCTGCTGCTCTTCAAACTTCTGTTGTTGCAATAACAGTTCCTGCTGTTGTTGCCTCATTTGTTGTTGCTGTAACGCCAACAGCTCGTGCTGTTTCTTCAGCTGTTCTTCCTGCTGTTGGATCTTCAGCTGTTTCTGCTGCTGTTCTTGCTGCGCCTTCTGCATTTGCTGGCGTTTCTTCATGCGTTCTTGTTGCTGTTTCTCCTCCTCCCGTTGTTGCAGCAACTGCTCTTGCGCTTGCTGCTGCAACATCTCTTGTTGCTGCTGCAGTCGCAGTTGCTGCTCTTGCTGTTCGTGCTGCAGCTGTTGTTGCTGTTCCTTCAGACGCTGCAGTCGTTCTTCTTGCTGTTGTTTTCGTTGCTGCAGCTGCTGGTACTCATCCTGCAGCTGTTGCTGTTCCTCTCGCGTCTGCTCCATCTGCTGCACTTGTTCGTATTGCTCCTGGAGCTGTTGTTGCTGCTCGTGTTCATACTCGCCCGTGCATGGAGTGTTAGGGTTGAAATTCCAGCCAGGTTCGTATATAGATTTTTGTCCCTGAAATAAACAAAACATAAATAAAAATGAATCCGACCCATTAGGCCAACTTCTATAGTTCACCTACTCACACAGAATGCTGGGTGCAGTAGGTACGAAGCTAACATTTCAATATGAGTAGTCTAGATAAGATATCACTGCGGCCAACCAATCAGCGTGATCATAAAGAGAACCCGATGGATTGTAGACAATAGGTTGTGTACATACATTGTTTCAAGGTAGAGTTAAAACAAACACCGAATTTAAATAATATAATATTTACAACATAATATTTAATATTATTTGCACATTGAACAATGTAGTGTAGTGAAAACTGTACGAGCATTATTCATTCGCAAAAGAATTAGACATGGATCGTCGGAACCAGTGCCGTCACCTTGGCAGTAGCCCGTCTCTGCGCCTCGAGGGCAGAGCGGATGCCGACGGCTTCCCCCGTGATGTGTCCCCGGGTCTGCTTCGGCAGATGTACGGTGCAGTAGACGGCCCTCGTGCGTCTCGCGCCATCCGCAGACAACTCCACGCTCGCCAGGAACGTCTTCAGCGTCAGCTGCAGGTTACAAATGCGGCACCTGGCGGCAGAGGGAATAATGACATGTACTTTCGTCTAATGTCACGAGCGGTAGTGGTGACACGAGGTTGAATAAAACACACTGGATACACACACACACATGCGCGCACGCACACACGCACGAATTAATGAACGCACGTACACTCGCACGCACACAAACGCACACACATGAGCGAGAGCGAGGCTGGTGGCGCGAACAGGAAAATTTTAAATCATCCTCTATTAATCTTATTATTTTACTTGTTTTTAATTTGATTTATATTACGGTAAGGTGTTCGATAAGTGCTATTAGTTGGCGTCCTGTGACCAACACAAATACTAAAAAAAAAAACCATTTCTGTCTAAAACGAACATTATTTATCAAGACACTGTATTATCGCCCAGTAAACAATGTAACCAAGGCACCTATGATCCGTAAATCTACATGCAAATCGGTTAAAATACACTGAGACTGGTACATAAACATAGGGATTAGTTATACTCCTGTCTTAGTATAAGTTTACAATATAAAAAAAAAATAAAAAATTCCTGGCTTGGGTCTGCCTAACATGGCCTCGTAAATGGTGCTGCTCTTTGTGTAATCAGTCTAATACCACAAGGGACGAAGACTCTACATTTCCATTTCAAGTCTTTCTTCTACACTATCTACTATTTTTTTTTGGTGTCCTTTAGCACATAGCAGTACCATCCATACTGTAGCACTTCCTGACTAACATAAATACTAGGTTTTACACTTACAAGTTACAGGATGTTTTACCTGAGTGTTGTTTTTCTCATGGTTGTATTTGTAGAGATTAAAAATAGTACGAATGACTGTTATGCAACTTCACATGAAATTTCTGTAAACACATCAGGATCGATTTCTCTCATCAAGGCATTGTCCATCAACTTGCTGCATAAACCAAGGATGTCCAGAGCAAACCCCCAAAAATTCCCATCATACTTTATGCTATATCTTCTTGTACTGGCAAACGACATTGAATTAAATCCCGGCCCCAGAGCACCCAAGTACCCTTGTGGTGTTTGCCAAAAAACAGTAACTTGGAAACAGAAAGCAATTTGTTGCGACTCCTGCAATACTTGGTTCCACACGCAATGTGAAAATGTCAGAGACACAATATATGAAACGATGCAAAACACCAACACATCATGGAATTGCCTAAAATGTGGAATGCCTAATTTCAGTAGTACCCTTTTCAATTATGACGACATTGAACTTTCTGAAAATATATATCAACACATCTCTCAATCAAATGATGACTCCATTCAACTCCCTACAACACCAGCAGGGTTAGGACCTCCACTACATACATCATCTCCTTCAAATCAAAGGAAACAGCACAATTACCGTCATACTCCTAATACTAAAAAACCATTGAGAATCATCAACCTAAATTGTCAATCACTAAAAAACAAGAAGGCAGAATTCCTTTCACTCATTGATAGCTCCAAACCAGACATAATTATTGGCACTGAATCCTGGCTTAGCAATAGCATATTAGATTCTGAATATTTCCCAGATAAATTCAATGTATATAGAAAGGACAGAACAGATGAACAGAGAGGAGGAGGGGTATTCATTGCAATACATTCTGACCTGCTTAGTGAAGAGGAATTTGAATTAGAGACAGACTGCGAAATCATTTGGGCTAAGATTAGCATAGCTGGTTGTAAATTACTTCACATATGTGCCTACTACAGACCTGACATAAATGACGAACACAGCATAGAACAATTTGAAATATCTCTAGGCAGAGTAAATCAAAAGCAACACTTATTCATTGCAGGAGATTTTAATTTTCCTGGATGGGACTGGCAGATTGGAATGTTAAAACCAAACTGCCAAAACGTACTACTTCATGATAAATTTCGAAACATTCTAACTGTTGTTACACAGAGCTAGACATAAACCCAATGAAACACAAACAGAAACCTAGAAATATTCCCCTTTTCAATAAGGCAGACTGGGACAAATTTAGAAAACATATGAAAGATGTAAGCAAAAATCTTCAAAATTGCTATGAACAAAACAGTGCAAACAAGTTGTGGTGTATGTTTCGGGATAGCATTGTCAAAGGTACTGGGTTGTATATACCATCCAGAATGGCTAGATGTAGGGACGGATACCCCTGGATTACACCAACACTAAAGCAACTTATGCAAAAAAGGGACAGAATGTACAAATGTCACAAGCACACTCCAAAATACAAACATCTAAAACAAACTATACAGCAACAACTGAGAACTGCCTACTGGAACTATGTAAATGAAATTGTCACCTCTACTGAAGATAGTCAACAAAAACAAGGTTATGCTAAGAGATTCTGGACTTACATGAAACACTGCCGTACAAACCACACAGTGATATCGCCTCTCAAACAAAATGGAATCCTACACTCAAACCCTAAAGCCAAAGCGGAGATACTAAATCAGCAGTTTCAATCAGTCTTTACAGATGACCCATCTCCCCAAGTAACCAAACTACCCAATCCAACACTACCAGAAATGCCAGAAATAGAAATTACAGAAGCTGGTGTACTAAAACTCCTACAAAATCTTAAACCGTATAAAGCACAAGGACCAGACAACATCAACCCAAGAATTCTAAAAGAATTGGCTGTTGAAATTGCACCATCGCAAACTTTAATCTTTCAGAAGTCATATGCTACAGGAGAAATCCCCACAGACTGGCTAAAAGCAAATGTCTCACCTATTTTCAAGAATGGTCAAAAATACATAGCTTCAAATTATAGGCCCATTTCCCTGACATGCATAGCATCAAAACTAATGGAACATGTCTTGGTTAGTAGTATAATGAAACATGCACATTCACACAACATTCTTTATCATCTTCAACATGGCTTTCGCTCCCAAGTATCTTGTGAGACACAGCTTATTCAGTTCATACATGACTTAGTTACCCATATGCAGTCTGGCATGCAAACGGATGTCATAGTGATGGACTTCTCTAAAGCATTTGATAAGGTCAGCCATAAAAAACTGATTTACAAACTCCATCACTATGGCATCCAAGGCAAAACAAATTCCTGGATTCGATCATTTTTAACAGACAGAACTCAAAGAGTCATAATAGAGGGCGAGGCCTCTTCTGAGGTACCCGTAAAATCGGGAGTACCACAAGGCTCTGTACTTGGCCCTTGTCTATTCCTCTTTTACATAAATGACATCCCAGACAATATTACATCTACAGTTAGACTTTTTGCTGATGACACCATAATGTATATAGCCCTTAAGCCTAAGACAAATACAGCTGTGCTCCAGGAAGATCTTCACAAACTTGGAAAATGGGCCATAACCTGGAACATGGAATTCAATCTTCAAAAATGCCATGTCATACCTGTAACAAGAAACAAAACTGTCATTGACAATCAATACATGCTTCACGGTCAAACACTAGAAACTGTTTCACAGGTAAAATATCTTGGTA
>CM034537.1:69658896-69731479 GCA_020002185.1 Paraescarpia echinospica | reverse complement strand
ACTCTAACTAAGTGTTTGGACATCTGCAGAGCCATCGAGTCGACAGTCGCCAAGCTGAAAGCGATGTTGAGTGATGAAGTGCATGCATTCAACCACTCTGCAGAGAAAAAGCGCTCGTTTAAAAAGAAAGCACACGCTACGCCACAACGCTCAACTGAAAAAGAACAACTGGCGTATGAATGCAAATTCTGCGGCTACAAACATGAAAGATTGAGAGAGAAATGCCCAGCCTGGGGTAAGGAGTGCAAGCTGTGCAAATCGATGAATCACTTCGCCAGAAAGTGTCGAAAGAAATCGAGGGCCACACAGCAGCATAAAGTTCACCTACTAGACAAAGACACTGACTCTGAAAATGAAATCATGGTGGTAAACAACACTTCAACCAAGTCGAAAATATTCGCACAGATGACATTGGCGGACAGGAGCTTGCGCTTCCAGATCGATAGTGGCGCCACCTGCAATGTTATCTCGAAAGGTGACCTACCTGCTACTACAACCATCAAGGAGTCTGCCAACATTATCTCACTCTACAACAAAAGCACCATGACGTCGTTGGGCAGCTCTGAGCTATGCGTAACAAACCCAAAGAATGGTGCAAGCTACAACATGACCTTTGTTGTGATAGATGCCGAGGTCACGCCGATCATCGGTTGACAATCGGCACAGGAGATGAACTTACTAAAAATCCAGCACCAAAACATCCTGAAAATTGACGATGATAACAACACATTGACAAAGTCGTCGATGTTCGCGTCGTACAGGGACGTGTTCACGGGTGAAGGAAAAATGGAGGGCACACTACATCTGAAAATAGACGAATCAGTCAGTCCAGTCATACTCCCTCCTCGACGCATACCGGTCGCGTTAAAGCATCCGCTGAAGGACAAGCTAACGCGCCTACAAGAAATGGGTGTGATAGCTGAAGTTGACACCAACTGACTGGGTGTCGAGCATGGTCATCGTGAAAAAGAAAAGCGGAAAAATAAGACTCTGCATTGATCCGAAACCGCTCAACAAAGCTCTAAAGCGCAGTCACTACATGCTACCAGTGATCGAGGACGTCATACCGGAACTGGCGTCTGCGAAGGTGTTCACTGTCTGCGATGTCAAGAATGGTTTCTGGCACGTGGAACTGGATGAACAGTCCAGTTACATGACTACATTCCAGACACCCTACGGAAGGTACCGGTACTGCAAGATGCCTTTCGGAATCTCGCCAGCGCCAGAGTACTTTCAGCAACGGTTACATCAGGCGTTAGAGAAGATCCCTGGTGTGTTCATCATAGCTGACGACATTCTCGTTGCTGGTTGTGGTGAAACGGCCGCTGAAGCTGAAGAGGACCACGACATGAAGATGGCGCAGCTACTGAATCGATGTCGCGAAAAGAACATCAAACTGAACAAAGAGAAACTGCACTGGAAACGGAGTGAGGTGTCGTACATGGGTCATCTCATAACAGCAGAGGGACTGAAAGTAGATCCAGCGAAGGTGGAGGCCATACTCAAAATGCCTCAACCACACGACAAGAAGGCGGTGCAGCGCCTCATGGGCGTGGTCAACTACCTACAGAAGTTCGCAAAAGGCATCTCCAATGTCACGCAACCACTCCGAGATCTCATCAAAGCCGACACTGACTTCCTCTGGGACGAATCGGTGCACGGCGCGGCGGTCGTGAAGATCAAGCAGATGTTGTCGGAGACACCAGTACTCCGATACTTCGACCCGACCGTTCCACTCACTCTGCAGTGTGATGCGTCCGAGAGTGGTCTTGGAGCGTGCATACTACAGAACGAGCAACCAATTGCCTATGCTTCCAGATCGCTGACAGATGCTGAGAGCAGGTATGCCCAGATCGAAAAAGAAATGCTCGCGATTATTTTTGGGCTAGAGCGTTTCGACCACTGCATATGGCAGACCGATAAGAGTTGAATCAGACCACAAACCTCTCGAAATGATCAACAAAAAGTCACTCCAGGCAGCTCCGAAGCAACTACAACGGATGCTGTTACGAGCTCAGCGGTACGAGATCGACATCGTCTACAAAAGAGGGCAGCACATGTATATCGCCGACACACTCAGTCGAGCATACATGCAAGGAAACGACTTACGCGAAGCCGTGGAAAAGGAAGTTGAGACGATCCACATGGCTGACTACCTGCCCATCTCAGACGGTAGACTCGGAGACATACAACACAACACTGAGACAGACGACACACTACAAACACTGAAAGCAGCCATTCTACAAGGCTGGCCTGAGAAGAGTTGCCTACCAACAACGATCAGAGCATATCATGGCATACGTGACGAGCTCGCAATACAAGATGGCATCGTGTTCAGAGGAAGTCGATGTGTCATCCCATCTTCACAGCGGAGCGAAATACTCGAGAAACTACACGAAGCACACCTGGGCATCGAGGCGACAATGCGACGAGCCCGAGAGTGCGTATACTGGCCAGGAATGTCAACGCAGATCAAAGACTACATATCGCAGTGTGACATTTGCTCAGCTTACCAAAGTTGCCAGACGAAAGAACCTCTCGTGTCACATCATGTCCCCGATTGCCTATGGGCAAAAGTAGGCACAGATCTCTTCGAATGCAACGATCGAAACTACATAGTGACTAGATTACAACAGCAGTTTTTTCGAGATCGACTGATTAGAGAACAAGACGGCGGCAGCGGTCATACCGAAGCTTAAACAACAGTTTGCGAGGCACGGTATACCAGACGAGGTGGTGTCGGACAATGGTCCACCATACAACTCACGGGAGTTCAAAGAGTTTGCAGAACTATACCACTTCGACCACACAACCAGCTCGCCGGGTTACGCGCAGTCTAATGGAAAAGCGGAAAGTGCCGTAAAGATCTCCAAGAAATTAATGATCAAGGCAAAAGAAGCGGGTACAGATCCATATCTAGCACTCTTAAACTACAGAAATACACCTACGGAAGGCATGGACAGTTCGCCTGCACAAAGACTGTTTGGAAGGAGAACGAAAACCACTCTGCCCACTGCGAAAGCACTTCTGATGCCGAAAACAGTCACTAACACAGTTGAAAAGCTTGATGACAAACGCAAGAAGCAAGCTAACTACTACAACCGAAACGCAAAGCACTTGCCGTCATTAAAAGACGGTGACGTCGTGTGCATGCAGCCAGCGAAGTACAAAAGTCGATGGCAGAAAGCGACAGTACAGCGGCAAGCTAACATCAGGTCGTATGATGTTGTCACAGACTACGGTACAGTGTACAGGCAAAACCGGAGACACCTGCGTCGCACGACAGCACCACCAGCGGTCCCGGACGTGACAGCACCACGAGCCGCCGACGTGACAGACAACGCGACTGACACGGCGACAGGCGGAATACCAGTACGCCAGTGCGTCGACAAGCCGAGTGACGACCATCCTGCTATCATCACTGCAACACCAACTATCGAGAGACGCAGTGGAAGACAAGTGAGGAGGCCGGCACATCTCAGAGACTACGTCTAACTCTCTAAGTTAGGAAGGGAAGATATGTACATGAGAGATGGCCTACATCTAAGTGGAAAGGGGGCAGCAGTTTTCTCAGAGAACTTGCTGCAATCTGTTGACAGTGGGACAGGCTGCATCTATTTAAACTAGATTCGCAGGGGGGATTCACAGAGAAGCCTGAAACTGGAGGCATACATAAAGACAGCAGAAATAAATCGGCAAAGAACAGCCTGTAAAACTGTTCTGAATCAGGATATAAATGCATTTGTTTAAATGCAAGGAGCATAGTAAACAAAAGAAGTGAACTAAACATTATGGTAGAAGATATTGACCCTCACATAATAGGTATAACCGAATCGTGGGCCACCACTGATATATCAGATGCCGAATTGGGACTAACAGGATATGTAATGTTTAGGAAAGATAGAATAGGAAGAAAGGGAGGTGGAGTTATTTTATATATTAAAGAATCTATCCAGGCTTATGAAATAAAATTAGAAAGAGAAGCAGATTGCGAAGAAGCTGTTTGGTGTAACATAGTTACAGGAAACTCAACGTTAACAGTTGGGTTAGTTTATCGAAGTCCAAACATAAGCATAGAAGAGAATGAAAAAATACAAAACGCCATAAGGGAAGTAAGCAAACGGAACTGTATTATTATGGGGGACTTTAACCATGGGCATATACAATGGAAATCTCTACAGAGTATGGGGAGTGAGGACCACAAGTTTTTAGTTTTAGTACAAGATAGTTTCCTTTCTCAACATGTGCTAGAACCAACCAGGGGAGAGAATGTGTTAGACTTAGTTTTGTCCTCACAGAAAGAATTAGTTGACAATGTCAAGATATGTGAGCCACTGGGGAGTAGTGATCACAACCAGATACATTTTACCATCAAAGTAAAATCAGAAAGGAATAGTAAAAAGCAGTATAGGAGAAATTTCCACAAAGGAAGGTATAAGGACATGAGGAAATATTTAGCAAAGATAGACTGGAATAACACACTGAAGAATAAGACAGCAACCGAATGCTGGAATATCTTAAATAGTGAAATTAAGTGCATAGTCGATAAATTTGTACCTTTCAAAAAACAAGGGAAACGGTCTAAAAAGAAACACTTATCGAAAGAAGCCATTAGAAAAATTAAGTATAAACAAATGATGTGGAAGTCATATAGATGTACTGGAAATGATGAAGACTACAACATTTATAAAGAAGCACTTAATCAAGCTACAGCTGAAATTAGAAATTCAAAGAGAAGCTATGAAAAAAAATTAGCTAGTAATATAAAACATGACAGTAAGAGTTTTTATGCGTATATTCGAAGCAAACAGAAAGTTCAGGATAAGGTCGGTCCTCTAGAAGATAGTGCTGGAAATACAATATCAGAGGGATTCTTAATGGCAGAAGACCTGAATGAGTATTTTAGTTCAGTGTTTACCAGGGAAGATATTAGTTCACTGCCAGTACCAGAGGCTAAGTTCAAGGGGGCAGATTCAGACTATTTAGGACAGTTAGTTGTAACCTCGGAAATGGTAGCTAAGAAAATAAGGGCTATGAAGGATAATAAATCACCTGGAGTGGACGGGATTCCGCCCAAACTACTATTGGAAATTGTAGAACAAATTAGCGTACCGCTTGCAACAGTTTTCAATTTGTCATTAGAAGAGGGAGTGGTTCCTTTAGAATGGAAAGAGGCAAACATTATACCGTTATTTAAAAAAGGTTCGAGAAACAAGTCGGAGAACTATAGACCAGTGAGTTTAACATCAGTGATTTGCAAATTATTAGAAAGACTAATTAAAGATCACATGGTGGATTTTCTTGTTAAACATAACTTGATAAACCCATCTCAACATGGGTTTTTAAAAGCGAGGTCATGCTTAACAAATATGTTATGTTTTTTGGAAGACATCACTAGGTGGGTAGATGAGGGATCACCAGTAGATATCATCTATTTAGATTTTCAAAAAGCTTTCGACAAAGTACCACATCAAAGATTACTCCTTAAGCTAAAGGCCCATGGCATAGGAAATGGTATAATAAACTGGATAGAAAAATGGCTGAATGACAGAAGACAACGTGTAGTAGTTGATGGGGAGGCTTCAAACTGGAAATCGGTATTGAGTGGGGTACCACAGGGATCAGTACTAGGACCTATATTATTCTTAATAT
Organism: Paraescarpia echinospica; assembly: GCA_020002185.1. NCBI lineage: Eukaryota > Metazoa > Annelida > Polychaeta > Sabellida > Siboglinidae > Paraescarpia > Paraescarpia echinospica. The sequence goes on along the minus strand of CM034537.1, from coordinate 69,725,827 downwards.
ATATCAACGATTTGGACGATGATATAACAAGCAAGGTGTTAAAATTTGCGGATGATACAAAAGTGTTTAGAAGGATTAAAAGTGATGGAGACAGACAGCATTTACAAGATGATCTTGATAGGTTGATCAAATGGTCTGAAAAGTGGCAAATGCTGTTCAATTTTGGGAAATGTAAATGCCTCCACACAGGTCATGGGAATGAAGAGGTAAAATATAAAATGGGGGTACTGTTCTAAGTACTACTGTAAAAGAAAAGGACTTGGGGTTAACCATTAGTGCTGATATGAAGGTTTCAGAGCAGTGCGGAATTGCAGCGTCAAAGGGAAATCAAATCCTTGGATTAATTAGGCGAAATATAGCGTATAAGAAAAAAGAATTAATAGTACCGCTGTACAAAACAATAGTGAGGCCTCATTTAGAATATTGTATACAAGCATGGAGGCCATATCGCAAGAAGGACATAGATATGCTAGAAAGAGTACAGAGGAGAGCGACTAAAATGATACAAAATCTGAGGGATCTTAGTTACGAAATACGCCTAAAAGAATGTGGTTTAACAACATTAGAGACCAGGAGATTGAGAGGAGATCACATAGAAGTGTTTAAAATATTGAATGGTTATGAAAATATTGATAGAAACATTTTTTTCTCAGTTAAGAAAAATAGAAGGACCAGAGGACATGAAGCTACATTAGTAAAGGAGCAGTGTAGATTAGATATAAGAAAGTTCTCATTCTCACAAAGGACTGTAAATGAATGGAACAGATTATCTCCTGATTGTGTTGGTGCTAGTAGCGTGAATATGTTTAAAAATAAAATCGACACACCTTAAAAAGGCGGGATACATGTAGATAAAAAGTATTGGACTCTCGATAAGCCAAAAGGCTTCCTTGTCCACCTGCCATCCAGAGTAATTTTCTGGATGGCAATCTTGTTAAAGTTGTGCATAAAAAAAAAAAAAATCCCTTTTATGGTCATTACACACCATCAGTGACGATATTGCACATACAATATGACTGTTGTGTATTTTCATGTATTGAACATTGCGATAATAATAGTAATATTGCTGTTATGTTCATTGCTATGTTCAATCTGTAATTTGTATCTCATTGTCATTTGCTATGATATTTAGTTGATTACTGTAATGCTAGCAGTTAGAAGTATTAATTTGTTTTGCATTAGAATACAGACAGTATTTCTCAGTAATTTTCGATAAAACACAAGCAGGTGTTTAGAAATATTACTTTATTTCAAGGAACATTTCTCAGTGAACATTTGGTACTAGTGAACTGTTCTAGATGCGATTATAGAATAGTGTTCTACATGTAGGAGTTTTACACTTTTGTAAAGGAAGGGAGATGTTGCAATGTTATATTGTTTAGTTAGTCGCTAGGCGGCGCCACGGTAACGGCGTGAGTACGTGCACGACAGTTGGATACATTGTGTGACTTGAGTTGTCTGCCATGCTAATAAAGAACCTCTGAATTGTGTTTACATAAAGTTTCATCCTTCTACATAGACAACGCACGATGCATAGTGAAACAATCTCCACTTCGCGAAGGACCAAGAACAGTAACTACGAATGTGGTACACTGCCATTCGAACGTTATCTTTATATTGACAACTTATATATTTTCTGGAGCTCACAACTTGCCTGCCAGCTGTCGTTATCGGGGAAGTGTTGATATATGTGTTCGGCCGGGTCCGTGATAAAGTAGAACTCGTCGCATTTGTACGTAAGACGTTCGGCGACACCGGCTCTTCCGGTCACGTGACGCGCACCCCAGTTGCAGTTAATGAAGCGCCAGGCGCCGTCGATCCACACGGCCGTCCATTGGTTGCGGAACGCGTTGCCTTGGAGACGCATGCCCGGCCTGTAGCCGGCGCCTTTGGAGTACCCGTCAATCACCTCGCACTGGAGGCCGGCATAACTGCGAGTGCAACAGTCGAGGACGCGGGTTACATTATGATTCAAAAATGTTTTAAGACACGTTTTTTCAGCATACGATTAACCTAGAATTTTGACAACAATTCTTCGTTGCACATATATTTTTAAATAATTTTATTTTATTTAACAAAATTGAACTTGCTTGCCATCTAAACCAACACACGCAGAAGCTTTTGGCTTATAAATAATTGTTTTCTTTGTTTTGTCTTTGTGGGACTGGGAGAAGAGTGGAAAACGGGAGCGAAAGATACAGGAGAGTGACACTCGTTTCCTTTTATGAAGATGCAATGATTTGTCATGTCAAACACCTTATGCAATGCTTGTCATATATGACTGCACAAGATTAGTTTACGTTCGTCCATACACAATATATTTGCTAACAAATCATATTTCTAAAAATGCAATTTAAATTAAAGAATATTAGCTCTTTCATCATTGTATCAAGGAGAAGACTGAAACCGAACTGCCAGTGCCATGGTTGCGAGATATGGACGGACGCACCTACACAGCCGCTTGAAGAGAGTATGGTAACTCTCTGTGCCCAGCTGTATGCCCCGCAGGAGGCCAAACGGGGATTCGCTAGGGTGAGATTCATCCAGATGCAATTGGTTGAGGTTTTTCACCGTGATCCAACGAAATATGGCTCTGTGGACGAATCAACATACAATATATGTGTGACACCGTCTCACTCGTGTAGTCTACCACAAATCACAGAACCCGAATGTGTACAAACAGGTGTACGATCGCTACTTTTAATATTATGTATAGATCCAGTATACTCGAATCGACAGTTCTGCAATTTTGACAACATTGGACGAACCCAGGTCAACTGAAGTTCTGAATCCACGAGGTAGCATTTGCTCAGCGATTAAACCTGAACGTTTTGTAGAAATGTCAACTGATGCAGACGGTGTGATATTAACTTTAGGAAGAGTATACATTTTCAAACAGAAACACGACAATTTGATCACGGCACCAGTTGTAACGCGGCCGTTGACTCGACCGAGTCCTACCTGAGTTTCTGCATCTCGTTGGCGCACCGTTTGCTGAGGTTTCTCACGAGACCCGTGAACGTCGTGTGTTCTCTGCCGGCTTCCTACAACACGACACGGACACTCAACACTTGAGCATTGTTGCGAGACTTCGCGCAAGAAACGGACTATCCCTCTAATAAATTGGTATACGTGTATATTGTATATCCAAAAAGTGACTTTAACATTATATTTTAGGCAGTGTCTATGTGTATCAAGAAACTAATAATGCAGCAACCACTTGTCAAGGATCATACCTTGTTGTATTGGCATATTTCTTCCACGACATATGCATCTAGTTCGTCTATCAATTGGCATAATGCAATATCATTAAACTTGTATTGTATAACAAGCTGGGGTTGACGAGACACAAGAAGACGTTGAACTCACTCTTATGGCCAACGTGTCGCACTCTCCAAACATGTCCTCCCTGTCTCCGACAGAAGACTTGCTGGAATTGGATGTCGAGGCGCTGCTGGTATACTCTTGTTTCCTTTCTTCCTCACCCTCTGTTGATCCTTCTTCACCATCATCTCCGTCGTCGTTTTCTTTCAACCCCTTTTCCTAAGTTCAAGTAAAACTACATGTTACTATCACATGTTTAATTCAATTTTTATTTATTTCCTATACATGCTCACATAGCTTGGGATAAATAAAGTTTGTAGCAAAATGTTTTGAAGGAGACATGATATCTTTAACATCAAACACAATACGTTATTAACTGCTATACAACTTTGGTAAGTTGTTCTATTCAAATTGTGTTCGTTTCTTCATGCATCCGTGCATGTTGTGTGTAATGAAATATACATAAATAATTATATAAATCATCAATACACATTAACAGTATCACTTTATCACCCGAACAATATTTGCACATCCAGTAGCACCTACTAAGTATGAGCGCTTTGGAAAAGAACACCCAAAGACAGAAAAACCGTCAAGGTCTGACTACATCCTGCAGTGGACGGACAAGGCATTGGTGAAAGTTGAAAGCAATGGCGGCTTGACAAGATACCGTGTCTGAGATGAGTCGCAGCATCTCCTGGCTGTGTTTCTCCACCATCCGAGCGACTGCCGCCTCCTCTTCCGCCGCCAGTCGCTGCATCAGTTGCTGGACTCGCCTTTCCCGTTCCGACTTGAAGTACTCGTCCAACTGTAGCACAAGACACAAGGCCATCAGTCACTGACCTAGTCCGTTACACTGGACGATTTCTGCGTCGTTCGTCTTAATAGTCGCCAGCTTGTTTTATGTCGTTAACCGGTCGATCACGGCGAAACAGTCTTCATCTTCATGCATACAATACTAACTTTGGGTTTGTTAATTTAGTTTTACGTTTCTTTGTACATGTATATAGTACTAGAGATGATCTATACCGTAGAGGAGCACCACAGAGTGCTAGACAAGAGGTAGATGTGCTAACATTACATACTTAATTGTTTTTTCTCAAAAAATTAAATAGTAAATTTCAGCATTTCGGAGAATGTTGATATATGCCATATGCAGTGATCAAATAAAAGATCACACAGAACCAAGTGAATGCAGCGAGACAGACAGGCACCCACCGTTTTCATTCCTTCCTTTCGTTCTTCCGCCGACGCGCCACGTTTATCAAACCAAACGAGGAGCTCACGTACAGCCTTTTCCTTCTCCGCCGCCAGTCGGCGCTCCATGTTCGCCACGTGACTCTTCCTGTCGTCGAATATCTGCCGATAGAGGGCGTCCTCCTCCTGTCTGTGTTTCTCTTCGAGCGCGGCCTGCGCGTCGAATACGCCATGCCTCTCAAAGTCCTTCCGGCGGAACACAGACATATTTTTATTATTGAAAGCACAGGAAATGCACAATGCGTAACTACCACACTTGTACACAAGAGTGATCATCCAAGCACGCTGCACATGTGTCTATGACACATCTGGCTGCGAGAATAATGTCACAAGTTCAGATGGAGAAGTTCACCCAAGGCAACAGAAAAAAAAGTTACAATATGTTGGTCCAATACCATCACAAAACAACAACAAAAACATTAATTTAATACACGTTCGTGTAATTGTCGCCGAACAACATACTAACTTCAGACATGATTAATTATGATACTTGCCTTATAACTTTTAAGAGTTCCACTTTTTGGTGATGTGGGTGTATTCGTTTGTGGTTGTCGTTGATGTTGTTGTTGTTGATGATGTTCAAATTGTTGTTGCTGCTGTTTCTCTCGAAGTTGTTGCTGCTGTTGTGGCTCTTGAAGCTGTTTCTGTTGTTGCTGTTCAAATTCCTGTTGCTGCTGCTGTTGCTCTCGAAGTTGTTGCTGCTGCTGTTGCTCTTGAAGCTGTTTCTGTTGTTGCTGCTGTTGCTTCTGCAATAGTTGCTGCTGTTTCTGCTGCTGCAACGCTATCTGCTGTTGTTCTTGTATTTCACTCAGTTGCTGCAACCTCTGCCGTTGCTCTTGGAGGGAACGCTGCTGCTCTTCAAACTTCTGTTGTTGCAATAACAGTTCCTGCTGTTGTTGCCTCATTTGTTGTTGCTGTAACGCCAACAGCTCGTGCTGTTTCTTCAGCTGTTCTTCCTGCTGTTGGATCTTCAGCTGTTTCTGCTGCTGTTCTTGCTGCGCCTTCTGCATTTGCTGGCGTTTCTTCATGCGTTCTTGTTGCTGTTTCTCCTCCTCCCGTTGTTGCAGCAACTGCTCTTGCGCTTGCTGCTGCAACATCTCTTGTTGCTGCTGCAGTCGCAGTTGCTGCTCTTGCTGTTCGTGCTGCAGCTGTTGTTGCTGTTCCTTCAGACGCTGCAGTCGTTCTTCTTGCTGTTGTTTTCGTTGCTGCAGCTGCTGGTACTCATCCTGCAGCTGTTGCTGTTCCTCTCGCGTCTGCTCCATCTGCTGCACTTGTTCGTATTGCTCCTGGAGCTGTTGTTGCTGCTCGTGTTCATACTCGCCCGTGCATGGAGTGTTAGGGTTGAAATTCCAGCCAGGTTCGTATATAGATTTTTGTCCCTGAAATAAACAAAACATAAATAAAAATGAATCCGACCCATTAGGCCAACTTCTATAGTTCACCTACTCACACAGAATGCTGGGTGCAGTAGGTACGAAGCTAACATTTCAATATGAGTAGTCTAGATAAGATATCACTGCGGCCAACCAATCAGCGTGATCATAAAGAGAACCCGATGGATTGTAGACAATAGGTTGTGTACATACATTGTTTCAAGGTAGAGTTAAAACAAACACCGAATTTAAATAATATAATATTTACAACATAATATTTAATATTATTTGCACATTGAACAATGTAGTGTAGTGAAAACTGTACGAGCATTATTCATTCGCAAAAGAATTAGACATGGATCGTCGGAACCAGTGCCGTCACCTTGGCAGTAGCCCGTCTCTGCGCCTCGAGGGCAGAGCGGATGCCGACGGCTTCCCCCGTGATGTGTCCCCGGGTCTGCTTCGGCAGATGTACGGTGCAGTAGACGGCCCTCGTGCGTCTCGCGCCATCCGCAGACAACTCCACGCTCGCCAGGAACGTCTTCAGCGTCAGCTGCAGGTTACAAATGCGGCACCTGGCGGCAGAGGGAATAATGACATGTACTTTCGTCTAATGTCACGAGCGGTAGTGGTGACACGAGGTTGAATAAAACACACTGGATACACACACACACATGCGCGCACGCACACACGCACGAATTAATGAACGCACGTACACTCGCACGCACACAAACGCACACACATGAGCGAGAGCGAGGCTGGTGGCGCGAACAGGAAAATTTTAAATCATCCTCTATTAATCTTATTATTTTACTTGTTTTTAATTTGATTTATATTACGGTAAGGTGTTCGATAAGTGCTATTAGTTGGCGTCCTGTGACCAACACAAATACTAAAAAAAAAAACCATTTCTGTCTAAAACGAACATTATTTATCAAGACACTGTATTATCGCCCAGTAAACAACTGGTAACCAAGGCACCTATGATCCATAAATCTACATGCAAATCGGTTAAAATACACCGAGACTGGTACATAAACATAGGGATTAGTTATACTCCTGTCTTAGTATAAGTTTACAATAAAAAAAAAAAAAAAAAAATTCCTGGCTTGGGTCTGCCTAACATGGCCTCGTAAATGGTGCTGCTCTTTGTGTGTCCAGTGTAGGCCCTGGGACGAAGACTCTACATTTCCATTTCAAGTCTTTCTTCTACACTATCTACTATTTTTGTGTGTCCTTTAGCACATAGCAGTACCATCCATACTGTAGCACTTCCTGACTAACATAAATACTAGGTTTTACACTTACAGGATGTTTTACCTGAGTGTTGTTTTTCTCATGGTTGTATTTGTAGAGATTAAAAATAGTACGAATGACTGTTATGCAACTTCACATGAAATTCCTGTAAACACATCAGGATCGATTTCTCTCATCAAGGCATTGTCCATCAACTTGCTGCATAAACCAAGGATGTCCAGAGCAAACCCCAAAAAATTCCCATCATACTTTATGCTATATCTTCTTGTACTGGCAAACGACATTGAATTAAATCCCGGCCCCAGAGCACCCATGTACCCATGTGGTGTTTGCCAAAAAACAGTAACTTGGAAACAGAAAGCAATTTGTTGCGACTCCTGCAATACTTGGTTCCACACGCAATGTGAAAATGTCAGAGACACAATATATGAAACAATGCAAAACACCAACACATCATGGAATTGCCTAAAATGTGGAATGCCTAATTTCAGTAGTACCCTTTTCAATTATGACGACATTGAACTTTCTGAAAATATATATCAACACATCTCTCAATCAAATGATGACTCCATTCAACTCCCTACAACACCAGCAGGGTTAGGACCTCCACTACATACATCATCTCCTTCGAATCAAAGGAAACAGCACAATTACCGTCATACTCCTAATACTAAAAAACCATTGAGAATCATCAACCTAAATTGTCAATCACTAAAAAACAAGAAGGCAGAATTCCTTTCACTCATTGATAGCTCCAAACCAGACATAATTATTGGCACTGAATCCTGGCTTAGCAATAGCATATTAGATTCTGAATATTTCCCAGATAAATTCAATGTATATAGAAAGGACAGAACAGATGAACAGAGAGGAGGAGGGGTATTCATTGCAATACATTCTGACCTGCTTAGTGAAGAGGAATTTGAATTAGAGACAGACTGCGAAATCATTTGGGCTAAGATTAGCATAGCTGGTTGTAAATTACTTCACATATGTGCCTACTACAGACCTGACGTAAATGATGAACACAGCATAGAACAATTTGAAATATCTCTAGGCAGAGTAAATCAAAAGCAACACTTATTCATTGCAGGAGATTTTAATTTTCCTGGATGGGACTGGCAGAATGGAATGTTAAAACCAAACTGCCAAAACGTACTACTTCATGATAAATTTCGAAACATTCTAGATGACCTTGGTCTTATCCAGATTATAGACAAGCCAACAAGGGGAGAAAATACTCTAGACTTAATGATCACAAATAACCCTACCAATGTCAACCGAACAGAGATATTACCAGGAATCTCAGATCATGACTGTTGTTACACAGAGCTAGACATAAACCCAATGAAACACAAACAGAAACCTAGAAATATTCCCCTTTTCAATAAGGCAGATTGGGACAAATTTAGAAAACATATGAAAGATGTAAGCAAAAATCTTCAAAATTGCTATGAACAAAACAGTGCAAACAAGTTGTGGTGTATGTTTCGGGATAGCATTGTCAAAGGTACTGGGATGTATATACCATCCAGAATGGCTAGATGTAGGGACGGATACCCCTGGATTACACCAACACTAAAGAAACTTATGCAAAAAAGGGACAGAATGTACAAATGTCACAAGCACACTCCAAAATACAAACATCTAAAACAAACTATACAGCAACAACTGAGAACTGCCTACTGGAACTATGTAAATGAAATTGTCACCTCTACTGAAGATAGTCAACAAAAACAAGGTTATGCTAAGAGATTCTGGACTTACATGAAACACTGCCGTACAAACCACACAGCGATATCGCCTCTCAAACAAAATGGAATCCTACACTCAAACCCTAAAGCCAAAGCGGAGATACTAAATCAGCAGTTTCAATCAGTCTTTACAGATGACCCATCTCCCCAAGTAACCAAACTACCCAATCCAACACTACCAGAAATGCCAGAAATAGAAATTACAGAAGCTGGTGTACTAAAACTCCTACAAAATCTTAAACCGTATAAAGCACAAGGACCAGACAACATCAACCCAAGAATTCTAAAAGAATTGGCTGTTGAAATTGCACCATCGCTAACTTTAATCTTTCAGAAGTCATATGCTACAGGAGAAGTCCCCACAGACTGGCTAAAAGCAAATGTCTCACCTATTTTCAAGAATGGTCAAAAATACATAGCTTCAAATTATAGGCCCATTTCCCTGACATGCATAGCATCAAAACTAATGGAACATGTCTTGGTTAGTAGTATAATGAAACATGCACATTCACACAACATTCTTTATCATCTTCAACATGGCTTTCGCTCCCAAGTATCTTGTGAGACACAGCTTATTCAGTTCATACATGACTTAGTTACCCATATGCAGTCTGGCATGCAAACGGATGTCATAGTGATGGACTTCTCTAAAGCATTTGATAAGGTCAGCCATAAAAAACTGATTTACAAACTCCATCACTATGGCATCCAAGGCAAAACAAATTCCTGGATTCGATCATTTTTAACAGACAGAACTCAAAGAGTCATAATAGAGGGCGAGGCCTCCTCTGAGGTACCCGTAACATCAGGAGTACCACAAGGCTCTGTACTTGGCCCTTGTCTATTCCTCTTTTACATAAATGACATCCCAGACAATATTACATCTACAGTTAGACTTTTTGCTGATGACACCATAATGTATATAGCCCTTAAGCCTAAGACAAATACAGCTGTGCTCCAGGAAGATCTTCACAAACTTGGAAAATGGGCCATAACCTGGAACATGGAATTCAATCTTCAAAAATGCCATGTCATACCTGTAACAAGAAACAAAACTGTCATTAACAATCAATACATGCTTCACGGTCAAACACTAGAAACTGTTTCACAGGTAAAATATCTTGGTATAACCATAACCTCAGATCTCCGGTGGAATGCCCACATAAATAACATTTGTCTAAAAGCAAATAGATCACTAGGCTTCCTCCGCAGAAATCTCAAAGTTCCGTCAATTCAAATAAAAACTCAGGCCTACTTCACCTTTGTCAGACCCATCGTGGAGAACAGCTGTACTGTCTGGGATCCATATACCCTTACACAAATAAACAAACTAGAAATGATTCAACGCCGTGCAGCCCGATATGTCTTATATCGCCACCACAATACCTCCAGTGTAACAGACATGCTCCAGACATTAGGATGGAGATCCTTATCAGACAGAAGAACTGATGCAAAACTATGTATGATGTACAAGATAGCAAATGGCCTAGTGGGTATACCAGCAAACCAATACCTTATTCCTGTAAATATAGTCACTAGAAAACAACATTCCTTATCTTACCTTATCCCTCACTCCAGATGCAACTACCACTTGTATTCTTTTTTCCCCAGTACCATTCGACTTTGGAATTCCCTCCCTCAATATATTGTAAATCAAAACAGCCTGTATGCGTTTAAAAGCAACATCCAGACTTTGCAGTACCCCATGTTTTAGACGTTAACAAGTTCTTCTGCACGTATTTATGTTTATTTACACGATAATTTGTGTTCTTATATATTGCACTCTAAAAACAAAACAAAAATGTCCTGTTCGCCTGCCATGCCATGGCACCGCCTGTATCCTCAGCATGTTGAGGCTAGGCGTGTATTGGAAGAAGAAGAAGACACTCACTCCGCGACCACCACGTCAATGATGTTGGTTAAGTCTGCATGATGATGACATGCATCCTGCTGCAAACTACCAGTCTGGCATACAAAAACATGTTAATCACAACATATAGATTTATAGATTCAGTTAAACAGTCAATGAGTGATTGGAAGTAAAACATTACATTTGCATGGTGCACGAGTGCGTACGTGTGTGCAAGCGTACGCGCGCGCACAACAAAATATTTATAATAGGTAAAGGATGTCGACATCGTAACTACAAATAAACTATTAAAACTGGTATTACGTCGGGGTAATTACCTCACTCATCAGATCACCCTTCGCAAGTATCTATAAACACACCTGAAACAGCCGCGGTGGTAGATGACCCCGATGTCGACCCTCTCCACCGGGTAGACCTTCCTCCCGCACCGCTCACACGCTTCGTCGGCACCAGACACGGCGGCTGCCTGCCACTGCGAGTCAGGCCGGTAGCCAATCGCTGCCAGCACGCCTGCCCGGTCGACGGGGCCGCTCCGTCGGTCTGGCTCTCCCGGCGGGGCATCCGGCTCGTCGTCGCAGTCGTACGAGAAGTCGTCGTGAAGTTCGCCATCATCATCTTTATACTTGCATTGTTCGATCCTTGCACGGACATCGGGGGAAAACGCCATGTTATCTTTTCTCTCAGTCGGCCGGCCTGTGGGCGTTTCCACACGGATACCTCAAGACGTAGATCGGTATTTACAATACCCCGATTATCGCCATCATTGCGAAAGGCGATAAACAACGGGCCGTTGTAACGCGACACACCTGGCTCTGACAGGTGTATGCTACGCGACACAGCTGGGTGTATACGCTAACCTGATGTACAAACGTTTGTAATGGCTTGCCGGTATTAGTCTGAATAAATGCGAGAACAGGTATTCGATTCCGGTCGACACTCGCCAGTGTACAGTTCCGTTGTATGTCCGTGACTGTGCAATGAGGTCATTTGGGGACAGGCTTCACCTGCGTATGTTTATGTGGACCTACCGTCACAATGTCTACCTGCAGTAATTTATTATACTCTAACAATCTCACAGTGTTTCATAGTCTCCACCACTCACGCAGTGCATACATGACGTATTCGTGTATATTGATGGCTACGACCGAACAATGTGCGGCAGTATTTATAAAGTTTCAATAATTACGTCAGTTGTGAAGTAATCCGAATTCATGCAACCTGTCCCGCGTACGCGAGTCTGGCGCCATCTAGCGAATACTAACGTCGGCACCGGTGGTGCCATGTTGCAGTGATTGTTCACGCGTGACGGTATTCGCTTGAGAACACACAGCGACGTCTGCGTAGCACTATTTCGAGCACTTGTCCTCGCGTGGCTACTGTGTAGCTAGTAGCTAAGTGGGTCGCCAAGTACTCAGTACTCAGTGTGTCACAGCGTTCGGCATCCATTTGACATATAACTCGTCGTTGAACGTAACAAAGTATAAACAGTAAGTGCGTTCGTTTGTTGCGAGGCTGGCCAATCGTTCGGTCACCGGCAGCAACCGGCAATAACAAGTTAACCGGTCGATTGTTACTGGCGATATTAGCGGATGGTTCGTAATGTGTGGTCAATAGATGTTGTGTTTGATCTAGTTAGTAATCATACCGCGAACTGAGTGCAGTGCACTATGTGCGGGGAAGGATTGTAGCTCTGCCATAGGCAGCGGCATAATTGAACTGACAGATCATCGGTGTACCTAGTTAAATGTGACGACAGTATCAATAATAACAACAGCTGAAACAACAGAGCCTTGTAGAAACTGACTGGCGAAATTAGTCTACATTGATGGTAGGGCCCAGTGGGCAGTTCATACAAATGTGTGTGTGTGTGTGTGTGTGTGTGTGTGTGTGTGTGTGTGTGTGTGTGTGTGTGTGTGTGTGTGTGTGTGTGTGTGTGTGTGTGTGTGTGTGTGTATGTGTGTGTGTGTGTGTGTGTGTGTGTGTGTGTGTGTGTGTGTGTGTGTGTGTGTGTGTGTGTGTGTGTGTGTGTGTGTGTGTGTGTGTGTTTATATGTGTGTGTGTACGTACCTGTGCGTGTGTCTGCGTGCGTGTGTGTGTGTGTGTGTGTGTGTGTGTGTGTGTGTGTGTGTGTGTGTGTGTGTGTGTGTGTGTGTGTGTGTCTGTGTCTGTGTCTGTGTCTACGTGTGTGTATATATATATATGTATTTGTGTGTGTGTGTGTGTTTGTGTGTATGAGTGTATTTGTGTGTGTGTGTGTGTGTGTGTGTGTGTGTGTGTGTGTGTGTGTGTGTGTGTGTGTGTGTGTGTGTGTGTGTATTTGTATGTGTGTTTGTGTGTGTGCTTGTGTGTGTGTGTGTGTGCGTGTGGGTGTCTGCGTGTGTGTGTGTCTGCGTGTGTATGTGTCTGCGTGTGTGTATGTGTGCGTGTGAGTGTCTGCGTGTGTGTGTGTGTGTGTGTGTGTGTACGTGTGTGTGTGTGTGTGTGTGCGCGCACGCGCGTGTGTGTGTCGGCGTGTGTGTGCGTGTGTGTGCGTGCGCGTAAGTGTGTGTAAACAAACAGGCAGCGTTTGTTGTCTTAGGACATGAAACAGCTTGCGACACGGATGGCCGTTCATTAATTATTATTGCTTTTATTGCAAACAGTTGCAGTTTCCCAGTCGCCACCTTAATTACCGGCTTTGGAGCATGAGTTAATCCGTGCGCCAGTTCAACTTGTGCCCGTCTAACCTGCTTGCGAACAAGTCTCGATCTATTCACAACAAGATTACAGGGTCGACGGGGCACGCGGCAAAGCGTCGATTCGACACCACCTGATTTTCGAACAGTATCGGATTAAATACCCATTGTTAATGTAGCAGCAATACGTTCGCGGTCGCTCGTGACGCCCCGTCCGATTAGTGGTACCCGCTAAACGACCACCTGCTATTAATTGCGTCGACCGACAAATTCGAAGACATGCATCACGAAACAGTCACGCATCAAGAATCTTCATGTAATTACTAAATATTTAATGGATGCCGCGAGACAGTACTTAGCAAAAGCGAGGAATGGTTAACAATATGGCACATAATTATGAGAGTATAATTGGTGTGGTTCTACCTTGAAAAACGAGTACACGTTGGAACCCTATAATCAAGAAACTAAAACATCGATTATGATTTATGCGTAAGACAATAAATGAAAAAGTTGACGTTTATAAAAGCTAGGCGCTTCAAACCAGATTATCTTAGTACAGATAACATGTATGAGTCATTGATCAATTTCAACCGAATAAATAAATTAAATTGCTACTTGAAGAATGGGCGCTTCGGTGCAAAAACGAAGACACATTTTGAAATCGGCTACATTTCCACATGTCTGGCTGAGACGGACGTCCCAAGAGATATTCGCCTGCGAATTTAAAATCAATTATTAAGCTCGAGTTATCAAGATTATGCAATCACTTATTAAGCTGTGCGGTACTGCGTGTATACAATATACATCTAAGCTATATGCACTGTGTATTTTAAATCAATTTTATTAAGCGACATGTACAGAGAGTGTAATATCATTGTACAGAGAGTGTAATATCATTGTACAGAGAGTGTAATATCATTGATATTACACATGTAATGTAACTGCAACAGCAATGATTAAGCAATACGATTACACAATGTGATTAAACTCTATCGTACGTGTTGTGAGTATAAAATCAATGATTAATTTTATCCGAACTATTGTTTATAAAAAAAACAATGATTAAGCTGTAAGCACCCCGTGCACATTTTGTGTAGTTTGTATCACCGCAATATTTATGATACATTGCCGCCTGACAAACATATGCGCAATACAAAAGCCACTAGCGCACAAACGTCGCCGCCCGTCAATAATATTGAATATACGGCTTATTTGTAGCAGTGCCTTTTGTAAGGTAAATCACCATAATTCGCTTCGCGTGTCAGTCGGTGTGTATGCTGACGTGTTTATATAAGATCTGTACTGAGGACCGCCTGACGGCACAAACGGTGAGTTATCAATGAGTAAATCATTTCGATTAATTGCGTCCACTCCCATTGAGATCGCCGGCTGTGATTCGACCTGTCGTGTGCCACAGGGCCTTTATTATTGGGAACAACAACATAATTATCGATTACAACTGCTAGACCTCTGTGTGGTCTAGCAACACATATCCAATATTTAAGGTACAACTCACATCAAATACGCAAATCATACATATTTATTTTTCTTGTCTAAAAAATAGAGCACTGGGCCTAAATGACACTTCTCCAACGCATTCGACTGATTGCAGCTTTCCACCTTTCTTTCCAGATGGTTTCACCTGTCTTCTTTGCTTCGGCCACGGATCTCATCTAGCTATCTGGGATTTGCTTTCTTTTTCCTTGTTCCATTTAAAGCCAGTCGTGTAACATTTAAGGTTTCTCTTCTGAGGGAGTGTCCAGTCCTTGTCCACGTTTTGTTTTTGATGTCTTTCCCGATGCCGTGTTGGACTACCTTTGTCGTGAGCTCTATGGTGGTCGTCTGTCTTGCCATTTTATGTTGAGAATATATATGAGACATTTGTTGATGGATGTTTGGAGTTTACCCAAATCATAACGATGGAGTGTACAGGAACAGGAAATGTTTATTTGTCCCAAATACATAATACAACCAAATAATCATTATAAAATACAAAAGATCATACAATACATTGCAATCGAATCGACATGAGTAAACATAACCAAAGTAGTAGGTATATAATGTAAGATATGGAAATAAAGGATTACGTCATATAAGGGACGGGAGACTCCTACTAAGACCAATTATAGTCGCAGTCGTAAGAGCCACCCTATGAAATATTTTCAACCATTATTTACCTTATATAAACAGATGAAAATCCCTAGTACAATTAGTGAATCATCACTTATATCGACATTTATAAGCAATAAGGTAATATTTATTCAATCAAGTATTGCATATTATAACAATTATGAATTGCACATTGTATAATAGAAATAGTGAAACTTGGTATATGTTACGAAGCCATATAAACTGTGAGAGGTGATCTTATCTATTATTAAATCAAATGCATTATTTATGGTGTGTGACAAACTATATATGAGGCTTCGTTTGGCAAATCAATGGTGATTCCTGGTTGCGTGGATTTTATTTTATCTACGTGTATAGAAGTTGTGAATACTGTTGTTTTAAACAAATGGTAAGTTTTGCAGGTAGACATGTAGCTTATTGTGTGATAATTTATGGTATTGTTTTAGTTCGTGCAATTTTAGAATATGTTCTACTTTTAGTATTATTTATTTAAACTTGTGATACGGACGGTTTTTTTTAAGTTTTTTACTCTGGCACATCTATAGCCCCAGGCCATTACACCATAGTTTAGATGTGACAATACGAGAGTTGTACAACGTAATCTTTATATTCAAAGGTAACAATCGTTTGAGTTTATTTAGGATACCTATAGTCCTAGAGCACCTATTTGAGATTTTGTCAATGTGGCTTTGCCAGTTTAATTGTTCATTAAAGCTTAGCCCTTAGTAGATTAGGTGGGTTTATCATTTTAATATTATTTCTCCTAGCTGCTTTGAAAATCATATATTTTGATTTATTTACATTTACAGATAATTTGTTTAGTTTAAGCCCTCATAATTTTTATCCAGTTCTGAGTTGATTAAGAATTCTACATTTTCATTATTTTGAGATTGTACAAAATAATCTAGTGTACTTGAGAGGGACGTGTCATCGGCATACATAATAAAGTTGAATGTTTTACTAGATTATGCAAAGTCATTAATGTAAATTATAAACAACAAAGGGGCTAGAATTGATCCTTGGGGTACGCCTGTTGAGATTGTAACCATTTCTGATTGGGCTTCTTCAATGTGTACATATTGTTTTCTGTTATTTAAATAATTGTTGAACTCCTTTTACGCCATAAAGCTCTAACTTATCTATTAATATTCAGTGGGCCAGAATATCACTGTCAATATCCTATGTGTTAACTGTCAATTAGTTCAAGAACGGCAAATTCATTTGAATGTTCCTTTCTAAATGCATATTGATTATTGTACATAAGTTTGTTTCTTTTGAAAAAGACTCGAGCTGGTTGTAAATAATTGTTTCCATTACTTTTGAAATTGCAGGTAAGATTGATATTGATCTGTAATTGTAGTATAGGGTATCGTCACCATTTGTATAAATTGATTCACTGGCAAAAAATTGGCAATTTTGAGTTTATCGGGAAAGATACCCGTAGTTAATATTTGGTTTGTGATTAAAGTTAAAGATATGATCAAAACAGGCTTACGTGATTTTAATAGCAGTGAAGAAATACCGTCAAATCCGCAACGTGTCTTTGGATGCATATCATATATTGTTTTATATACTGTTTCTTCATTAATAAGTTAAAAAATAAATACGTTGTTATGTTGTGTAGCCTTACAAAACGCTAGATAGTTGAAGCAACGGACAAACATAGTTTTATTATACGCTTCTGCACCGATACTTGGCATATTGCCTTCAACTTCGGTAGCTAAACACATTGTTTGGCAGTGGAACTAGTTAAACTCAATATCAATATTTCAACAACACAAATGTTAATTACTTTCTGCAATACCAATCTTGTCGGTGGTATACGACCGCAATATTAGATTAAAGATTAGCTAATTCAATTACACGTGCAACGAGTGTGATTGATGCCCGGATCTGATCGTCTGCATTCGATAGAGTAAAACACTACATGGCGATATTACTAAAACGCGACACAGGCGGTATGGCATACCCCACATAGCTGTTCAACATGTCGACAGCGTTCCCATGTGCCACACAAGTCATTAGATTAATACAACTAATACACGTCACGCGTGCTAAACAATCAGTTCGATTTACAATGGTCTACAAATCACAACTGAGAGGCGTGCTGAGGCATAATCCGCGCCATGATTTGTGGTGAATATTTCGCTTAGCCATACGTCTCACTAAAATAGTCGTGGATAATTCAGAGAACATATGTATGTTACTCAACGAAGAAAATCTATTTTGTCAAGTGCACCGGATTTAACTGAATCTCAAAGAAGCCTACAGGAAACGTTCTTTAAGACGACTGGCTAATTCGATTGGATGGCGTCGAACAGTAAACCCTACGGTTATTAGTATTCGCATAGTGGTTTCTTATGCAAATTGTGTTATAAATATATACAAGTTGTACTGCAGACTAGAGGTGAATGTAAACCAACCCCCAGCTCCCATCCATATGTACAGTGATATACAACAATTTGAGGTAAATGTAGTTCGTTGATAAATACGATAATGACATCTCAAGTTATTCCGGTGGCAATATGATTTTTCATTCTTCACGTGATTCAGTTAATACATACTTCACCTAATTCAAAATTAATTGTAATTTATAATTGTATTGAATAAAACTGACATATTTGAGAGGTAGTCTAATAAATAAAATGAAAGATGACGAAATGAAGCGAACCACTTGAATCAATACCGTTGGACTATAGTTTGTGCGAACATGGATGCCACCCTAGCCGTGTGTTGTATTTCTATTGTAGTTCTTTGCTGTTGTTTGACACCGACATCTCTATGTGTGCATTGCGTTGACCGACTCTCGACCCTACATAGAAGCGTCAACTAACGTAAGACATCGTCTGTCGCGGTGCAGCCTCGACGGCCACCATGAATGAACTCGACGAGAACGGCTGGGGTCACATTCACCATGCCGCCTACAGAGGCTTCATCAAGTCCGTGGAACGCTTCGTGGCAGCGGGCGAAGATCAGGTACGGTCGAATAATTGTGCTGTACATACGCGAATGATATAAGTGGAAAAACTAAAAACTTTAACAACTATGGTTGTTGGCTTTTAGAAGCACTGTATTGTGAATGTCAAAAAAGAAGGTTGTTAAACCATCTCAGTATTGGACAAGAAAGAACCAATGTTTGCATACTTCACGAATATACTGTACATACGTGAATAATATAAATGGAAATGTTAAAACTTTAATAATTATAGTTGTTGGCTTTTAGAAGTACTGCACCGTGAATGTAAAAAAGAAGGCTGTTAAACCAACACATGACTGGATAATGAAGAACCAACATAGGACATAACAGTGACACAAAACTGTTCTCTTGGTCGATGTAAACGATGATTTTAGTATGGTAAATAGAGGACGTTGACAGTTAATGAAACATTATAATTCACTATTCAGTTCTCGGTAATATTCTTCATTCCTTTTGCTAATAATACACGAGGTGTCGTTAAATAATGCTGCTGTACCACAACCTACAAAGAGGTTACCAAAGTCTGCATCATTGATAATCATAAGTTGACGAATGCAGATTTTACCCAACAGTGCGACTTTATACATTTAAATGTTATATTGCTTATAATAATGTGAATAAACTCCAGAAGGTGTGATTAGCAACTGTAGGTAGAGTTGCGTCATACATAAATGACATGGCGGATGTTTAGAGGAGACAGTAAATCGAAACGACGAAATTGTTTTGTTGCCGGCAGTTGGAGTTGGAGACGGGGGACGAACTTCACTCGACGCCATTTCTGCTCGCTGTCATGAGCGGCAACCTCGAAACTGTCACGTGTCTCGTTAACCTTGGAGCGAAGGTGAGGGACAAACGTAATTAATTATCTGGGTCTTGACTTTCTGAGAGCAGACGAACCCATCCATTATTGGCTTCACGAGAGCAAATTGTTGACATTGCACTGCATAAATGTAATAAATAGTAATAAAATACCTGGCTGTTTGTCTGTTTGTCTGTCTGTCTGTCTGCCTGTCTGTATCCCTACCTCCCTGCCTCCCTGCCTCCCTGCCTGCCTGCATGTATGTATGTATGCCTGCCTGCCTGCCTGCCTGCCTGCCTGCCTGCCTGCCTGCCTGCCTGCCTGCCTGCCTGCCTGCCTGCCTGCCTGCCTGCCTGCCTGCCTGCCTGCCTGCCTGCCTGCCTGCCTGCCTGCCTGCCTGCCTGCCTGCCTGCCTGCCTGCCTGCCTGCCTGCCTGCCTGCCTGCCTGCCTGCCTGCCTGCCTGCCTGTCATGTTTATCCTAGTTGTCCTGTCCGTCTCATTCTGTGTATCAGCGTCGTTTCAATTTAGTAGCATAAAAATGTCAAGTGAAATCGTATTTAATGATAAACGTAGACTACATCTTCAAATGAATAAACGTAAATGTGTCACTCAGGAGTACAATGTTATGACATTATTTCCCCTGTTCTTATGGAGACCTGGGCTGACATACGTGTCTGTCGCGTAGGTGTCGGCGTTGAACGCCGATAACAACGGCGCCATCGAGTTGTGCGCCTTCAAACAGTTCATCCCGCTTCTTGAGTACTTCATCGAACTCGACAACGAGAAACTTCTGGTTTGGAAGAACCTCGTCAAGTTCATGGCGTCAGACCTCGACGAGGAGTCGGAGGCCGCCTCCAGGTGTCTCCATACTCTCACCAAGAAACTCGACGAGTACGTTGTAAATTAGGTTACTACTACTGCAAAGTGCGTAGGTCCTATTGTAGCAAAATATTTGACCTGTTAAAACCACGCGACCGACACATTCAGTGGGTTGAAATCTGAATGTCGGCTGGATAATTGTTTTTTTCCAGCGGATAGTATTCGAATTATTCACACATTACATATTTTGACATAACAGAACCGAAATCACGATGGGATCAAACAAGTTAAAGAAGCAGCTTTAATGCTAGGATCGATATGCAACGTTTTTTTATATAGACCTAATGGCTAAAGTAAAAAACGCCGGTGTAACGTGCCGAAAGTAAGTTCCGGTATGAAAGCGGAAGTGTCTTTTGCGTATTACGCATGCGCGTTATAACGCATGCACAAGCCAACGTTTAGCGCCTATTTTTGGTCCCGCTTATACACGGACCAAAAGTAAATTATATTCTTAAAGTTAGCGGAAGTATCCTTCTGTACATGCACATAGAAAACATGCATTGGTGAGAGAATTTGTGTGGTGTGCAGTGGCGAGATGAACCCGAACTGGCGGCCGGCGTTTGACAACGGCGTCGTGCCGACGATCGTGCGAGTGAGCAAGAACGCACTGGGAGACGGCGCCAAGACCGAGGCTCTGCGAGTTCTGCTCAACCTGTGTCCGGTGAAAGACGTGAAGGAACTGGCCGTGTCGAGTGGCGTGTTGCCGGCACTGGTCAAGCACGTCCGCTCAACCACGAACGCCCTCATACAGGTTGGCACAGACCGCGATTCAGTATCTCTAACGCGGAGTGCAGTAGTTACTTCTTGTCCGATTTTCCGAACGAATGAGCCAGTTACATTGAGTCAGTTGCATTGAGTCAGTTACATTGAGTCAGTTGCATTCCAAACGCCAGGGAGTTAAACAAATAACATGCGATCATTGTGCTGTTTATGTGTTACAAAAGTGGACAGACTATAAATTTTAAAAAAACACGCAAACTGTTATTTCCAGTGAAAGAAGAGCCAGTTTTAAAACCAGCACGTCTCTGTCATTGAAATGTCATTCTCTGTACATCTAAAAAATTCAACCAACCTTATCTCTTCCTCATTTATCAATATTTATTACTAACATTTTCATAAGCTGATCTTGTCTCTTACTCGTTTATTGTTATTTTTAAGTTTTTTAATAAGTACACGCTGAAGGTATTACACTGCCTGGCAAATGGCTTTTAAAAAACCCGAAACGGGTGAATGTTTTGCTCACACATTGAAATAGTAATTATCCGACTGTAGCTCATCTTCTTGAACACGCCAAGAAGAGAATATGAGGGGTGCCAGAGGTGGTGCAGCGAACTTCCTGTTAATAAAAATATCACCCCTAGCTAGAGAGGATGATTTTGTGTAACGAAACAGAAACTCTTGCTTTCGAGTGCTGCATTCATAACCACTGAATGTTCACTGTCGCCAGGTAGCGGCGGAGAACCTCACGGAACTGTGCAGTGTCGACGACTACGCCGACCAGGCGGTACAGCACAGCGCTATCACGGCCCTCGTGAAGGTGATGCAGACACTGCGGGAACCCGATGTGCTCATCGATGTGGTGCAGGCACTCGGCAGCATCGCCGACGGCCGATCGCAGCACCAGAAGGCCGTCGGCAGCACGCCCGGTCTCGTCGACTCTATCCTCGCGCTCTTTGACGAATGCAAGTGAGTAAGACGGTCTCTGATTGGCTACTCGTTTATAATACGTGTTTTTATTGGTTCGTTGGTAGCAGCTTTTTAATGATGGTGATGTTGTTGGCAATACATGGCGTTGATGAATGTTATAATGATGGAAATTACGATACTAGTGATAATAAGAACGGTGATGATGATAAGTGTTGTCATTTGGCATTTACTTAGAATAAGAATAAGAATAAATTTATTATTATTTGCAAATTTTCAGTTGGATTGTACATACATTCACCATAAAAGCCCCAAATCACACAAATGTCATAATGTTACAAGTTACAATACGACACAACATTATGTTACAATACTCATAAAACATGTTGTACTAAATAAAATAACGCAACACCAAAGATACTGTTAAGTAAATTACACAAAATCGCCCCGTGACGCAACAAACTCAGTATGATATTAAAACGTGTACATTGCATTACTATCTTTCATTAAAAAATAAGATACTTTAAATACACTAAAATTAAATCTTATAGTTTAAATATTAAAATTGACTGTTGAGACATACACTAAAATCATTAAGTGTTATGGCAGTGTACTAAGCACCATGGAATTAATGAGTTTTTGTAGCGATTTGTGTTCGCCATTGGGACGGGTAACTCATTGAATGATCTTAGTGCATACGGCACATTTCGAATATTTGGTAGTAGCGTATTCAGTTTGTGGTCACTATGCTTCATTCTAGCGAAATACGTTTTACACAATTCATTGCGTCTATCATGCAGCGTTGGTAAGTTTACCATCTCCAGAATATCCTCGTACACACAACCAGGAAATATAGTTTTGAGACACCTTTTTTGAATTATCTCGATGTTGTCCGATAAATATTTAGGCAAGTTCGTGTGCCATACCGGGCAGGCATATTCAACTACTGGTCTAATCACAGATACATATATTCTAACCAAGTCATTTTGGTTGATACCAGCACGTTTCAACTGATAGATCATATACACTCTCTTTCTTGCCTTTGATACTATTTCATCTACGTGTGCATTCCAACTTAAATCCGATGATATAGTTACGCCGAGAACTTTTGCTTGAGTAACTCTCTCAATATCTGTCCCATTTATATCAATATACGGCAGAGATTCTACAAATGTTCTATCTTTACCGAAACATATAACCATTTCTTTTGTCTTACTCGTATTGATGCGCATGTCATTATTACTAGACCATCGCTCAATAATGTTGGCAGAATCCTGTATAACAGATATCATACTTTGATTGCATATTTCAAATATGGTGCAATCGTCAACATATTTAAACATAGGACAAGATGTTTGCAAATCATTGATATGAACCACAAAGTGTTTTGGTCCTGACAAAGTTCCCTGGGGAACGCCCCCATTAGGGTAGCCTGGCTTTGACACCGCGTCGCCGATTTTTACTCTCTGTTCGCGGTCTAATAGAAACGCTGCCATCCATCGGACCAAGTGTGGTGGTACTTCCATTGCAATCAGTTTCTGTATTAGTATATCATGGTTAATTAGATCAAATGCTTTACTGTAATCGATAAATAGCACTCTTACAAAATTGCCCTTTACATCGGTGGTTTCGTACCATTTGTGAAGCATTCCAACAAGGGCGTCCGTGGTACCAGTCCCTAACATACCCCCAAACTGCATGTCGTCTATTTGTGGTTTAACATAAACATCGACCCACTTTAGCACTAGAGATTCAAAAACCTTAGCCAGAATTGGTGTAAGCGATATAGGTCTAATGTCATTTTCAACTGTCACTGGAGGGTGTTTCTTCGACAACGGAATAACGGTTGCTGATTTCCACAATTTTGGCAATACACCTTCCCTGAGCGAGCTGTTGAATATTGCAGTGACCGGTGCTGCAAGAAGGTGCGAACAGTTTTTCAAAGCCCATGGTGGTATATTGTCCGGACCCGTGGCTTTGTTCACTTTGACCTTACTAAGTGCCAACTTAGTGTCAGTCACGCTGATGGTGAATTCATCTGGCAGTGGTTCCTTAATGTCAAAGATCGGGTGGGAAGTCTGCAATCTCGGTAAATCTTCACTCACTGACACGAAGAACGCATTCATGGAGTTGACTAAGCTGACTATATCTCCACCAGTAATTTTATTTGCCAGCCCCAGCATCTCGTTGCGACTGCCAGATGCTTTTCCCATTAGTGACTTCATGTGCTTCCACCAGTCGCGTGACGATGTTTCCTCAATTGATGCTATTTTAGATTGGTAGAACTGGTGTCGTAATTTAGGTGCTGTGCGATTCACTAAGTTCCGGAGTTCATTGGCCCGTTCCGTATCACCTGCCTTGCGAGCACGTTGCCTCTGTCTAATGAGGTGTCGGAATCTATCTGTGACCCACGGTTTGTCTGTACTGTGACGTGACACAGTCTTGTACGGACAGCACGTATCCAGTAAATGGTCCATGGTTTCTTGGAATAGATTGAACTGTTCCTCGCACGTAGGCAATGTGTACATAAACTCCCATCTGGTCTGTGACAGAGCCGAAGTGAACAATGCTCGTTCGTTGTTACCCATGCGCCTGGTAACGGTGTACTGGACCATACCCGTGTCAAGTGTTGGGAACCACGGTGGCACCAATAAGACCATCTTGTGATCTGATGTTCCCAATTCATCAAGCACTGTCGGATAGCCGTACACAGGTGACATGTTAGACCATATTTTATCCAAAATTGCACAATTACGCGTGGCTGTCTTAACAAGCTGCTCGTATCCATAATGTGTCCGTAAAAACGTGTCCTTGAATTGATTAAAATCACCACTGATAATGACACCACAATCTGGGCTACGTCGCAAAACTGTGTCCAGACTAGTTATCAGGTACTCTCGCATAGAGCCATTGTCAGCACCAGGTGGGTGGTAGACGCACGCTAAAATAATGCACGAGTATTTTCTTGGTAGTTTCTTAGGCTTCATTTTAATCCATATCACTTCGTGTTCAGCATCTTCAATATCATGTAACCGGTCATACGCAATGGTCTCGGCCACATAACACGCCACTCCCCCGCCTCCTTTATCCACGCGGTCCTTTCGTTCACAACTGAAGCCTGCCAAACCGACAGATTCCGTTGACATGTAACTCTTGAACCAGGTTTCTGTGACACACACGCAACCCACGTTGTTCGTGCGTGCTACCGCGAGCAATTCGTCTGATTTCTCAATATTTAGTGACCGAGCGTTGAGACTCAGAATCGTTGGTAAGCCCCACCGTGGATTGATCGCAAGCGTGACTAAATTGTCTGCATTCACACCTGTTGTTCTATGTTGTGGTATGCTACGGCTACGGGTGATTATAGGTCGAATATTGAAAGCTACGTATCCCGTACATGGCATGGCCGTGTTATTTCGGCCGCTTACCTAGTCCTTTTTCGTATGATGTTTGCTTTTGTGGCCCTTTTGACCACATACAAAGCACGACACAGCATTCTCATGTCGACAAGTCTGGGTGACGTGATTTGTCTCCCCACACTTGTTACACTGGCCAGCAATACGCACGTAGCTAGCACTTGCACGGTCATCCGCATTAGAAGGGCGAATAGCGTGCGTACCTCGATCCTGTTTCGGTGGTCGTTTCCCAGTCGCTCTCGGCGTATAGCGGCTCCCTTTTGACAATGGATGTCCAGATGGCGCGCTGCAAGCACAGTGGTAGGTGCTGGCAAACCGCGAAACAATAGTAAAGAATGGTCAATAAGTAAACTTACATAATAATTCATATATGTTTGAACATAAATCTAGCTGGTTTTGGATGGGGAAATTCACGGTATTAAGATGGCATTAAAATGCAATTTATATAGTTCACAATTGTGAGAAACTGAATTCACATACTGAGTGTTAACGTAACCCCTCTGGCTATAATGGGTTCGGGTGTTGCGAGTCTACCGTCCTCCTATACATGCGTGTTTGCCCTGTGGTCCACAGTAAGAAGCCTCTGCTGCTAGCCCTTATACGGACCATAGCCAAGCTGGTGCACGTGCACGAGTCGAACCAGACGCTGTTCGTGGATGGCGGCATTGCGCAGCACATCATCGCCGTGACGCGGGTGAAGAACAAGGACCTGCAACTCGCTGCCGTGCAGGCGATCCACTGGCTCGTCGAACACAACTCGTACACGTCGCGCTGTGTGCTCGAGCAGAACGCCGTCCCCTCGCTCATGCAGCTACTCAAGAAGCACGAGCGCGAGCAGTCCATGACGGTAGGTATAACGGCTCCTCATTGGTTGAGTCGGTCATGTGAGTAAGTACACGGCTCCTCATTGGTCGAGTCGGTCATGTGAGTAGGTTCACGCATTCTCATTGATCGTGTCGGTCATTAATGTATTTAAGTACGCGCACCCCAATATGTCGAGTCGATCTCGAAAGTACTTTCGGGCGTTCTAATTGGTCAACTTGACCATGCCGGTAGTTACGGAAAACTCTGTTGGTGGAATCACTCAAATGTGTTTAATTTACGCCTCGCCATTGGTCGATCCAACGAAAGACGGCGAAATACTGTATACAATCTAATAAGAACATCCTTTTGTTGAATGAATATGTTCATTGTCCTGCATGATATAACGTCCATACCAACCGAAGCATAATCAGATTTCTATTTGTTGCGTACGTCTATATTTATTACGAACATTCAGCTGTATAAATGAACACATGGCTATAGAACATGGTGGACATACAGTATATTTGAACGGATAATCTTCGCGCAGTAACTGCAGCATGGACGAATGCTTTCCAGATAAGTCGAGGCTGGTGTTCGAATGAACACGTCTACCAGGGGATGTTGTGTAAAGCGCAGTTCTGAAGACTGGATATCGCGTTTTATAAGAACGTAGACCATTTTGCGTTAGCAGGAGTAAATGGGAATTTGTAATATTTGAATAGAAATAGCCTTGTTGTAAACGGCAGGAGCGGACTGCGTCAGCATTGTGGGCGATCGCCGGCGACGACTTGGACGAGCAGCGCACCATCGCGGGGCTAATGGGCGTTAGCACGCTTGTTGACTTCCTCAAGGTCCGCCAAGACTTCGAGCAGCTGAGTCTGATCGGCTCCGAATGTCTCGGTGTGTTGGCGCAGGGTCCACGCAACAAACAGACGGCGATCGCCAACGCAAACGGAGTCGGCAAGGTGGGTACATTTGTTGTTGGTCTACAGGCACTCCGTTACACTACGCTACTACAAGAAGAATACCAGCATACAGTTTGTGTACCAGGTGTATAATTAAACCGAGGGCGGTCCGAGGCTGTGTATTCCCCAAATGTAAATATAATGTTCTTAATTTGAGCATATACTGAAGGTGTACTGACTGTCAAATTGCCGTTAAGATGCTTAAGACATTGTTCGCAATTTGATCTTTGCGCCCGCGAAACGTCCAAATTTCAAACAAAATTATCGGCATTTGTGTCAAAGGCAGATGCCCCCACATGGGGATACCTTTGAAGTTAGCTCATTACCACACCCCTGACTTTAAAGGGGATCGAAGTCCAATTATTTCTTCCTCTGCAAACGGTTATATACCATCCCTGCCTTGAGAGGATGAATCCGATAAGACGGCCTTCATCGGTCGCGGGTAGGGTATTCTCGTTCTCAAACATCACGTGTTCATCAATATTATTGTGTTATTGGACTTGTCACGGTCTGTACAAAGTATTTTATCCCATTCACACAGGATACGTGCTGAAATTTGCAATAAATCTCGGATATGTCGTATATGTCATTCGAATATTTCCAACCGTAACGGGTTTGTAGTGACGACGCGATTAACTAAAACAAACTTGTGGAGTAGTGTAGGTCACAACGGCCAGGTACATGAAACTGTGACCCGCCAGGTCAGATTAAGCATGACTCCAACAGCTGTATTTGTATCGACCTCTTTTTCGTTTCTCACGATCTCGAATCTAACTATTAAAACATACTCTGAAGAAAATAGATACATACGCCGTCCAGCTAAATTACAGATCGGTCATGCTATAATCTTATTATATTTGTATTCAATCTTGATGAGGCGAACACTCGCGACAATAAATATTTTCTTGTTTATTATTACGGAACACATTTCTACTTTAGCTATATGTGTAGCAACGCTAGGTGTCTTCCTTGTAAAATTGTAACCCCCTTGATGCAAGATGTTGATAATTGTTCTACTGTCTGCAGCTCGTGTCTCTGCTCAGCTCCAGCAAGGAGCACATCGTCTTGAGCGTCGTGCGAACGCTGCGCCACCTATGTGTCGGTGTCGGCTACGTGCCGCATGCACGCAATCAGTCTGCGCTTGCGCACAGCAACGGCATTCGCTACTTGGTGGCGCTGATGACACACTCACGTGACGAGGTCATCCAAGTCGAGGCTGCGCACACTCTAGGCTGCGCTGCTCTTGGTACGTACTAATAGTATAGCACAACTTTGTATTAGGGGTACGTTGTCAAATATGTTACGGCTTTTTGGTACGTTGCACATCAGCGTGACGGGGTGAGAAGAGTAATTGAGCGTTACATACTGTTCCTCTTAAACTGATGTCGGCTACATCGTATACGACTGCACTGTTTTTTGTTGCTGTGTCTTTCTACAGCACCATATCGATAGCGTTTTCTCTTCGTTTTCACCCTCCTCTCTGTCTTTCTCACAACCCTCTCTGTCCATCTTAATTGTGTCCTTGCCACTTCCTTCGACCTCGCTGTAATGCCTCTGCTCTCTTTTGGTTCTCTTCCGTTCGCATCTTATAACCATATGATCCAGCTTCTTGCTATTTTTCTCCGACAAACTGAATTGTGTGCCAAGTCGCCCGATCGGTTTATCTCCTTTCTGTCCACACTCTTTACTCCTGTAATTTCCGAACCGAGTTGTTTTCGCAAATGTCGTGTTTTATGATTGTTGTTCTCTTGTGACATTCATTTAAAATAGTTTGATACGTGTATGTACGCCAATATTATCTACCGTCATCCGTGCTATCGGATTCGCGTACCTGTACTAGGTTCAGTGAACGAATGTTATAATGACAGCTACGAAACTCCACGACTTGTGTTTCACCGCACATGAAACTGAATTCCTTCCAATTCGAAATGACGACTTATGATGACTAAGTCGGTATGACTACACAAAGAAATAGACTAGCAGGAAAAACAAACCATGACTAAATGATAAACCAAACACTACTTATTACAGTGGACTCTCATCATAAGGAATTCAGTAATAAACCCTCTTAAAAGGAACGTGATTGAAACCTCCGTTCTGGCATGCACTGTTTGCCTACCCATGGATGTCAGGAACTTGGATACTTATAAGTTATATGGAACTGTTTGCCCAAGTGCGAATGTATTCCTTACTGCTATAGTCCACTGTAAACTAGAGCGGTGCTTCCTCTGCTCCAGGCCACAGCAACAACCTGCAGGAGATACAAAGTAACGTCGACTTCAGCTACGTGCGGGTCCTCAAGATGCTCTACTCGCCCCTGGAGCGCGTGCGGATCCTCGCCGGGGCGGCGCTCGCGGCTTTCTCCTACAATAGTCTGCACAACCAGAACGAGATCGCGCAGCAGGGGGGCGTGAGATTCGCCTGCTTCGAGGATTTCCTCAAGTCAGACGACGAGTTCAGCAGATGCAACGTCGCGTTCCAGGCGGGTCTCTAGACAGTTCACTATAAGTGCGAAAAGAATAATTATGTAGCATTGCTCGTCACATCCATTGTACTGTATAATATTGCTAGGCCAAACCTCTGATCTGGTAAATTGATTACGGTGTCGTCCACATTTCAATTGTTCTTTGTGTTCATATTAAAACAGATTCTACGTAAATCATGAAATGTTCGGATTTACTACACAGTTAGTTATAATTATCAAGATACATTTAAACGCACCATTCTCCCATATAAGATGTATTCATGGCTGTTCAGTTAAAATTTCTTTTCAAATGTTTTCTGGTGTTGAAACGTAAAACCTATTCACGTCTCGTCAGTTTGACGTTTCTTTCTAAAGCTTTTCTGACCTCTGAGCGATTTCTATGGCCATTTAAAACGTTCTTTTCACCTGCCAATATGAGTATACTACTTTCAATGTATATAATGACTAAGCACACGACACCCGCTGTAGGTGGTGGTCCTCGCCCGCATCATCCCGGACGAGGAGCAGGCAATCTCGTCGGCCGCCGGCATCAAGCTGTTGTCCGACCTCCTCGCCGACTCTCGCAGCGACGAGATCCTCGCACTTACGGCCGATTGCATCGCGCGCCTCGCACACACGCGGGCAGGTCAGTCATCGCCGCTCTTCGGTCCAATATAAACTATCATGGCCGAAAAGGGCCATCGCTGTTTTGTGTGCGAATTAGCACGGCCATGGGCTGAAGACGTGATCTGCGATGCGATGAGCGAGGCGATGGATCGCACATAGCATCGCACATAGTATCGCTTATAGCATCGCGCATCGCACCGCCCATCGCATCGTTCCATCGTATCGCACATCGCGTCATAGCTATTTAATTCCCACACAAAACAGCGATGACTCTTATCGGCAATCACAAGAAATATCTAGCAAATAAAAATAAAGAAACGAGTGACACAAAGTAAGGTTTGCGCAAGAGAAAACAATTTTCTGCAAAGTCTGAACCTACAAATGCAAATTCAAAATACCTAGCAAGTCAATATGTAGCTAAACCACTACAACTATTGTAAATAATTAACCTTTGTAAAATAATAACCAAGTGGTTTAAATATATAGGCCCTTCGTTATGTTAGTAGACTGGTGTTTGCTGGAATTATTATTAGAGAATTGTCTGTTATTTGTTTTCATAACTTTCAAAAATGTACTTCCTTGGTTCTTCCTTTGGACGGCAGCAGCTTTCCAGTAACTCACACAATCAGTACATAGAACACACCAAACCAAATTAAAAAATTTACCACCCAGAGCAAAAACCCGTAATGACAAGTGTAACATTTGGCTTATCGAGAAGCCAAAAAGTGTTTGTATCTATGTATACCCCGCACTTCTGAGATACTTGTCAACAATTATTATTTTTATGCTGTTAGCATCTACGCCAGGGGCCGGCAACCCTTTTGAGCGGAGGGCCAAATGAGTGACTTGGACTAGGTCAGCGGGCCACACATTTATTACTGAATATTGATGATCGATAACCACGACGCGGTATCTGAATAGGTAATACAGTTCCTATCCGTTGAACGCTAACTTACAAATATTGGCGCTGCGGATATCAATAGTATAGTTGTGAACAATATATCTTCATTATTATAACGCAAACACTATTTATGATCTATGTTCTTGGCAGATAAATGACATTATCTTGACCAGTGTTATACCTGGTGTTGTTGCCATCCGACCGAGTACCTCACATCTGGCTGCAGACTTGTTCCTGCGAAACTCAGTTCGTCACACAAGTATCCGTCGGTTAGCTGCGTCCTCGTCTTGCATTTCACAAAATTCTTCTTCCATACCCGTTGCTCGTACACGTATATATTCCCATGCAAACTGATTTGCAATGCGTTTGACGTGTTTAAACAAATCAAGAAATAGTTCCGTCGGCAAAAGAACCGCACTGCTGGTCAATGAACATCAATCTGCAGACCTACCGATGCATCATCGACTTGCACCTGAAACGTGTTGGAAACAACAACTCCCCACTGAGAGGCAACACTTTTTGAAAACTCCCGCCTCAGGAGACCAATGAGAGCGCTAAGTAGGACTTTCTTGTTCGGTTCCCGGGATTGTTAGGAACTGCACGTAGTTGGCGTTCCGCTGTTGTTTCCACCGTAAGCACACTGGCAACGCAACGTGTTCTCGAAAGCGGAGACGAACTGAACAAGCTCACTGATGACGTGGTTTCGTCCCATTAGTAGAACACTGTAGATTTAGGTGCATGATGTACATGGAAAATAAAAAATCGCTAATCCGTGAGAGGTAAACAATTACCGGTAAATCTGCTTCATTCTACTCCACGAACAGGCTAATACCTAATCTCATGTCTCAGCTCGTACAGCGGCGCAGCGTTTCACCTCGTTTCAGCTAGATCACTTCGTTATAGTCGAGATTTGTATTCATCTGGCCCAGGAAGCTTTGGAGTTGCCCGTGGTTAAGGTCACGAGCATGAAAGAAGTTCAAGTTCTTCACGATGATTCTCATTACGTTTTTCATTTTCATTTACTTGTCACATAGTCACAGGCTTTCTAGAGGGGTGTTGCCGTGGATGATGCAGTAGGTTCTCCCGACCATGGAAGGTGCAATATCGCTTGTCCTCCCGCGGGCCGTATTGTGTATTATCTCACTTTTAGTCCGCGGGCAGCAGTTGGTCCGCGGGCCGCAGGTTGCCAACCCCTGATCTACGCAGTCAGCGGATACGTTATGGTATCAATCCACAACGTTCTTTCACTAATGTTACAATAAATCGGCTAGGAGATTATGCTGCATTTTGGAAGTTGCAGTGCTTAACAAATGATAGAGAACATGTATCGGGTATAATAAATAAATCGATCAATAAATTATACAAATAAATAAAAATATATAAGATATATAAAGTATATCTAAACAAAAGGAGTGGGAAAAGATGTACGGTGTGCTAACTACTTGGAGACGTCGCAGGTGTCCCGGCCGCGTTCATCGCCATCGACACCGTCAACCAGCTGTGCGACCTGCTGCGACACCACGCCGACCAGGTGAGAGGGTGCGCTGCCATCGCCCTCGGTTACCTTAGCTACAACCCCGAGGCACAGCGACAGCTCCTCAACAAGTGCGTCAACGGGTCTTTCATTCACTCAATCCCCTTCATGCCCTAGGTGGCACCACATAAGGCACCGACAAGAGAGCACCACTACTGTCGGTCGGCAGCCAGTGCGTTGATCGTACTATACACGTCAGCTCGCAGGCCTTCGTTTCCTTCTCCACTGTTCGTCTCCATGTCTCTTTTGGGCGACCTCGTCTCCGTCTTCCGTCCGCTGTCCAGCATAGGGCTACCTTGGGTAGTGCGCCAGT
The DNA here is from genome assembly GCA_020002185.1 of Paraescarpia echinospica. Taxonomy (NCBI): domain Eukaryota; kingdom Metazoa; phylum Annelida; class Polychaeta; order Sabellida; family Siboglinidae; genus Paraescarpia; species Paraescarpia echinospica. The sequence goes on along the minus strand of CM034537.1, from coordinate 69,692,863 downwards.
GGGCATTCGGCAAATGTACTTATTCACATAATGTTGGTATTGTTACACGTATATAATCATATTGGGTAATTACTATGCCCATCTGTTGCACCTGTGTATTTGACTCTTGGACTGAATTCCTTTAGATATTTTGATCTACAGTTATTGCAATGCATTTAAACGATATTTACATATAGATACTTAAGCTTCTGTGGTTACTGGAGCACTTTCATAAAACGTATCCCCATGTTTTGGGCATATTTGTAAAAAATATTACTGCAAATATATATACCGCCATAATAAGAAGGTCGGAAGAAACAAATTTCCCCGTACAACTAAAACGTTTACCATTATGGCCATGGCGCACAATACTGAACACCGCGTACGTTCATCTTTGCAAACAGGTGCCGGAAGGATCCACATCTGATGAAAGTGCTGATATTTTACACGTCCGATGGCCGACTGGCATCAGAGTTCCTTGAAGGATGGAAACATTACAAGCAGATCGGACTTCCGAGCGTAGAGTATGTTCCACATGTTTATAAACACCGTTACTGTGCAATAATATGACGTCATTGCTGTGAAGAATGAGTACATTTGGCATGTTTTTCACACCATATCGATTGTCTTTAATATTACTTCATAATGACCTATATGGACTAAGTTTGTATATTGTGTTGACGATTTTTAAAGCTTTTGTGCTTCATCATCCGCAAATCGTCCTCTCTAGGGGAGTGTAGCAACAACAACACGACCCATGTGACCTACTTAATCTGTTGGCCATTTCAGAAATGAGCCTGCGATGTTGACGGACAGGAAGAGCATCCAATACAAAGTGTCACCACGTCAGTTGACTGTCATCAGTGTCGACGGCACGACGGGTGACAGCTCGAACGTGACGCACAGTTCGCCGACGACCGGACCGGCGATGATGGGTAAGAGAGTTATGTTTCTTTTTAGCTGAGCTATTTGCCAAGTTACTTACTCGGACATGTGATAATAAACCATCGAGTCATGTCCTCCTTTGTTGTGTGTTAGGTTCAATCTTTTCCAACTCCAGGCATGTGTATCCAGTCTTCGTCTCTGTCCCTCACTCTCTCTGTCTGTCTCTGTCTGTTTCTCTCTCTTGTTTGTCTATCTGTCTGTCTGTTTCTCCCTGTACCATCCTTGTACCCTCCCTGTACCCTCCCTATGCCCTTCCTCTAACCTCCCTGTACCCTCACTGTACCCTCCCTCTCCCACCCACTACCCTTCCTCTACCCTCCATGTACCATTCTTCTACCCTCACTGTATCCTCTCTCTCCCTCTATCCTCCCTCTACACTTCCTCTACCCTCCTTGTACCCTTCCTCTACCCTCCTTCTCTCTTCCTCTTTACTCTTCATTTGGAAGTTCGATGTGAGGGAATTTCTAGTGATGCTTGTTGGTGGATGGTTTTTTAAAGTGTGTGTCCCATTCCCGTCCACCTCCATTGTCCTCGTTTTCCGCTGGCAGGTGTCTGGTCCTTTTTATATAGTGATGTTAGTAACCTTGTCTGACCATTAAACGTCTGTATTCAAAATTTGAAAAATTGCCTGATACAATCGTATACGAGACCAGATCTACAATTAGAAACCATGGTCCATCCGTCGGGAGGAATGGATGTTTGATATATTTTGTCGTTATGGTATCTGCATCAAAGACATACGTGACGAACCACCATTGCATTTGCTGCCTTTGAAATAGTTAACTGTCAAGTCACCTACAGTTTATTCTTCCAACCACCATCTTGAGTGTGTAATTGTGATTGTTTTGCTTCAGACGGCATTCCGGAGAGCGACCGATCAAACGCGAGTCGCAGCTCACACGCTACGGATCGCAGCTACAGCCAGTCGAGTGCCATAGAGATAACACCGCGCACAGACGCAGAATCCGAGTCTACAGTAGACATCGCAGAGCCACCAGAGGTGGTTGTGCAGGAGTACTAGAGTGACGCTACCAGAGGTGGTTCTGCAGGAGTACTAGAGTGGAGCCACCATAGGTGGTTGTGCAGGAGTACTAGAGTGGCGCCACCATAGGTGGTTGTGCAGGAGTACTAGAGTGGCGCCACCAGAGGTGGTTGTGCAGGAGTACTAGAGTGGCGCCACCAGAGGTGGTTGTGCAGGAGTACTAGAGTGGCGCCACCAGAGGTGGGGGTGCAGGAGTACTAGAGTGGCGCCACCAGAGATGGGGGTGCAGGAGTACGAAAGTGCCGCCACAGATCAGTTGTGGTGCAGAAGTGGCGCTAATGTGGTGCAGGAGTACTAGTGGCGCCACTGTGATGCAGGAGTACTAGAGTGGCACCAATGTGGTGTAGGACTGCTAGAGTGGTACCACTATAGTGCAGGAGTTGTAGAGTGACACCACTGTGGCGCAGGACTACTTGAGTGGTGCCACTGTGGTGCAGGAGTACTAAAGTGGCACCGCTGTGGTTCAAGACTACTAGAGTGGTGTCACTGTGGTGCAGGAGAAGTAGAGTGACGCCATCGTGGTGCATGAGTATTAGAATAGCACCACTGTGGTGCAGAAGTACTAAAGTGGCGCAACAGTACTAGAGACAGGTCGTGTGTGGTACACTAGTGTTTGAACATACTGACTTGCTCCAACGGTGTTCTGACGTCATCCGAACCTTCCAGTGTGGCAATCGCGTTACTTCGCTCCAGTTTTGGGTTTCGTTGTGACGTCACTGTAGAGCATACACCACGCATACAACGTGTACCGTGTGCTTGTGTCTATTCTGGTGCGAGTGTCGTACAATCACTTGTGTAGTATACAAGTGTGAAATCCAGTGTAGGCCATTCCAGGTATTATGCCAGTTTAATTGACAGAAACTTAACACGTGACCAGCACATGATCGTAATTACGGTGGAATACTGCGACATGGAGAATCATGCACTCGACTATGAATATGATATGTAGGGTGTCATGTTTCACAAACGACCAATAATATGGTATGTAGGGTGTCATGTTCCACAAACGACCAATAATATTGTGCATTAATCATACATGCCAGAAACAAGGTCGCGGGGTGCTGTGGTCCACAGTTGCCTGGTATTTATTGCTTCTGGTGCGAAGCTGCGGTAGACGTCGTAGCTGACCTGCTCGGCAACTAAGTACCTAACTATCAGCACTAGGCGTACATGAGCGTACGTCCTCCGCGTTTGTCTTTGCAGTATGTATTTTAAAAAAGCTCATTACCAAGACAGCTCAATCGCAGGACATACAACCGACGTATTCTAATTGGCATGATATTGGTGTGGACTTTACACGCTGCAAGACTCATTCAAGAAACGGTCTGTTCAACAGAACTGCTCATCTGTCTGTTCATATATTTCAATATCTTGGTGTTTTACTTTGGATGGTCTTCTGTATATAAGCGACAGTGAGCATGACGTTGGCACAACCTGCGTACTGTGATAGGTTTATATAACTACACTGACTGGTCACACTTGTGGATGTGGTATATTTAACAACTGTGGTGTGATATATGTAATAACTGTGATACGTTTCTAGGTATGAACACAGTATAAAAGTAACATAAATAACGATTGATTCGGTTTCTGGTAAGTTGTTTCAGTTGATCAACATTGACGACTCTAGAACTGCGTGTGAAGTCATCCATGAAGTTATGTTGTAATTTGTATATACAGCATTGTACACCAGTACCTGTACTGTATTGTATACCTGTACAATGTATACTTGCCGAGTTTCAGGTCAATATGTTGGCTGAATTCCCAGTAATGTACCTAACCGCAGTTTCATTGTGGTCCTATGGGATATTTTAATACATAACCATGCGAAAACGATGCAAATGATGATAACAACATTGTACATATATTTATTAGTATCGTCACTTTGAATAAGTAGATAACATGTGATCATGTGACAAATACCTACTAAATGGTTTCTTAAAACTTTTTTTAACAAACCTGTTGGACATCTGTGTTATAATATAGATACATTTACATCACATATGCATAGTCCACGATATACTTACATAGACATAAACAAGAACATTGGGAACGTAATACCAGTTATTATTAGTAAGATAATATTTACAGCATACATTATCTTGATAATTTTTAAAATCTTATTCATGTATACCTTTGTCCATAATCTAATCATGGCAGTAATGTAGAAAGACAATTCATCTGCATATAAACTGAAGTTTTGAATTCCAACATTATGGTATCTATAACTAAACATTACTAATGTAACATAAATAGCATAGCTATAGATGTGCTATGTTTCACATGTTCATAATAACCATCACGTTACGTTCTAAATGGAGAATATATTCTCAAGAAAAACACAATTTCCTTTACGAAAATACATCTAAATTTATCTACATGTGTGTCAGTGCGACTCAAAAATGGTTTCTCACCAATGAGATAAAGATTGCCACATCTAGTGTGCCACAGTCCAGTGGTGTAGGCCTGCACTTATTACTTGTTCCACACAGGTTTATGATTAGAAATACACTCTACAACAATAACTCTTTGCAAAAGTCACCTCAATTCACACAAACGATTGTTTCCTTCTAAGAATGGGACATCAAAAACCTGGTAACAACAATTACATAATTCTTTGATGACAAGAATTCACTTGGCCGGTTTGAGACATCGGTTGACTACAGCCAGGAGGTGTCTGTTCTCCAGGGCTGCTGCAACTCTTTCCTTGTCGCCCAGCTGCTTATTTACTGAAATTACACAAACAGATTTATTCACTTATAATATAATATTATAATAAAGAACACAGGAAACAATTTCTATATTTTATGATGATTACCATGGTAGTTTCTGTCATTATGATGTGTGAATGGAATTTTAATCTAAACACTGCAAATTTATTAATCATCCTGAGGTCTCGCTAAATATTCTATGTAGTCGAAAATACAAGAAATAATTAACAACTGCAATTCATTTGTAATATTTTTTGAGATGTTAAAACTAACGTTGTTTGATAATGCACTATGTCTTATGATTGTATAATGACATACATTCATAAGATGTGGGAATTAATTAATCTAACATATAAGGACACATACTTGCTTGCTCTGAAGCATGGGTCCCTGGTGTGATCTTCACATCTACCTACAAACATAATTAAATTACCTATATACCATCGTTTGGTAGGTTGAAGATATTTTTTGTGATAAAACTGGTATAGTCATTTGAATAATACAATAATAAAAAAATAAAATTGGTCTATGTGTGTGTGTGGTGTGTGTGTGTGTGTATGATGTGTGGTGTGTGTGTGGTGTGTGTGTGTGCGTGTGTGTGGTGTGTGTGGTGTGTGTGCAGTGTGTGTGGTGTGAGTGTGTGTGTATGTGTGGTGTGTGTGTGTGCGGTGTGTGTGGTGTGCCTGTGTGGTGTGTGTGGGTGTATTGTGTGGTGTGTGTGGTGTGTGTGTGCGGTATTATTGTGGTAAATGCGGTGTGTATTGTGGTGTGTGTGTGTATGTGTGGTGTATGTGTATTGTGTGGTGTGTGTGCTGCCTGTGTGTGTGTGGTGGTGTGTGGTGTGTGTGTGTGTGTGTGTGTGTGTGTCTGTGTGGTGTGTGTGTGCATGTGTGTGTGTGTGTGTGTGTGTGTGTGTGTGTGTGTGTGTGTCTGTGTGTGTGTGTGTGTGTGTGTCTGTGTGGTGTGTGTTGTGTGTGTGTGTGTGTGGTGTGTGTGTGTGTGTGTGTGGTGTGTGTGTGTGTGTGTGTGTGTGTGTGTGTGTGTGTGGTGTGTGTGTGTGTGTGGTGTATGTGGTGTGTGTGGTGTGTGTGTGTGCATGTGTGTGTGTGTGTGTGTGTGTGTGTGTGTGTGTGTGTGTGTGTATGCTGGGGATAAAATGCCAACTGTGACACCGACCTTGAACCTGGAGGGCAGTGACCGAATCAGTTTGACCTGAATGGACAGACCAATCAGTGTGGCCATGCTGCAGTGGGGGATGGTGGGTGTGAACTGAATCTCCACGGTATTCGCTTTGTCATCCACCTGCAATTACATAAATACATTATAAAGCAGTCATGAATGACTTATTCAGTTCCAATTCCAGCTTGCAAAAATAAAGTCCAATTTATAAATTTTAACTTTGCAATACAAAATCATAAGGATAAATCCCATTCCAGTTCATTTAAACACAGTTATATAGTTTCTATTTGAAAAGATGTGGTCACAACATATTTGATAAGCTATGATCAAAATAAATCTCTATTGTTGAATGCTCATTCAATGTCACTCAAATAGGTCAAGTGCATTCGTTAACTGCAAAAATAATCAATTCCAAAAAAATTAAATGTGAATCCCAACTAAGCTTCCAAAAATTCAAATTCCAGAATGAGATCAACCCCACACCTGATCTAAATAACTCTTTTCTTCCAATCTTCCAACTTTTTCTTCACATCCACATTCTATTCATGTCAGAACAGAAACATAATTTTTTTGACAGTGTGCTATGTCAATTTACAGTGTTTACAATTCTAAAAGTTAGATTTCAATGGGGGGGCATTACTAAAATACCAAACACATCATGTGAATTAAACAACTGGTCAATTCAATTATCATAAATAAGACCACCTATAGTTAAATATAATAATGGTACCAATTCAATTATTCAAACTGTCTTAATTCTTAGGTGCTCCTAATCGTAACTTGTTATGAATAGGGTCCATATGTGGTAATAATTGTATATTTTAGAAAAGTTCTATGAAAAATAGTTGTAGTGGTTCTAATACTGGTGTATTCAATACATTATATATTTGTGTGTGGCTTTTTGCAAGACATCCTAACTGACCTGTATGTTTGCAGTTTCGAGGACGTTTAGTTCCTCAAGGGTGAGAGGATGCTCAGGATCACTGATGTCTCGGATCAGGTGTACAACACAGTCAAGGATGGACACAAGGACTTTGAGTTGAATAACTGTGTTGAACACAATAATTGCTATATACAAATAAAAACCATCTAGTATTCTTCATTACCATTTTTTATTTACTATACTGCTAGCTAATTCTAAACATATTCCTGACGGCAAAACAGACAAGGTCAATTATGACATTCATGATAATGATTGACGATACAGCAATGCTCTCAATCAGTGGCTGGGTCCAATTACACAAAATCAAATCAATTACAATTACTTTTCATTTATCATTTCAATTACATTTCTACAATTTTCAGGTAAATTACAATTACACCACAAAGTTTTCAATTACTATTACAATTACAGATGCATTAATAAGACCCACCAAAAAGTTTTATCACTGACATGACATGCACGGATCAATCATAAAGTAGAATTAATTGAAAAAGAAATGGTCTCAATTTGAATGAAATTTATAAACATCACAAAAACAAATTACACTGGAATTGAAGTCAATAAGTCAGGTGCAAAGAGAGAGATATCTCGGAGATATGGCGCTTTAGAAATGCTAGTAATAATAATAAACAAGAAGGAAAGCTAGGTACCATAAGTATCAAAAAAGCAATACATCTAAATGTCACTTGTGCCTCTGTGGACTTAAAACATCATCAACAGAATTGCAGGCCATCTTAGCAGCTACGTTCCATCTGTGTGGATTTGACATATCAGCTCAAACAATAAAAATAAGAATAATATATTATTATATAGTCGCATTTCACAAGGACTGTGTGTACAAATGGTCAGCTCTGATCAGATGCAACTTGCACAGTGCCTAGACTAGAATAGAGAGTAGAGTTTCTGCTGTATCTAGGTTTCTGCTGCATTTTGAAATGTTGCTGGATCTCACACTAGGTACGTCAGCAGTATCGGTCACTGGGATCAAAGGACGTTTAAATACAAACGATTGGTCTTTTTATCGACCTAAAAACAGCCTTTGACACTGTTGACCACAACATACTGGTAAGTAAATTGCATTGCTACGGAATAACGGGTCTGGCTCTGGACTGGATAAATAGCTACTTAACCAACTGTAGACAATATGTATGCTATAACAACAATAATTCAGAACAAAAGGAAATGAAGTGTGGAGTCCCGCAAGGTTCAATCCTTGGCCAATTATTATTTATTCTTTACATAAATGACATGTGTGAGGTCTCAAAATTGCTTGATATTATTCTGTTTGCTGATGATACAACATTTAGTTATTCCATTAACAACACAGATGATGTAAGCACTATTGTTAACAACGAACTAAAAAACTAGACCTGTGGTTCGAGCAAACAAATTATCACTCAATGTGAACAAAAAACATTTGATAATGTTTAACAATAAAAAAACAACCTAGAACAGTTGTGAATATAGTTTTGAATAGAACAGGTATCATATACAAAATTCCTTGGAGTAACCATTGATGAAAACTTAACATGGTGAGAAAACATAAAATGGTTGAATCAAAGGTATCAAAAAGCATAGCAGTTTTGTGTAAAACTATGCATGTTCTTGATTATCAAGTGTTACACACATTATATAATTCACTTATTGAACCACATGTTATAGGAATTGGCCTAAGTAGGACAGTCTGGCAGAGCAAAGAAGTTTGTGCATGTTCCTCCTGATGTTACAGAACTCATGCCAGTCTTCTGGATTTCTAGTTTTCTTCTGCTTTGTTGTAGTCGTTTCTTTCTTTTGCACATTGTCTTTAATGTCTTTAAATCTTTACTGAACCAAGGAAGATTGTGTCTTGAAGTAGTGACACGGTGTGGTACATACTGGTTCATAATGTCGATGATTTTAGTGGAAACAAGATTCCATTTGTCGACAGAGAAGCAGTCACGTGTAAAGTTATCAAGAGATTTTTGGATGTTAATGTTGTCAGCTTTGTTTCTAATGAAGACTTTACGTTTCGGATGATGTTTGCGTTTGGGTGAAATGTTTACATCAATGATGACTGTACTATGATCTGCTATTCCGTCTACTACATTTAGTTTCTTTATTAACCCAGGTCTGTTGGTGAAGGCAAGATCAAGAATATTGTTGGCATTTACCTGTGTGTGTAGGTTCTTTGACATGTTGGATCAGTCCATGTTCTTCTACAAGGGAGAGTAGTTTGTTAGCAGCTGTTGTGCTATGTCCACTGTTGGATGTGACTTGGTGGTTTTGCCAATTAATGTTAGGAAGTTTGAAATCGCCAGTAATGATGATATTATGTGTATTGATTTTGTTGCCTAGTTTAGAAAGGGCTAGATCTAATTCTTTGATTTGAGTTTCTTGGGAGTCTTTAGCAGGGTTAGAAATAACTCCACAAATTGTAATAACTACTTAATAATCTGCTTGGTTCGTGACAATCGTTTTAGATTTGATCAATAGGTGTCGTTGTCCATTGTCGAAGATCGACAACTGTAATATATTTCTACGCAGAATTTCAATTATCAAACCATCTTGTGTCGGAAAAACGTTAGCAATTATAACATAGATGTATATATATATATCCCGCATGTGACTGATGAGTACAAAATATTCCCAGATTTTGCGGTAGTCCATCGGACTACCGCTGACGTCAACTCGGGTAGTTCGACCAAATTTATGGTTGGCCTTGGGCTACCGGACTGCCGCTATTTTGAACCCTGACTTAGGGGCATGATAAAAGGTACATATTATAATTGGTTTCATTCCTGCTATCTGGGTTTTGGTCCAAATGCTCTCACTATGTGTTTAGGTTTGTTAGGTGGCATGTGATGAGGTTATCTTTTGATATTTGAAATACCCCCCCTCCAGTAGTGTCTGTTTCCCTGTCGTTTCTAGACTTAAGTTATATGGGAATATTTTGCCATTCTTTATGGAGGGATCTAACCATGATTCTGTGCCACTGATAATGTCTGGGTTGTGGAAGTTGTTTAGTGCTTCAATGTCTGTGACTTTCTTCTTGACGCTTTGGCAGTTTATTAGAATGCATCTGAAGTTGGCTTGTTCTTCGGTTTGTATGTTTTATTGTTACTGGCTGTGTTGCTATGAGTGGCTTCATTTTGGTTATGACTGTTATCATCCAGAGGATCAAAAGGATTATCTGTTGGGATTTCTGCATCTCTGAAGAAGGAATAATGTTTGCTTCTTTCCATTCTAAAGGAACCACTCCCTCTTCTAATGACAAGTTGAAAACTGTTGCAAGCGGTACGCTAATTTGTTCTACAATTTCCAATAGTAGTTTGGGTGGAATACCATCCACTCCAGGTGATTTATTATCCTTCATAGCCCTAATTTTCTTAGTTACCATTTCTGGGGTTACAATTAACTGTCTTAAATAGTCTGATTCTGCCCCCTTGAACTTAGCTTCTGGTACTGGCAGTGAACTAGTGTCTTCGCTGGTAAACACTGAACTTAAATACTCATTCAGGTCTTCTGCCATTAAGAATCCTTCTGATATTATATTTCCAGCACTATCTTCTAGAGGACCGACCTTATCCTGAACTTTCTATTTGTTTCGAACATAAGCATGAAAACTCTTGCTGTCATGTTTTATATTACAAGCTAATTTATGTTCATAGCTTCTCTTTGAATTTCTAATTTCAGCTGTAGCTTGGCTTAGTGCTTCTTTATAAATGTTGTAGTCTTCGTCATTTCCAGTACGTCTATATGACTTCCACATCATTTGTTTATACTTAATTTTTCTAATGGCTTTTTTTGATAAGTGTTTCTTTTTGGACCGTTTTCCATGTTTTTTTAAGGGAACAAATTTGACGATGATGCATTCAATTTCAGTCTTTAAGATATTCCAGCATTCTGTTGCTGTCTTATTCTTCAGTGTGTTATTCCAGTCTATCTTTGCTAAATATTTCCTTATGTCCTTATATTTTCCTTTGTGGAAATTTCTCCTGTACTGCTTTTTACTATTCCTTTCTGATTTTACTTTGATGGTAAAATGTATCTGGTTGTGATCACTATTCCCCAGTGGCTCACATATCCTGACATTGTCAACTAATTCATTCTGTGAGGACAAAACTATGTCTAACACATTCTCTCTCCTGGTTGGTTCTAGCACATGTTGAGAAAGGAAACTATCTTGTACTAAAACTAAAATCTTGTGGTCCTCACTACCCATACTCTATAGAGATTTCCATTTTATATGCCCATGGTTAAAATCCCCTATAATAACACAGTCCCGTTTGCTCACTTCCCTTATAGCGTTTTGTATTTTTTCATTCTCTTCTATGCTTATGTTTGGATTTCGATAAACTAATCCAACTGTTAATGTTGAGTTTCCTGTAACTATGTTACACCAAACAGCTTCTTCGCAATCTGCTTCTCTGTCTAATTTTATTTCATAAGCCTGGATAGATTCTTTAATATACAAAATAACTCCACCTCCCCTTCTTCCTATTCTATCTTTCCTAAACATTACATATCCTGTCAGTCCCAATTCGGCATCTGATATATCGGTGATTGTCCATGATTCGGTTATACCTATTATGTGAGGGTCAATATCTTCTACCATAATGTTTAGTTCATTTCTTTTGTTTACTATACTCCTTGCATTTAAACAAACACATTTATATCCAGCTTCAGAACAGTTTTCCAGACTGTTCTTTGCTGAATTATTTTTGCTGTCTTTATCTATGCCTCCAGTTTCAGGCTTCTCTGCGAGTCCCCCCTGCGAATTTAATTTAAATAGATGCAACCTGTCCCACTGTCAACAGATCGCAGCAGATTCTCTGAGAATACTGCTGCCCCCTTTCCACTTAGATGGAGGCCATCTGTCTTGTACATATCTTCTCTCCCAACAAAGTACCCCCATAAATCTATGAATCCTACGCCCTCTTCTTCACACATCTGCTCAACTAGTGCGTTGATCGCCATCCTCTTACAGTTTCTGTATGTTGCCCCTCTTCCTCCCATTACTGGCAAAATTCCTGAGAGAACAACCTGTTCCACTCTTGTCTTCTTTAGCTTCCTCACTAAATGTCTGTACTTCTGAACTATCCCAGTTGTTCCCTCCTTGTCTGCATTGTTTGTCTCTACGTGTACTAACTAGTATAGACCCTCCCTTGCCATGCCCCAATACCTTCTCTACCCTTTCGGTCACATGCTCTATCCTAGCCCCCGGTAGACATACAACGTCCTTCCCCTCGTATATAGTCTTGTCTGTTTTTCTCAGAATTGAATCACCCATAAACACTCTCTCTTTTCTCCGTGCCCCCTCAATCACACCGTGCCTTACCTAGTTACGATGTCGATGACAATGTATTCAAGTTAGGCTTAGATACAAGGTAGTCTTTACAAAGACTGTTTCCTGTGTACTAATATACACTTTAAAAGGTTATTATTTCAGGTTTTAATTACTCATCTAACTACATTGATTATCTCAAATAACGCTATTCTATTGTCGTTCACGTTACGTTAACTTCGCCAGTGACCTACTTTGTGAACAACGTTCCGATTACATTAACGTCCCCAATTATCGCTCGCAAATCGCCTACTTTTAATCTACCCTAGATTACTCCCTCTAGCTAACTTTAAAAAAAAAATATTGCTTAATATATATCTTTAATTACGTTATGTATGCTATACACTCAATAATATCACTTATCTTGATCAAATATCTTTTTATTTTCGCAAGTTTGCTGCACCAACTTCAAACCAATTTACCACCGGAAGTTCCCCAACATGAAATATATATACCTGTAATACTAAATATATTTAAATTTCAATAAAAGCACACAATCACAAGACAAGCCTTGTTCTCAATACCAAAAATACGATGCATAAAGGCGGGTGTATACAAGGTTATTATAATGTATGCCTTACTTTAAAAAAAACCGAAGATCCAGGCAAGTAATACTATTTAGGGATGGATAACAGACATGCATAAAGGGACAGTTAACTAATTCACACTGAATGAGTAATTCTAACTAATTGCGCATTGAATTGGGCCAATGCCAATGGGCGATAATACAATACATTAGTTATAGAAAAAACAGAAAGCGATAAAGTCAAAGGATATCGAATATTTCTCTGCTGTCTATTACGTCGATCACATCATCATCTTCTTCATCGGCTGTTATTTCTCGGACGTCGCTAACCTGGTAGACAACGGGATTTATATTGTCTAATGACATCTTTTCTTGGTGTTGCTCTAGCCATCGGCTTTTTAAAGACGCCCTCTGTCGGATAATTTGGGATTTGTACAACGTAATTTGGTATACCGGGTAATAAATTAAATAGTATATTTTCCCATTTCTATTTTTGTTGTGGTATTTTCAAAGAAAATTAATGCTTGTTCAGACGAGTTTTGGGGTAACTGTTATTGCGTAGAATGTGCTAAAACTAATGCGTTTGTCCACAATGCAAGGCACAGACATTGATAAGGTATTCATGTACGATTGTTTTATAAGAGATGCTCTGTTAGGAAAATGGTCTAAGACTAGATCACTAGATCATAGATGTAAACAAATAATCGCACACGGCTCCACTATACGTCTATAGACTATAGTATAGTATAGACATAGTCAGTGTAGAACAAATTAATCCATAAGAGCCACCATGCGCACTGGCGTGATGTGTCCATAGGACATTTTGCCTGTCAAAATACAGATACAGACGTACTACACGTAGTCATAGTCTACACTATAATATTTGGTGTAAAAACCTGGCTCTCAACATTGGGGATTGTGTATCCCTCATGACTCGGAGATCACATTAATGTCGGTCCCGTCTCAATTCGGGACGTAAAAGAACGGGTCCCGGATGGTTCGGCCCCCGACGTGTTCGGCCCACGGAAACGGATGATTCGGCCCGGATGTTTCGGCCCACCCCGACGGTTGGTTCGGCCCATGTAACAAAAATCCGCTATCCAGAGTTGGATGTTTCGGTCCACGTTGATGCCAACGCCGACGAATGTTTCGGCCAACTTCACAGAAAATTCGACGGGTGGTGTTGGATGTTTCGGCCCATTGATAATTATCAAAGCAGCGGTCGCCTCAGCCCACTGCGTTTGATTCGGCCTGTTGCGTTTGAAGATTGTTTTTTATGTTTCACAATAAATTACCTACCACCTCTTTATTGTTTGTTGGTTTGAACTTGCACTCTTACCTGGATTGCTTGTATGTGTGATATTTGTTTGTTTGTTGCAAAGTATCCAAGCAGTAAGCTAAACAAACACGGTAACGGAACACACGATGTGAGCACATGCAATGTGCTCACTCCCTTTATGTAAATGATGTCGATTGAACAGATAAAATGTGTGACCACACTTTTCAAAGCGTAAATATCTAATAATTCGTGACACATTTACCGAAAATACGCAAGTCAAAATAGTTGCATGCAATATAAGAATTATTTAAACATTTATCAAATAAAATATTTCTATTTCCGCAGCAACTAAGGTCGCAAAAGTCAGATTTCTAAACAGAAGCGGGATGGTTGGTTCGGCCCATAGAGCCCACCAACACCGGTTACAGAAATTGTTGATTCGGCCCACGCGAACGCAAGGAGGTCACGGTTAACAGGTTGCGCAAACGGATTGTTCGACCCCATGGGCCGAACCCGTCGGGGGCCGAAACATCCGACTCCCAAAAGAACCACTGAGGATGACAAGCACCCTGGCAGTGACCACCCTCAGTGCCAGCATAGAAAGGTCGGCTTGGCGATAATGTTCTGAAAAAGGCTGGTTAGTTGAATGAGACCTCATAAGATCATAACATTGTAACCACAATATATACAGACTAGTCAGTTAATAGAACGTTGCCGAGTGTTGGAAACAACTAGGAAACTAGGAAACTAGGAAACTAGACATAGTCGTAGATGTAAACAGTATAGTATGTCACACGACAGTCGCAGTGTCCAATGACAGGGAGTCGGATGTGAAACTGTATCTAATGTGAAACTGTATCTAAAGAACCGGGCTCTTGCTGAACAGCAAAGTAACTTTTTATATTACTAAGGTGTGATATTGTTGAATCATATTCTGAAACATTATTATCATCTCAGTATTATCATATATCAGTATTTTTAAAACAAGTGTTATAAATGTTGGTTTAAGGTTTTTTTAATTCCAGAAACTGTGTATATGTATATTGTATAAGTTGACCTCTTGCCGCACTACATCTGTAAAATGGACCACACTGGAAATAAGTTGAAACACTTTCGTGTGCAATCCGTCAATTTAAGTGCATATGTCTGTACAATATATACTTTGTACTTCAATTGGAATTAAAGCAATCAAGCAATCAGTCGGCGGGCTCTATGGGCCGAACCATCCGTCCTGCTTCTGTTTGGAAATCTGACTTTTGCGACCTTAGTTGCTGCGGAAATCGAAGTATTTGATTTGATAAATGTTTAAATAATTCTCTATTGCATGCAACTGTTTTGACTTGCATATTTTTGGTAAATAAATGTGTATATAATATTATATGTAAGAACATATATATATATATATCAAGAGTTAATATAGTATAATAGATTATATATGTATATATCATATATTCGATTCCGATTAGACCACTGTTTGAGTGCGCTTGCATATGTGTATGGTTGGTGAGATGATACTTTTGTTAATGTAATCACTCCATAAAGAGGAGTAATGTAATATCTCCTTGAAGAAATAGTTGTCATAATAACAGTACTATTAATTCTTCTATTGTAAAACCTGGATAAAAGTTATTCTGGAAAGGAGACACATTCGTCATCATCATACAGCTCTTAAAAAATCATTAAAATAGAGCTGTGAAATGTAGAATAACACCTCCGTCAATGCGTCTTTGAAAAGTGTGGTCACACATTTTATCTGTTTAATCGACATCAACTACATAAGGGGAGTGAGCACATGTGCTCACATCGTGTGCTCTGTTACCGTGTTTGTTTAGCTTACTGCTAGGATACTTTGCAACAAACAAACAAATATCACACATACAAGCAATCCAGGTAAGAATGTGAGTTCGAACAATCAAACCAACAAACAATAAAGAGGTGGTAGGTAATTTATTGTGTAACATCAAAAACAATCTTCAAATGCAACGGGCTGAATCAAACGCAGTGGGCTGAGGCAGGACTGAGGCGACCGCTGCTTTGATAATTATCGATGGGCCGAAACATCCAACATCACACGTCAAATTTTCGGTGAAGTGGGCCAAAACATCCGTCGGTGTCTGCGTGAGCCGAAACATCCGACCCTACATAGAGGATTTTTTTTACATGGGCCGAACCATCCGTCGGCATGGGCCGAAACATCCGGGCCGAAACATCCGGGCCGAACCATCCGTCTGAACACGTTAGGGTCGAAACATCCGGGACCCCAGTGACACATACACTGTCACACACACACACGCATGCACGCACACACCACACCACACACCACCATATACACACACACTGACACAATCACAGACACTGTCACACGCCCGTAGTGGCATAGGCCAGTGGTGCGATTTAACAAGATTGCCACCCAGAGAATTAACTCAAGATGGCAGTTGGACAAGGAACTTGAAGCCGTTTGGCTTATCGACAGTCCAACCCTTTTTATCTATATGTATCCCGCCCTTCTGGCTACTGTTGATTTTATTTTTAAACATATTCACGCTACTACTACTAGCACCCACACAATCAGCAGATTTCCTTCTGTATAGTGATCACAGTCATTATTGACTATTCTATCACTGTAATGGAAACTCTTCCAACATCCCAGATCCAGCCACAACTCTTCCTGTTGTTCTTTCATACATTGCTCTCACCATCCTGGCTTCTGCTTCTGGCACTTCCATCCATCTCACTGTCGCCATAGAATATACATATTACTAATAATCTATATAAAACTAATAGACTTAGCCTAAATAAATACATCTACAAGTGGAAATCAAATCCTTGGATTAATTAGGTGAAGTATAGCGTATAAGGAAAAAAGGACTAATAATAATGCTGTACAAAAAATAGTTAGGCCTCATTTAGAACATTGTACACAAGTGTGGAGGGCCATATTGCAGGAAGGACATAGATATGCTAGAAAGAGTACAGAGGAGAGCGACTAAAATGATACAAAAACTGAGGGATCTTAGTTACAAAATACGCCTAAAACAATGTGGTTTAACAACACTAGAGACCAGGAGATTGAGAGGAGATCAGATAGAAGTGTTTAAAATATTGAATGATTATGAAAATATTGTTTGAAATCAGGTCTGGGGTCAATTGATTACTTTATGTCCTTCCTGTTACAATTACTATTACATACTGAATTCTTTCTATTATTATTACATTTGAAGCAATTTCTGTTACATTTTTCATTGGAACATTTTATGATATAAGGCACAGTATCTTCTTCACTTCACTTTCCCATAACCTGTAAGGATCCATGGGGCACCACTGACAACGTTTTAACCAGCTCTTTCCACATTTCCCTGTTTTCCACAGCCCTCTGGGAGTCGGCAAACTCCAGTCCTGTCCACTCTTTGATGTTGTCTTCCCACCTCTTTTTCTGTCTACCTCTTCTTCTCCCCCACTCCCGGTACCTTGCAAGATAGTCTTTGCAAGGCGAGATGATTGTGAGATGTGGCCATACCAAACAGTATGCATGAATACAATAAGTACAGCTGTTTGACTCACAGTCTCAAGAAGTTAAACAAGGCAGGTGAATAAAAACATCTAACTTGCCATTTATTGATACCCATGCCCAAAGTATTTGAAATCATATTTGAGAATGTCAAGTACTTTCATCATCATCATCATTATTAGGGAAGTATTATAAAGTATAAACAAAATTCATAAATATTTAGAACAAAATATATCTATAACATATTTAGTACAATCTACATTAACTAAAGATAGAACATATATGTTCCATTTTATATTTAAATACCATACTGGAATGAAAGACAAAAGCAATAGTCAATACCAGATAACTTAATGGATTATATTACAGTCTAATTAAACTACATTGCTGTACTGCTTCTTGTTTGGTGGACAGTTAATTATTGGCTCAAGTACAAATACATCAGCATGTTTTTCACACCCTCTGTAGTTTAGGATCAATTATGTGCACCCTGTAGGCAGTCACTAAATCCATAGGCCTACTTGAAAAGGGTAGTTGGCACTTGGCAGAACAGTGAAAGCCCAGTTTAGTCAATGCAGCAGTCACACTGTACCAGTGTCTCTTGCTATGTAAATGCTCATAAAACTCTAGGGTAAAACTTCATGAGGGCCAAGCTCAAGTTGACATGGGGGAGCAACCATAACACCTGGAGAAACTAGTGAAATATACAACCTAATCAAATAGAATTGTTATGTAGTTGACATTTGATTGAAATGTCCAGTACTAATATAAAAGTAATATGTTAATTACTATTACATTGTTCCTATTACTATTACATTGCTTACTATTACATTCATGATTTAGTTTTTGCTCAACCTATTACTATTACTTCAATATTTGTAATCGTTAAGTACTGTTACTTTTCATATTACTATTATCCCAGGCCTGATAGAAATTTTCTGTTCTCAGTTAAGAAAGATAGAAGGACTAGAGGACATGAAGTTATATTAGTAAAGGAGCAGTGTAGATTAGATACAAGAAAGTTCTCATTTTCACAAAGGACTGTAAGTGAATGGAACAGATTAACTGCTGGTTGTGTAGGTGCAACTAGTGTGAATATGTCAGCTTCCATAGTGAAAATGTCATTCAGGTGTGTCCAGTAGGTCCTGTGGAGCTGTCTTTGAACTTCTCATTGGAGTCTTTTTAGTTCCAGTTTCAGCTCTTCAGTCTCCTGCTTCCTCATTTTCCTGAAAACAAAGCAAACCTTGGATCGGCCCAGACCTGAGGGCATGCCATTTTGGGGGATGTACTCCTTAACTATAGCCTGAAGAATGGTTTTAAATTTCAGCCAATGCTCCTCTCTGTTGACAGTGGTCTTCTCCTTCAACACATCTGCAGCCAGGTCCATCATAGCCTTCTTCAGTCCATCCCAGTCAGCTTGTAGAGAAGTATGAGTCTGGGGACTTGGTTCTTCCTCTGACCTTGGACCATCACCTCACAATAGATGCCGTCGTGATCAGACAAGCTGAGAATAACCTTGATGCGTGGTATCAAATGTGGGCTGTTTGTAATAATCGGGTCTAGGATGTTCTCCTGCCGCATTGGTTCCTCAACCATATGCTCCAGTCTGAAATCGTGCAGTATGTCTTCCAATTCTGTCTGTAGACCGGGACATGGAGACTTCAGGTTTAGCACCATCCTCTCCCAATCCCACCCAGGAAAGTCCAGGTCTCCCCCTATCAGGAGATGGGCATTGGTGATGGTGATAGTCTTGCTGAATGAAGATCTAAACTGGGACAGGCTAGCTTGGTATGTGACATAAGGCCTGTAATATATGCAGATGTACAAAGTCTGTCTGCCTTGTAACTTCAGCCTCACCCACACTCTGCTGAGAGTTCTGGAATGAGGTAACTGTCGAGGTTTGAGGGTACTGCAATGAGGACTCCACCTCCCCCTCTATTTCTGTCCTTGCCGTATACAGTGTACATATCTGGTAAGATTTCTGGGTTGCCAATAGAGGAGTGAAGCCACATTTCGGTGCTGATGATTATGTCCGGCATCATGCTGTCGATCAGGTTCAGGACCTCAGCCTTCTTCCCTGACTGAAAGTTGATGTTGAATACTCGCAGAGGCCTCTTGTTGCATTGGTTAATCTATTCCATTCATTTACAGTCCTAGTTGTGAAAATGAGAACTTATATCTAATCTACACTGCTCCTTTACTAATGCAACTTTGTGTCCTCTAGTCCTTCTACCTTTCTTAATTGAGAAAAAATATTTCTATCAATATTTTCATAACCACTCAATATTTTAAACACTTCTGTCTAATCTCCACTCTTGGTCTCTAATGTTGTCAAACCACATTCTTTAAGGCATATTTTGTAACTAAGATCCCTCAGTTTTTGAATCATTTTAGTCACTCTCCTCCATATTCTTTCTTCAATATTCTAGCATATCTATGTCCTTGCGATATGGCCTCCACGCTTGTATACAATATTCTAAATGAGGCCTAACTACTGTTTTGTACAGCGGTAATATTAGTTCTTTTTCCTTTTACGCTATATTTTGCCTAATTAATCCAAGGATTTGATTTCCCTTTGAAGCTGCAATTCCGCACTGCTCTGAGACCATCATACCAACCCCAATGGTTAACCCAAAGTCCTTTTCATTTACTGTAATACTTAGTACAGCCATTGTATATTGTACATCTTCGTTCCTATTTCCTGTGTGGAGGCATTTACATTTCCCAAAATTGTACAACATTTGCCACTTTTCGGACCATTTGATCGATCTGTCAAGATCATCTTATAAAATCACATTTAATCCTTCTAAACACTTATCATCCACAAATTTTAACACCTTGCTTGTTATAGCATCGTCCAAATCGTTGATATATATTAAAAATAATATAGGTCCGGGTGATGCCTGTGGTACCCCACTCAAAACAGATTTCCAGTTTGAAGCCTCCCCATCAACTACTACCCGTTGTCTTCTGTCTATCAGCCATTTTTCTATCCAGTTAATTAAACCATTTCCTATGCCATGGGCCTTTAGTTTAAGCAGTAATCTTTGATGTGGCACTTTGTTGAAAGCTTTCTGAAAATCTAAGTAGATGATATCTACTGGTGATCCCTCGTCTACCCATTTAGTGACATCTTCCAAAAACATGACATATTTGTTAAGCATGATCTCACTTTTAGAAACGCATGTTGAGATGGATTTATCATGTTATGTTTAACAAGAAAATCTACCATGTGATCTTTAGTTAGTCTTTCTAATAATTTGCAAATTACCAATGTTAAACTCACTGGTCTGTCATTCTCTGACTTGTTTCTCAAACCTTTTTTTAATAATGATATAATGTTAGCTTCTTTCCATTCTAAAGGAACCACTCCCTCTTCTAATGTCAAGTTGAAAACTGTTGCAAGTGGTATGCTAATTTGTTCTACAATTTCCAATAGTAGCTTGGGTGGAATCCCATCCACTCCAGGTGATTTAATATTTTTCATAGCCCTTATTTTATGGGGTTACAATTAACTGAATTTCTAAATTCAGTTGTAGCTTGGTTAAGTGCTTCTTTATAAATGTTGTTGTCGTCATAATTTCCAGTATGTCTATATGACTTCCACATCATTTGTTTAGACTTAATTTTTCTAATGGCTTCTTTCGGTAAGTGTTTAAATGCCGGTGGATAGCTACAACCCCCCCACTGAAGCAAGAGTTATGCATGAGAAATTGATGGAAGTAATTCTACTTGGTTTCCCAGATGTTTTGCCCCACAACTGGTTTGGCCCACGTTGACGGATGGTTTGGCCTACATCACAAAAATCCGCAGTGCGGTGTCGGATGTTTCCGGCCACGCGATAGCGGGAATTTGAAGAGGTAGAAATCTAAGGACGGACGATTCAGCCCACATTGTGTGTGGAGTGATTACATTAAATAAGTATGATCAAACACACGTGTGCACATGAATTGGCCCATGCGAGTGCAACGGGTCATGGTTTACTGTGTGCGTAGATGGAAGGTTTGGTCCAAACCATCGGGTGCCAAACATCTGGGACTCCTTGGTGATCTAAACCTTTTTTGCCGATGTCCAACATTAACCTTCTCAAGTACCAACTCATACAGAGTGCAGATGAGACAGTTAATGTTGCAGGTCCTTCTAGCCCACAGCTGCCTGATATTACAGAGTATTCAGTCAGTTACAATTTCCTTTTGATTTTGATACTTTCGCATATCACTCATCACAATAGACATAATATTAATAATGTACATATCTGACTACCAGAGTTCTTATTAAACAACGTATGCTGCAATAGTGAATATACATTTTATAATCATGCCATTATCGACAGGTAGCAGAAGCTGTGTCTCAGCTGTATGAGTTCCGAGACCACTACTTTGAACACAATGGACTTGACAGTGCAGCCAGGAAGGCGGGCGATGTGGAACAGGAACTGCAGAAAACACTGGAAGTTGTAGACAAATGTCAAGGCATGTGCATATGACAACACATAACATTACAATATTCTGTTAACTAGTATCTTAACGAAATCAAGAATCTGTCCAAGAACTGATATATATATATATATATAACACTAATATTGCTTTCCTTAGTGTGAGAACTGCCAAATGAATTTGACAAAATTTACTCTATTCCTGAGTTTTTGTTTTATATGATCCACTAAATGTTCTGTGGATGTCGGAGTGAATGGCTGTGAAGGTCCATTGGAAATCATGCTATATATGTGACATAGTTACCATCACGACATTAAGTTCTAATGTTTTATTATTACTATAATACTGCTACTGCTGCTGTTGCTTCTTCTGCTGCTGCTTCTTCTGCTGCTGCTTCTTCTGCTGCTGCTTCTTCTGCTGCTGCTTCTTCTGCTGCTGCTTCTTCTGCTGCTTCTTCTGCTGCTGCTTCTTCTGCTGCTTCTTCTGCTGCTGCTGCTGCTTCTTCTGCTGCTGCTTCTTCTGCTGCTGCTTCTGCTGTTTCTTCTGCTGCTGTTGCTTCTGCTGTTTCTTCTGCTGTTGCTTCTTCTGCTGCTGCTTCTGCTGTTTCTTCTGCTGATGCTTCTTCTGCTGCTGCTTCTTCTGCTGCTGTTGCTTCTGCTGTTTCTTCTGCTGATGCTTCTTCTGCTGCTGTTGCTTCTGCTGATGCTTCTTCTGCTGCTGCTTCTGCTGCTGCTTCTTCTGCTGTTTCTTCTGCTGATGCTTCTTCTGCTGCTGCTTCTGCTGCTGCTTTTTCTGCTGCTTCTTCTTCTGCTGCTTCTGCTGCTGCTGCTTCTGCTGTTTCTTCTGCTGCTGTTGCTTCTGCTGTTTCTTCTGCTGTTGCTTCTTCTGCTGCTGCTTCTTCTGCTGCTGCTTCTTCTGCTGCTGCTTCTGCTGTTTCTTCTGCTGCTGTTGCTTCTGCTGTTTCTTCTGCTGTTGCTTCTTCTGCTGCTGCTTCTTCTGCTGCTGCTTCTTCTGCTGTTTCTTCTGCTGATGCTTCTTCTGCTGCTGCTTCTTCTGCTGCTGTTGCTTCTGCTGTTTCTTCTGCTGATGCTTCTTCTGCTGTTGCTTCTTCTGCTGCTGTTGCTTCTGCTGATGCTTCTTCTGCTGCTGCTTCTGCTGCTGCTTCTTCTGCTGTTTCTTCTGCTGATGCTTCTTCTGCTGCTGCTTCTGCTGCTGCTTTTTCTGCTGCTTCTTCTTCTGCTGCTTCTGCTGCTGCTGCTTCTGCTGCTGCAGCTGCTAGTGCTGCTTCTTCTTCTGCTTCTTCTTCTGCTTCTTCTGCTGCTTCTTCTGCTGCTGCTGCTTCTTCTTCTGCTGCTGCTTCTGCTGCTGCTGCTGTGGTGCTGCTGTTGCTGCTCAGTTTGTTACGATCATTAATTGTTTTGTAGATCAATCAAATAACAAGGCAAGATTCCTGATGTTGAAAGGCAAGGCATTGAATGTGACTCAGACATATAGTGCTGAGGCGCAGGAGTGCCTGGCCAAGGCCATCAAATTCGACCCGAAGCTTGTCGAAGGTTGGGTACAGTTGGGCGAATCCTATTGGAAGAAGGGAGACGTCACTGATGCCAAGAACTGCTTCGAAGGTGCTCTCAAACATGTATGTGTATTTACAGTGTTGCAACAGAGTGCGTAGATGGAAGGATGTTTTGGGTGTCAGGGAGTGTGGGTGTAGACAGGATATAGGATGTACCAGGTAGGATAAAGAAAATGTGTTGTAAATTGTAGCAATTCCCTCAGTTTCACAACAGTTGTTATGAACCAAATCAAGCTGTAAATTCTATAAATAGCAGCTGGTTTGATGGCGCTGTATTAATAACAGCTGGTTTGATGGCGCTGTATAAATAGCAGCTGGTTTGATGGCGCTGTATTAATAGCAGCTGGTTTGATGGCGCTGTATAAATAGCAGCTGGTTTGATGGCGCTGTATTAATAGCAGCTGGTTTGATGGCGCTGTATTAATAACAGCTGGTTTGATGGCGCTGTATAAATAGCAGCTGGTTTGATGGCGCTGTATTAATAACAGCTGGTTTGATGGCGCTGTATAAATAGCAGCTGGTTTGATGGCGCTGTATTAATAGCAGCTGGTTTGATGGCGCTGTATAAATAGCAGCTGGTTTGATGGCGCTGTATTAATAGCAGCTGGTTTGATGGCGCTGTATTAATAACAGCTGGTTTGATGGCGCTGTATTAATAGCAGCTGGTTTGATGGTTTGATGGCGCTGTATTAATAACAGCTGGTTTGATGGCGCTGTATAAATAGCAGCTGGTTTGATGGCGCTGTATTAATAGCAGCTGGTTTGATGGCGCTGTATAAATAGCAGCTGGTTTGATGGCGCTGTATTAATAGCAGCTGGTTTGATGGCGCTGTATTAATAGCAGCTGGTTTGATGGCGCTGTATAAATAGCAGCTGGTTTGATGGCGCTGTATTAATAACAGCTGGTTTGATGGCGCTGTATAAATAGCAGCTGGTTTGATGGCGCTGTATTAATAGCAGCTGGTTTGATGGCGCTGTATAAATAGCAGCTGGTTTGATGGCGCTGTATTAATAGCAGTTGGTTTGATGGCGCTGTATAAATAGCAGCTGGTTTGATTGCGCTGTATAAATAGCAGCTGGTTTGATGGCGCTGTATAAATAGCAGCTGGTTTGATGGCGCTGTATTAATAGCAGCTGGTTTGATGGCGCTGTATTAATAGCAGCTGGTTTGATGGTGCTGTATAAATAGCAGCTGGTTTGATGGCGCTGTATTAATAGCAGTTGGTTTGATGGCGCTGTATAAATAGCAGCTGGTTTGATGGCGCTGTATAAATAGCAGCTGGTTTGATGGCGCTGTATTAATAGCAGCTGGTTTGATGGCGCTGTATTAATAGCAGCTGGTTTGATGGCGCTGTATAAATAGCAGCTGGTTTGATGGCGCTGTATTAATAGCAGCTGGTTTGATGGCGCTGTATTAATAGCAGCTGGTTTGATGGAGCTGTATTAATAGCAGCTGGTTTGATGGCACTGTATTAATAGCAGCTGGTTTGATGGCGCTGTATTAATAGCAGCTGCTAAGGAGTAAATAATGCAATAGATAATCCATGAATAATTTTGGAACTGGCACAATATAACAACAATTATTACAAATCCTGATTCATGTCTTAAATTTAAGTAATTTATTGTAGAAAGTTTTAGAGCACAATTATGTTACGGAGTGGGGGAGACTAGTTGTGTTGAAATTAGAGATACACTGTCTAGCTTTATAGTGATATGTGATGTGGCTGTTTTATTCAATGCCAGTATGCCCAGTAATGAGAAGGCAGTTGTTTTGCAGTCGAAGGACAAGGTGGCCCTGAGGAATTTGTCGATGGTATTGCGCCAACTGGGCAGCGATGCGGCGGAGAGGGGCAGGTTTGTTGCGGAGAGCGTGCAGAAGGCAAAGGAAGCATTACAACTTGACATCAAAGATGGAACCTCCTGGTGTGAGTTCTCTTGCATATGCACAGGGATAGACACTAGGATTGAAATCTAAAATAAAACCTTTAATAATAATAATGTATTTATTTCAGACAATCATGATGTCCATATATACAAATACATCAATAAAAGCTTTAAAAAACACTAACCAAATATTTGACACATTTCTTGTTAACATACCCATAAATGAATTTAAATGCATAGACTTTCGACCTACATCTCAAAATGGCTTAATTAATACAACCAATGTCCCCATCAGATGAAGTCAATGTACAAGCATAGAATCTTGTTCTAGTTGTAGTTTCCCTCAATCAGTTGTCGTCCCTTCAGTTTATTGATTGCCATCTAAATGTCATATCATCATGTTTTATTTTTTTACATATTTTCTTACAATAAAAATTTCTTATTATTGTTTACACCCTCATGTCACGAATTTAAGTATTTTAAATTGTTTGAATACATTCTTATATGCAGCAGTCTCACTAGATAAGATAAGATAAGCTGTTTCATTTGTGCTTGCTGCAATCAGTTATAATGATACATGTCTGTTACTGTTGCAGTGATTCTCGGCAATGCCTATCTCTCTCAGTTCTTTATGGGTGGCCAGAAACCAAACATTGTCAAGCTGTGTTTTAGTGCATACCAACAGGCAGTAAGTTGACTGAAATATGGTTCGCCAAGGTTTAACATAGCCGTGGTGATTGTAGGTGATTTTTCTGCCTCTCTTTCTAAATAATTATGTTTACATTGTCACTTTAATGTAGAAAATGTACCATTGCAGTTCTTTGGATTTATCAATTTAATCAGTCATCAGTTGCATTTGTCTTTCCATTGGTATGTTGCAAATATTACAGTAATGACAATTCCAGTTATATATCCTCGAATTGGTCTACTCTTAAAATGGTTTAACTCATTTTGTTCATCAGTTTGTTTATTTCATCAAACGCAAATAGTGGTTTGAACAAGGACATGTAAAGATTATGCTATATATATATGTATAGGAAACTAGTATCAATGTGGTTTTTATTGTGAAACAGTTGATTGAATTGTGCTGTGAATTGTTTCAGGAAAGGGATCCAGTGGCAAACTGCAACCCTGACTTGCATTACAACCGTGCTATGGTAAGTGCCACACTAACTTCTTGTTTTCATCAGGACCTCTGGCTGGTGCCTGCAATGAGCTAGTAAGTGAAGTGCTATGGTAAGTGCCACTCTAACTTCTTGTTTTCATCAGGACCTCTGGCTGGTGCCTGCATTGAGCTAGTAAATGAAGTGCTATGGTAAGTGCCACTCTAACGTCTTGTCTTCAACAGGACCTCTGGCTGGTGCCTGCATTTAGCTAGTGAATGAAGTGCTATGGTAAGTGCCACTCTAACGTCTTGTCTTCAACAGGACCTCTGGCTGGTGCCAGTATTGAGCTAGTAAATGAAGTGCAATGGTAAGTGCCACTCTAACTTTGTGTCTTCATCAGGACCTCTGGCTGGTGCCTGCATTGAGCTAGTAAATGAAGTGCAATGGTAAGTGCCAGTCTAACTTTGTGTCTTCATCAGGACCTCTGGCTGGTGCCTGCATTGAGCTAGTAAATGAAGTGCAATGGTAAGTGCCAGTCTAACTTTGTGTCTTCATCAGGACCTCTGGCTGGTGCCTGCATTGAGTTAGTAAATGAAGTGCAATGGTAAGTGCCACTCTAACTTCTTGTCTTCAACAGGACCTCTGGCTGGTGCCTGCTTTGAGCTAGTAAATGAAGTGCAATGGTAAGTGCCACTCTAACTTTCTGTCTTCATCAGGACCTCTGGCTAGTGCCTGCATTGAGCTAGTAAATGAAGTGCAATGGTAAGTGCCAGTCTAACTTTGTGTCTTCATCAGGACCTCTGGCTGGTGTCTGCTTTGAGCTAGTAAATGAAGTGCAATGGTAAGTGCCACTCTAACTTTGTGTCTTCATCAGGACCTCTGGCTGGTGCCTGCATTGAGTTAGTAAATGAAGTGCAATGGTAAGTGCTACTCTAACTTCTTGTCTTCATCAGGACCTCTGGCTGGTGCCTGCATTGAGCTAGTAAATGAAGTGCTATGGTAAGTGCCACTCTAACTTCTTGTCTTCAACAGGACCTCTGGCTGGTGCCTGCATTTAGCTAGTGAATGAAGTGCTATGGTAAGTGCCACTCTAACGTCTTGTCTTCAACAGGACCTCTGGCTGGTGCCAGTATTGAGCTAGTAAATGAAGTGCAATGGTAAGTGCCACTCTAACTTTGTGTCTTCATCAGGACCTCTGGCTGGTGCCTGCATTGAGCTAGTAAATGAAGTGCAATGGTAAGTGCCAGTCTAACTTTGTGTCTTCATCAGGACCTCTGGCTGGTGCCTGCATTGAGCTAGTAAATGAAGTGCAATGGTAAGCGCCAGTCTAACTTTGTGTCTTCATCAGGACCTCTGGCTGGTGCCTGCATTGAGTTAGTAAATGAAGTGCAATGGTAAGTGCCACTCTAACTTCTTGTCTTCAACAGGACCTCTGGCTGGTGCCTGCTTTGAGCTAGTAAATGAAGTGCAATGGTAAGTGCCACTCTAACTTTCTGTCTTCATCAGGACCCCTGGCTAGTGCCTGCATTGAGCTAGTAAATGAAGTGCAATGGTAAGTGCCAGTCTAACTTTGTGTCTTCATCAGGACCTCTGGCTGGTGCCTGCATTGAGCTAGTAAATGAAGTGCTATGGTAAGTGCCACTCTAACTTTGTGTCTTCATCAGGACCTCTGGCTAGTGCCTGCATTGAGTTAGTAAATGAAGTGCTATGGTAAGTGCTACTCTAACTTCTTGTCTTCAACAGGACCTCTGGCTGGTGCCAGCATTTAGCTAGTAAGTGAAGTGCAATGGTAAGTGCCACTCTAACTTCGTGTCTTCATCAGGACATCTGGCAGGTGCCTGCATTGAGCTAGTAAATGAAGTGTATGGTCAATTCCACCCATGGTAAACGGGAAGTAATATGGACACGTCTGTAGGCTGGGCCGCTGAAAGTTATATATGGTGGGTATGCCTGGGATGTCAGAAAAATATCTAGTACAATATAAACATGATGGCCTGTATCTATCCATGGAAATGAATGAAACAAGTTATGCACTGATTGTGTAGCGCTGTGGTGCAGTGGCTAGAGCTCTGGACTCTCAGCCGAGAGTCCGAAGCTCTAGCCACTGCACTGAGAGAACCCAGGTTCGAATCCTGTGCGTCGGTGTCGAACCTTGGGCAAGTTCGTTCACTATACGTATACTGTATGAATGAGTACCTGGCCATAGACAGTGGTGGATAATTGTGTACGAATAGTCTTTGCGCATTAATTGCAGCGTGGCTGGATGCTTCCCAGAGAAGTCGAGATGGTGTTCGATTGAACAGGTCTGCCAGGGAGTAAAGTGTTAAGCGCTTTGAGCAGTCCCGAGGACTGGATACTGCGCTATATAAGAACTAAGCTTTTTACCTTTTTTAAAAATGCTAGCACTGCCAAAATATGTACACGAAATTGGCATACGTCAATGTGCTACACATAGAACACAGCAGCTAATGGTTTCCTTGTTCACTTGCTATCTTGCATTTGTTACTTTGCAGGGTAGTCTTGTTAATTATTGCAAATGGTAAAGATATGTTCTTATATAGTGTAGTATCCAGTCCTTAAGACTGCTCAGATCGCTTTATGCTTCAGTAGTCAACATGTTGTTAAATGTGATCACATGTTGCTAGATGTTGTTAAATGTCAGCTGATCTGGTTAAGTTCTGTGTTCGATGCTGCAGGCGTACAAGTATCAGGAAGACTACCAGTTGGCCCTGACTGGGTTTGCGCGAGCTCTGGCCCTTGACCCGACTTGGGGCATGCCGAGACAGAAGGAGAGAGAACTGACGCAGTACCTCATTCAAGTGCACGACCTCATGCAGCGCAAGGTATTGTCATTGTCCTCACAGCAGTGACATATTTTGGGCCTACAACTGTAGTCAGTATTATATTATAGGCCTATAATATTATTAATTAAGGAACTGTATTTCAAATTTCTCTCATTTCCATTTGTAAAAGTGTTGTGTCATTGTATATTGGTCAGGTTATTTTCTTAGTTTGCATTCCACTTTTGGAAATAAAGAATTTAATATATTTTACAAATTTTTGTAGTACTTACTCTTCATTCCCAACATAGGATTTAGGACTTTCAAAGTTATCACACAAACAGTTTTGCATTCTCTCCATGCTAGTCTTAAATCAGGGGAAACAGTACAATTTTGTTATCATCTGAAGACTTCTCTTTGTAACCTTGGTTATGTCATCCTTAGCTCCGTAGTGTATTCCTCCTTCTGTTGACTACATTGACATTACATATTGATTTGTAGATTGCCCAACCATTTCATTGTTTCACACCTGTTAGACCAGGTCTCTGACGATTTAGACATGGTAGAAGTCATCCTAACGCTATTATTCTTAACATTCAGGGAAAGTTACGGGTGAAGAAACTGCAGGCGATGCTGAACTCAATTCAGGAGTCTGATCTTGGACCATATAGCGGTGGCTCATATACAGGGCCACATGGAACCGTTGTGAAGCTTACTAAGTGCTCCCTGAGTGACCTCCAGCCAGGGGTCAACGTGGAGAAAGTCGTGCTGGGAAAGGTCGTGTGTTCACTCAACACGGGTGACCGAGTGCCTTTGTAAGTATCCGAATGTCTGCACTATAGTGGTCACGCATTCCAGCAGTTTATGGATCCAGAATGTCGCTGTCTGCCTACTTCACAATCAAGATTATGCATGTGACATCAGTCAGCTTTGCATGTGCGTACACACACTTCTTGCTTAGCCAACTTTCCCTGATATTTTTGTCATAAAGAAAAATGTCTGGGGCCAGAATTTCAACAATATATACGACAGAATGCGCCACGTGTTTGGCATCCAATATTGATGGAATGACGGACCTTGTTTCTAAATTTATGGCCATCACGTTACCCAGTGCCGAGCAACAAGGTCTGTCAAGGTTTCAGAATAGCTGGCGCACACATTGTTGAAATGTTTTTGTTTGCATCAAAGACATATCGCAGAGGTGCTTAAGCGAGATTGCATGCGAGAAAGATTGATCAGGCAGACGTTGTGCTGCTCTAGTATGATGTAAGTCACATTACATTTCAACATTGTTAGTATGGCAAAGATTGATGCAGGTTCCATGTATAATTATGTTTTGATGTCAACAATAAGTCACGCGATGGATCCATCAATTGTTTGTTGCAAAATAACTTTGCAAACTTGAACTTGAATGGATGAAAGCTTTGTAATTTGTTTATCTGTATATACCACCTAAGCCCGACATATTTTCAGGACTAGGAGAATTATTTTGCAAACAATTTGTATTTGACATATCCAATACGTTATTTTTACCGTGTAGTTGTAGATTCTGTTTTCAGCATAACATGCCAACTTTCTTCAGTAATGTTCTTTAAAAAGAATAGCATTGCTGTTACATTATCACTAACCCACGAGACAAGACAGCCACTATTACACATTTTCACAAACTACATTTTATTGGCGATACCAAGTTTTAGGATGCTTGCAATACTGATAACGACTGTATATTGTTGTAGTATCTTTTGCGTGCTGGACAAGACAAGTACGTGTTTTGCGGTTACCGTCTACAATATGGCTGATGGACAAGGTGTTAAGATTGGAGACTCGGTGGCCATCGCAGAACCCTACCTTCAGATTGTCGATGTTGCATTTGGGAAGTTGGTACGTTGAGCAGTGTAGTAACTATGGCAAATATTGGATTTGTGTGAGTGGAAGCTACAGAATACAGTAAACCCAGGATACAGCAAATTGCTCAGGACTGGCCAATTTATTCGTTGTATCTGAAATTTTTGATGATGATGTGGAAGGCTGGAGTGTGCCACCGTCTGGGGCATTATGTTACTACATGCTATAGTCCCAGCATGATGAGATAGAAGGCTGGAGTGTGCCACCGTCCAGGGCATTATGTTAGTACATGCTATAGTCCCAGCATGATGAGATAGAAGGCTGGAGTGTGCCACCGTCTGGGGCATTATGTTAGCACATGCTATAGTCCCAGCATGATGAGATAGAAGGCTGGAGTGTGCCACCGTCTGGGGCATTATGTTAGCACATGCTATAGTCCCAGCATGATGAGGTGGAAGGCTGGAGTGTGCCACCGTCTGGGGCATTATGCTAGTACATGCTATAGTCCCAGCATGATGAGATAGAAGGCTGGAGTGTGCCACCGTCTGGGGCATTATGTCAGCACATGCTATAGTCCCAGCATGATGAGATAGAAGGCTGGAGTGTGCCACCGTCTGGGGCATTATGTTAGTACATGCTATAGTCCCAGCATGATGAGATAGAAGGCTGGAGTGTGCCACCGTCTGGAGCATTATGTTAGTACATGCTATAGTCCCAGCATGATGAGGTGGAAGGCTGGAGTGTGCCACCGTCTGGGGCATTATGTCAGCACATGCTATAGTCCCAGCATGATGAGATAGAAGGCTGGAGTGTGCCACCGACTGGGGCATTATGTCAGCACATGCTATAGTCCCAGCATGATGAGGTGGAAGGCTGGAGTGTGCCACCATCTGGGGCATTATGTTAGTACATGCTATAGTCCCAGCATGATGAGGTGGAAGGCTGGAGTGTGTCACCGTCTGGGGCATTATGTTAGTACATGCTGTAGTCCCAGCATGATGAGGTGGAAGGCTGGAGTGTGTCACCGTCAGGCATGGTGGGCGGACTGGAACGTGGGCATGGCTGGAAGCACATGCTATAATCCCAGCATGATGAGGTAGAAGGCTGGAGTGTGTACCGTCCTGTGAGGTATTATGTTGAGTACATGCTATAGTCCCAGCATGATGAGATAGAGAAGGCTGGGTGTGCACTTTGCCCGTCTGAGGGCATTATGTTAGCACATGCTATAGTCCCAGCATGATGATGAGATAGAGGCTGGAGTGTACTTTCCGTCAGGGTATTATGTTAATACATACTGTAGTCCCAGCATGATGATAGAGTGGAAGGCTGGAGTGTGCCACCGTCTGGGGAGCATTATGTTAGTACATGCTATATAGTCCCGACCAGTGAGGTGGAAGGCTGGAGTGTGCCGCCGTCTGGGGCATTATGTTAACACATACTATAGTCCCAGTTGGTCCCAGCATGATGAGGTGGAAGGCTGGAGTGTGCCGCCGTCTGGGGCATTATGTTAGCACATACTATAGTCCCAGTTGGTCCCAGCATGATGAGGTGGAAGGCTGGAGTGTGCCGCCGTCTGGGGCATTATGTTAGCACATACTATAGTCCCAGTTGGTCCCAGCATGATGAGGTGGAAGGCTGGAGTGTGCCGCCGTCCGGGGCATTATGTTAGTACACACTATAGTCCCAGTTGGTCCCAGCATGATGGGGTGGAAGGCTGGGGTGTGTCGCCGTCCGGGGCATTATGTCAGCACATGCTATAGTCCCAGTTGGTCCCAGCATGATGAAGTGGAAGGCTGGAGTGTGCCGCCGTCCGGGGCATTATGTTAGTACATGCTATAGTCCCAGCATGATGAGGATAGAGAAGGCTGGAGTGTGCCACCCGTCTAGACATTATGTTAGTACATGCTATAGTCCCAGCATGATGAGGTGGAAGGCTGGAGTGTGCCACCGTCTGGGGCATTATGTTAGCACATGCTATAGTCCCAGCATGATGAGATAGAAGGCTGGAGTGTGCCACCGACTGGGGCATTATGTCAGCACATGCTATAGTCCCAGCATGATGAGGTGGAAGGCTGGAGTGTGCCACCATCTGGGGCATTATGTTAGTACATGCTATAGTCCCAGCATGATGAGGTGGAAGGCTGGAGTGTGCCACCATCTGGGGCATTATGTTAGCACATGCTGTAGTCCCAGCATGATGAGGTGGAAGGCTGGAGTGTGCCACCGTCCGGGGCATTATGTTAGTACATGCTATAGTCCCAGCATGATGAGGTGGAAGGCTGGAGTGTGCCACCATCTGGGGCATTATGTTAGCACATGCTATAGTCCCAGCATGATGAGGTGGAAGGCTGGAGTGTGTCACCGTCTGAGGTATTATGTTAGTACATGCTATAGTCCCAGCATGATGAGATAGAAGGCTGGAGTGTGCCACCGTCTGGGGCATTATGTTAGCACATGCTATAGTCCCAGCATGATGAGATAGAAGGCTGGAGTGTGCCACCGTCTGGGGTATTATGTTAATACATGCTATAGTCCCAGCATGATGAGGTGGAAGGCTGGAGTGTGCCACCGTCTGGGGCATTATGTTAGTACATGCTATAGTCCCAGCATGATGAGATAGAAGGCTGGAGTGTGCCACCGTCTGGGGCATTATGTCAGCACATGCTATAGTCCCAGCATGATGAGATAGAAGGCTGGAGTGTGCCACCGTCCGGGGCATTATGTTAGCACATGCTATAGTCCCAGCATGATGAGGTGGAAGGCTGGAGTGTGCCACCGTCCGGGGCATTATGTTAGCACATGCTATAGTCCCAGCATGATGAGATAGAAGGCTGGAGTGTGTCACCGTCCGGGGCATTATGTTAGTACATGCTATAGTCCCAGCATGATGAGATAGAAGGCTGGAGTG
>CM034537.1:69618047-69657896 GCA_020002185.1 Paraescarpia echinospica | reverse complement strand
GTCCCAGCATGATGAGGTGGAAGGCTGGAGTGTGCCACCGTCTGGGGCATTATGTTAGTACATGCTATAGTCCCAGCATGATGAGATAGAAGGCTGGAGTGTGCCACCGTCTGGGGCATTATGTCAGCACATGCTATAGTCCCAGCATGATGAGATAGAAGGCTGGAGTGTGCCACCGTCTGGGGCATTATGTCAGTACATGCTATAGTCCCAGCATGATGAGATAGAAGGCTGGAGTGTGCCACCGTCTGGAGCATTATGTTAGTACATGCTATAGTCCCAGCATGATGAGGTGGAAGGCTGGAGTGTGCCACCGTCTGGGGCATTATGTCAGCACATGCTATAGTCCCAGCATGATGAGATAGAAGGCTGGAGTGTGCCACCGACTGGGGCATTATGTTAGCACATGCTATAGTCCCAGCATGATGAGGTGGAAGGCTGGAGTGTGCCACCATCTGGGGCATTATGTTAGTACATGCTATAGTCCCAGCATGATGAGGTGGAAGGCTGGAGTGTGCCACCATCTGGGGCATTATGTTAGCACATGCTGTAGTCCCAGCATGATGAGGTGGAAGGCTGGAGTGTGCCACCGTCCGGGGCATTATGTTAGTACATGCTATAGTCCCAGCATGATGAGGTGGAAGGCTGGAGTGTGCCACCAATCTGGGGCATTATGTTAGCACATGCTATAATCCCAGCATGATGAGGTGGAAGGCTGGAGTGTGTCACCGTCTGAGGTATTATGTTAGTACATGCTATAGTCCCAGCATGATGAGATAGAAGGCTGGAGTGTGCCACCGTCTGGGGCATTATGTTAGCACATGCTATAGTCCCAGCATGATGAGATAGAAGGCTGGAGTGTGCCACCGTCTGGGGTATTATGTTAATACATGCTATAGTCCCAGCATGATGAGGTGGAAGGCTGGAGTGTGCCACCGTCTGGGGCATTATG
Organism: Paraescarpia echinospica; assembly: GCA_020002185.1. Lineage (NCBI taxonomy): Eukaryota > Metazoa > Annelida > Polychaeta > Sabellida > Siboglinidae > Paraescarpia > Paraescarpia echinospica. The sequence goes on along the minus strand of CM034537.1, from coordinate 69,656,944 downwards.
TTAGTACATGCTATAGTCCCAGCATGATGAGGTGGAAGGCTGGAGTGTGCCACCGTCTGGGGCATTATGTTAGTACATGCTATAGTCCCAGCATGATGAGATAGAAGGCTGGAGTGTGCCACCGTCTGGGGCATTATGTCAGCACATGCTATAGTCCCAGCATGATGAGATAGAAGGCTGGAGTGTGCCACCGTCCGGGGCATTATGTTAGCACATGCTATAGTCCCAGCATGATGAGGTGGAAGGCTGGAGTGTGCCACCGTCCGGGGCATTATGTTAGTACATGCTATAGTCTCAGCATGATGAGATAGAAGGCTGGAGTGTGCCACCGTCCGGGGCATTATGTTAGCACATGCTATAGTCCCAGCATGATGAGGTGGAAGGCTGGAGTGTGTCACCGTCCGGGGCATTATGTTAGTACATGCTATAGTCCCAGCATGATGAGATAGAAGGCTGGAGTGTGCCACCGTCTGGAGCATTATGTTAGTACATGCTATAGTCCCAGCATGATGAGGTGGAAGGCTGGAGTGTGCCACCGTCTGGGGCATTATGTTAGCACATGCTATAGTCCCAGCATGATGAGATAGAAGGCTGGAGTGTGCCACCGACTGGGGCATTATGTCAGCACATGCTATAGTCCCAGCATGATGAGGTGGAAGGCTGGAGTGTGCCACCATCTGGGGCATTATGTTAGTACATGCTATAGTCCCAGCATGATGAGGTGGAAGGCTGGAGTGTGCCACCATCTGGGGCATTATGTTAGCACATGCTGTAGTCCCAGCATGATGAGGTGGAAGGCTGGAGTGTGCCACCGTCCGGGGCATTATGTTAGTACATGCTATAGTCCCAGCATGATGAGGTGGAAGGCTGGAGTGTGCCACCAATCTGGGGCATTATGTTAGCACATGCTATAATCCCAGCATGATGAGGTGGAAGGCTGGAGTGTGTCACCGTCTGAGGTATTATGTTAGTACATGCTATAGTCCCAGCATGATGAGATAGAAGGCTGGAGTGTGCCACCGTCTGGGGCATTATGTTAGCACATGCTATAGTCCCAGCATGATGAGATAGAAGGCTGGAGTGTGCCACCGTCTGGGGTATTATGTTAATACATGCTATAGTCCCAGCATGATGAGGTGGAAGGCTGGAGTGTGCCACCGTCTGGGGCATTATGTTAGTACATGCTATAGTCCCAGCATGATGAGATAGAAGGCTGGAGTGTGCCGCCGTCCGGGGCATTATGTTAGTACATGCTATAGTCCCAGCATGATGAGATAGAAGGCTGGAGTGTGCCGCCGTCTGGGGCATTATGTTAGTACATGCTATAGTCCCAGCATGATGAGATAGAAGGCTGGAGTGTGCCACCGTCTGGGGCATTATGTTAGTACATGCTATAGTCCCAGCATGATGAGATAGAAGGCTGGAGTGTGCCACCGTCTGGGGCATTATGTCAGCACATGCTATAGTCCCAGCATGATGAGGTGGAAGGCTGGAGTGTGCCACCATCCGGGGCATTATGTTAGTACATGCTATAGTCCCAGCATGATGAGGTGGAAGGCTGGAGTGTGCCACCGTCCGGGGCATTATGTTAGTACATGCTATAGTCCCAGCATGATGAGGTGGAAGGCTGGAGTGTGTCACCGTCTGGGGTATTATGTTAGTACATGCTATAGTCCCAGCATGATGAGATAGAAGGCTGGAGTGTGCCACCGTCTGGGGCATTATGTTAGCACATGCTATAGTCCCAGCATGATGAGGTGGAAGGCTGGAGTGTGTCACCGTCTGGGGCATTATGTTAGTACATGCTATAGTCCCAGCATGATGAGGTGGAAGGCTGGAGTGTGCCACCGTCTGGGGCATTATGTCAGCACATGCTATAGTCCCAGCATGATGAGATAGAAGGCTGGAGTGTGCCACCGTCCGGGGCATTATGTTAGTACATGCTATAGTCCCAGCATGATGAGATAGAAGGCTGGAGTGTGCCACCGTCTGAGGCATTATGTCAGCACATGCTATAGTCCCAGCATGATGAGGTGGAAGGCTGGAGTGTGCCACCGTCCGGGGCATTATGTTAGTACATGCTATAGTCCCAGCATGATGAGGTGGAAGGCTGGAGTGTGCCACCGTCTGGGGCATTATGTTAGCACATGCTATAGTCCCAGCATGATGAGGTGGAAGGCTGGAGTGTGTCACCGTCTGAGGTATTATGTTAGTACATGCTATAGTCCCAGCATGATGAGATAGAAGGCTGGAGTGTGCCACCGTCTGGGGCATTATGTTAGCACATGCTATAGTCCCAGCATGATGAGATAGAAGGCTGGAGTGTGCCACCGTCTGGGGTATTATGTTAATACATGCTATAGTCCCAGCATGATGAGGTGGAAGGCTGGAGTGTGCCACCGTCTGGGGCATTATGTTAGTACATGCTATAGTCCCAGCATGATGAGATAGAAGGCTGGAGTGTGCCGCCGTCCGGGGCATTATGTTAGTACATGCTATAGTCCCAGCATGATGAGATAGAAGGCTGGAGTGTGCCGCCGTCTGGGGCATTATGTTAGTACATGCTATAGTCCCAGCATGATGAGATAGAAGGCTGGAGTGTGCCACCGTCTGGGGCATTATGTTAGTACATGCTATAGTCCCAGCATGATGAGATAGAAGGCTGGAGTGTGCCACCGTCTGGGGCATTATGTCAGCACATGCTATAGTCCCAGCATGATGAGGTGGAAGGCTGGAGTGTGCCACCATCCGGGGCATTATGTTAGTACATGCTATAGTCCCAGCATGATGAGGTGGAAGGCTGGAGTGTGCCACCGTCTGGGGCACTATGTTAGCACATCCTATAGTCCCAGCATGATGAAGTGGAAGGCTGGAGTGTGCCACCGTCCGGGGCATTATGTTAGTACATGCTATAGTCCCAGCATGATGAGGTGGAAGGCTGGAGTGTGTCACCGTCTGGGGTATTATGTTAGTACATGCTATAGTCCCAGCATGATGAGATAGAAGGCTGGAGTGTGCCACCGTCTGGGGCATTATGTTAGCACATGCTATAGTCTGGAGTGTGCACCGTATTATGTTAGTACATGCTATAGTCCCAGCATGATGAGATAGAAGGCTGGAGTGTGCACCGGGGGCACCGTGTCTGCCACCGTCCAGGGCATTATGTTAGTACATGCTATAGTCCCAGCATGATGAGATAGAAGGCTGGAGTGTGCCACCGTCTGGGGCATTATGTTAGTACATGCTATAGTCCCAGCATATGCTGGAGTGTGCCACCGTCCGGGGCATTATGTTAGCACATGCTATAGTCCCAGCATGATGAGATAGAAGGCTGGAGTGTGCCACCGTCCGGGGCATTATGTTAGTACATGCTATAGTCCCAGCATGATGAGATAGAAGGCTGGAGTGTGCCACCGTCCGGGGCATTATGTTAGCACATGCTATAGTCCCAGCATGATGAGGTGGAAGGCTGGAGTGTGTCACCGTCTGAGGTATTATGTTAGTACATGCTATAGTCCCAGCATGATGAGATAGAAGGCTGGAGTGTGCCACCGTCCGGGGCATTATGTTAGCACATGCTATAGTCCCAGCATGATGAGATAGAAGGCTGGAGTGTGTCACCATCTGGGGCATTATGTTAGCACATGCTATAGTCCCAGCATGACGAGGTGGAAGGCTGGAGTGTGTCGCCGACCGGGGCATTATGTTAGCTATGCTATTGTCCCGGCATCATGTTTCAAGTCATGCTGCTACAAGAAGGGTGGTGTTTCACACCAGATGTGAACAATAGCAGCAAACACAGCTTAGTACTGTGAATGGGTAAATTGAATTGGAGTCTCGATGAACACCGCATAGGGGACTTTAAAGTAACTACGCTAGTGGTCTCTAATTCCCCAGAACATTTGGAAGTTAATAGACCTGAAATGGACCTGAAACACAGTTAGTCTACTGTACAAACTAACTGCGATTTAACATGCGTATGAACTCATTTCTAATATATATATAATAATAATAATAAATAACTTCTTAAGCACCAATATCCTCAGACAATCCGAGCTCAGTGGCGCACCAAAACCAAAGGATTAAGCATTCTCGTACTCGTGTGTTAGGCGAAATTCGTCAACAAATGGATGGATGTGCTAGGAAGCTAGGGAGGATAGGTGATATTGAAAAGATAGGTTTTGAGGTGACGACGAAATGTAACAATATTTTCTGCTAATTTAACATTAACGGGAAGCGAATTCCATATAGTTGGCGCGGCAACTGAAAAAGCTCGAGTTCCAGCCTTTGTCTTAACTCTAGGAACAGATAGCAACTTCGAACTAGACGACCGAAGTTGTCTGGCTTGTCTGGCTGGTGTGAGCATTGAGTGTAAATAACTAGGTTGTTTGGATGAAAGGGCTTGGTAGGTGATTGTGCAGATCTTAAACATAATACGATATCGCACAGGGAGCCAATGCAGTGATTTTAGAAGTGGCACTGAGTGGGAGAATCGAGGAGATTGTGTGACTACCCTTGCTATACAATTTTGGACGCGTTGTAGTTTTGCAATATCCTTGATAGCAATATTATGAAGGAGGGAATTGCAATAATCTAATATGCTGCTAACAAGAGCTGTTGCGATAGTCTTAGCGACAGAAAGCGACATATGTCGGCGAATGCAGCGAAGATCACGGATATGATAAAAACAGCAACGGCACGTTTGGGATATGTGTTGTCTGAAATTGAAGTCGCAATCAAAGGTCACTCCTAGATTCCGTACTGATGCTGCTGGTGTGTTAGTTTGACTCAGGATGCATGTTGGAAAAAAGTCTTTAGTTTACCTCACTGCATTGGAGTACCAATGATGAGGAATTCAGTTTTGTCTGCATTTAACTTTAATTTACTATCGGTCATCCATGAAAAATCATCTTGGAGACAATCGTTGAGTCGGTTTAGAGAATGACTTGTATCAGGCGTGGCCAAGGAAATGTAGATCTGTGTGTCATCTGCATAAAGGTTATGATCCAAGTTATGACTTTGGATTACAGAGCTGAGTGGCATAGTGTAGAGAGTGAAAAGCAAAGGCCCAAGAACGGAACCCTGGGGAATGCCACATGAAGTGGGGAGTGAGGTTGAAAAGTAATTATCTATCTTTATACATTGATGTCTATTGGTTAGATATGAAGAAAACCAGGTCAGAGCTGTGCCAGATATGCCATACCACATTGATAAACGTTTGACAAGAGTGTTGTGATCAATGGTATCAAAGGCGGCAGACAGGTCAAGCAAGGTAATTGCAGTTACTTTGCCTTTATCAATGTTTAATATAACATCATTGTGTACTTTTAGGAGAGCAGTCTCAGTAGAATGAAATTGTTTGTATGCTGATTGGAGCACACTGGATAAACAAGTTGAGCTAATATGACGCCTTAGACGGCTTGCTACGACTTTCTCAAGTATCTTAGAAATAAAGCTAAGATTAGAAATTGGCCTATAATTTTTGAAATCATCTTTTGGCAGAGAAGTCTTCTTGAGAACAGGATTTACATGTGCGTGTTTAAAATCATCTGGGAATTTACCTGAACTTAGTGATAAATTTATGATATTCGTTATTGTACCAAGTAAAGAGTCAAGACATGCTTTTAGTAGTATGGTTGGTAATGGATCGAGATCGCATGACTTATTTGGGGAGGACATTATTATTTTCCTCACTTCATCAACTGTGGCTGGCTCAAACAATACAAGTGGAGAATTTACTTGTGGGGAATCCACATTTACAGTACTTAAAGTGTGACATGGAAAAGCAGAACGTGTAAGACTTATTTTATCTTTGAAATGACTAGAAAACGAGTCACAGAGATTTGACTGACACATGACTAGGTAGAGATGGACGCGGCCGTCTATGTAAAATATGATTTATGCAGTTCCATAGCTGACGTGGGTTATCAGAGTTACTCGAGACCATGTTTGTGTAATAATTTGATTTAGCTTTGGCCATTTGTCTGTTGCAGTAGTGACACTGTTTAGAATATCGTGATCTGTCCAAAGGCGAGCGTGATTTGCGCCATACACGTTCAAGATAGCGCCGACGCTTTTTAGATTGTAGAATTTCAGGAGTCATCCATGGAGCATGTGGCTGTTGGGACACATATTTAGATCTCAGGGGTGCATGTTTATTAAGTAAATCTTTGAGTACTTGACAGTACTGTCGACACAGATTTGACAGATGTTCTGTGGGTTTACTGATGAGGTCGGATTTAAGGATGTCTGTCATTAATGCGGCAATGTCAATCTCATGGATCGGTCGGTAAAACACTTTGTTTTTGGACTCTACGGGAATTCTAGGAACTTTGAGATCAGCAATGACAGTGTGGTGGTCTGATAAACCATCTGAAGCAGTAGGTGTCTGAATATTGTTACAATCTGAGCGGGTGATTAAGAGATCGAGCCAGTGGCCATGTATGTGTGTTGAGAAGGTAACATGTTGTTTCATGTCATAGGATGCCAGAATGTCATTAAATGTACTTGTTGTTGATGAAGGTGTGTCCAGATGAAGATTAAAATCACCGAGTATATAAAATTCTGAATAAATAGTTGCCAGATTTTCAAGTAGATCCTGGAATTCTTCAAAGAAATGGGCAGGGTGTCCTGGGGGGCGATAATTGCACACAAAATAAGCAGAGAAAGATGAATCGGAAATTTCGGCACAGATGGCCTCAAAGCTGGAGTAATCAGGGTTTGAATGCAAATTAACTTTGAACTGTTTTGAGACGAGAAATCCAACATCACCACCTCGTCCAACTGAACGTGGGCAATGATGGAAGGTGAAACTGGAAGGAAAAATGTCAGCAATGCATGCAGCTGTGTCATGTGGTCTGAGCCAGGTCTCGGTGATTGCAAGGATGTCTATTGTCTTGGAAGTTAATAAATCGGTAAGCGAGGCTGTTTTGTCTCGAATAGATCGAACGTTAGTGGTGGCTACTCGAATATTGCGCCTGATAGCAGGTCTAGGATTAAGACTTACATCTCCTGCTAGTAGTAAAATAATTGCCAATTTAAATGTTGGCTTAGAGCGGAGGATTGGCAGTAACTTTCTATTAAAGCAAAGATTAAGACATGGCAAACTGTGAAGATGTGACAAGGAATGTTGTGTTCTCATGTACTGAGAAACTGTTAAAATGACAGCCGACCGTTGGGGACTAAGTGGCTTGCACAGCGTAAAATCGTGACCTCTCGAAGCAGCAGAACAGGATAAAAATAAAACACACAATAGAAATGCTGGTGACATTGTCTTTCCTCGAAATGGTGAAGAATAAAATGATAATGTCTCATAAAAATAATAAATAATTGAAAATAATAAAATATTCTAAAACTATAATTGTACGAAAAATAATGTAAATTTCTAGGTTATTAAAGAGTGGGTTGGCGATAATCAATGGCAATATTACAGGTCGTATGATTGTTCGCGCTCAGCAGGCCTGTGCAAAGTAACAAGACGTTTAAAAAGAATGTCTTGTTGAAAAGGCCTGTTAGTATATAGTTTATAAGGGGACTGCCCTTACCTTAGTATGTTGTGTACGTAAGCCTGCTAGCGCGAAAATCAAATCGACCTGTATTATCGCCCAACTAATTTAAGTACAAGATTTAACAGCGTTGGTGGTGACAATTTATAAAATGTTTGTTTAAGCAAACAGTGCAATACGTTGACACTAATTCTACACTAGTGTCACAGACAAAATTAAACGTTAAATTGCAAAAATTATTTTGAATCACGCAGTGACAAAATAAACAAGTACCACCTTACGCCACCTAGCGACCAACATACCCAGATTGATAGTTAAAAATGGCTATGCACAAAATATATGTATTGTTGGGAAGTACATATTTTCTGTTGTTACATAAATGCAGAAACAATTTTAAAATAGTAGTAACATCATGCCTTAATGCCCAATGCATTAAACATAACAGTCTGAAAGTGTGTTGAATACTAGAATCCCCATAATATAATTGCCAAACAACTGAAAACGGTTTTCTGTATTGATTCCCAAGCAAACATATGCTTCATATCGACAAAAACACATGCATTTATATATAATTCACACGCGTAGCAGCAGTGTAAAGTTAATAAATGATATGCATTCGTACGGTTACACGCTGTATGTAATTACTGTTATGTCACGAGTTTTAGAAGTTAAGAGTTGCCACATTCTTTACTGACTTCCTCAGTATATACTCACCATATAACAAGAAGTATGAAGTTATATGAACCCATTTATTTTTGCCCCCCTCAGAACCCTATTTGACGACGTTTCGTGAGAAATGACCATATAGTAATTAAATAAAAAAAAATCGGGACCAATTAATTTATTTGGTATAAGCAAGAATTTGTTATAAGTGATGTTTATCCGAGGTTTACTGTTTATCAATATCTCAACAGCCATGACGTAATCTTTGTCGAAAATAACTGTATAACTTTATTGGAGTTTATCCCATCACAAATCAGGTTCAGATGGCTTATGACGAGTCGAACAACTTTTCATCTACATGTTAATTCTGTTGTAAATACTTTAACATTGATGCGTTTACACTCTCAGTAGATAACGCGTTCCAATAATTAATTGTATTCTTTCATATCAAATACTTTCTTACACCCAGTTAACAATTATTTTACTAATGCCACTTAATGGGTGGAAACTTATCTTCGTGATTTCTTGACTTTTATGTCAACTTGTTTCAAGGATTGTTGTGGGCTGTTTCAGGAGTTGAACTACAAAAGTATCCGAGTCGACAGTCCACTAGTAATGGTGGTGAACGGGCGCAAGTTGGGAGCCGAGAAACAAGCTCTCACTTCACTATCCCTTGTAGCAAAGAGTGAATGACGTCGCCGCTACAGCAGCTTACAACAGAGTTCCCGTTCTGTTTTAATTTATTGAAGCAGTTCGTAAGGTTTACGACAGCTAAGACTCCGTTCAGTTTATAAGTTTAATGAATGCTGGAAGTTAAAGTTGTGCCATCTGTTGAATTGACAAAGCGAATATCCGGCAACAGAGTTAATGTATGTAGGTAGATCTTTGTGGGATAAAACAGTCTTATGAATATGAATAAATGTCCCATGTGTATGTCTGTATATTAATCAGATGTGTTTATAAGATTATGTGTGTGTGTGTGCGTGTGTGTGTGTGTGTGTGTGTGTGTGTGTGTGTGTGTGTGTGTGTGTGTGTGTGTGTGTACAGGTGTTTTCCTTAATACAATTATATTGTCAACTATTTTGTGTTCGAGGGGGACAACATTTCTGGTCAAATAAATAGTATGAACTTTACTGCTTCATTGAAATACAAGACATAATTGATTTAGTGCATCGTATTTGGAAGTCACAAAATATATATACATTTACACGATGACTGCATGTACATTCTGTAAGCGTGGACAACTAAATGTATTATGTATAAAGTGGATTCAAATATGGGTAGGACCGGTTAATCGTCATCCACAAGACACACATACCATGTAAGTATAGTCTATATTTATTTAAAACAAACGATATGTATAGATTTCAAGAAGAACTGTAGCCAAAATGCGTATAACTGTTCATTGCTCTATATACAGTTAACACACGGGGGTTGATTTCTACCCTTTGGCAGATATGAAATCAGTGACAATGCATATATGTCGTAGATGTATCTGCTTGGTTGCACGCAACTAACTCCTAACGCTTGAAGGTCTGTTAGTATCGCCAAACCGGGCACTTCTTTGATTAGAACAGTTAACGTATGTTCACCTTGCAACTGTAGCTAGGTTACGTGCAATATTAATGACGTTACGCATAAAGACATTCAACATAATTATAGCCTCATGTCAGTTAAGATTACTACTTCTTTACGACAAAAAAGACGAGAAACTTAAAATATGAATACCTAGTAGTCGGATGTTACGCTGATGAATCTCGTTTTAAACTCCTAGTTACGCGGAACTTCTCACAGGTTGGCGTACCCAAAAGCGTTGCATAACTTTGTGTTATCTTGCATAGGCATACGCATAAATAGCATACACCAGTTGTTTGAGAACATTAATTAGTCTATTCAACTGAAACTTCCTGTCGCAGATAGTCGTTGAAATTGTCAAAGTAATTCGAAGCACGCACGCACTCACCCACACACACACACACAAACACGTTAACGTACTCCCGTCCATGGTACTAGATACACCACAAGTTGACAGTATCTGACCTCTTTCTGGTTGATGATATTATACGATCATTTCATAGTACAATCTGTACTGAGATGTCGAGTCAACTAATTATCGTCCGAATATTGAGTCCTAATGCAAGCTATCCTATATCAGTGGCGCTCACATTTTACTGACCCTCAAACAAAAAAAAGACATTCAAAGCAATGGTTCTCGTTTCCAATTTAGTTAGATATATATTGTACATTTCACCTGCTATGCTAACGTCTAAGGTAAAATTGGATGTCTTATAACTTCATCAGATATCGGGCACCGGTGTATCGGGAACGGGCGGGGCAGGCGGTAACTCCCGTATAGCATATATAGTGTTTCGTTTCGACGAAGGCGACTTGTCGTTTGCTTTTTCTGAACTGAGTGTGTCCACAGTAGGCTTGGATAAACAGGGCGTGTTTAAACCGGTGGGAGAGGCTAAATCTGACGAGTCGTTAGTTGCCGATTCGTCGGCGCCTTCGACCGCGATGCGGCACGACGCAGGCGCGACGTAGCCGTCCTCTGTCGCATCGTCGTCAGACTCAACCTGACACGACCTCGGGGCGAGATAACAATCATCGTCGACGAACGAGCCGTTCCTCTTGCCCACCATCCACGGCCTCTCTTTACCGTGCTTCCTCGCCCTCTTCTCCTGCTCGAGCTCTTCCGCCTCCTCGTCGCTGATCGGGTTGAGGTAGATACTCTCCACCGACAGGTTGGCTTGCTTGCAGCTGGCGCCCGGCTGGGGGGCCGGGCAGACGACCGGGGTCGACTTGGTGAGGAGCTCATGGTACCCCGGCGGCGGTGTGCCTTGACAAGGGGACATGTAGCCCGCGTCGTCCGTAATGCTGCCTTTGCCGTCGCCCAGATCAGGGAGGGAGACGTTCAGGGGTTTCGTACCCCAGTCGTGGTTCACGTCCCTGCCCCGCTTCGAAGGGAAGCGCTGCCCCAGACCAACGTGTTCTGTGCCGCTGTTCTGCTGGTTCTGAAGGTCGGTCGAATTGGGGACGTCACTCACGTCAGCATAGATGTTCTCTGTGGAGCACAACGGTGTCAAGTTAACTTGAACTGAAGCTACGTAAGAGCACAACACACAAGATTAGAAACGATTAAAAGTAGGAAGAATGTGATCAACGCAGCGCTATGGAGAATACAGATACAACGACTGAAAACATTCGTTATCCATGTTGAAACATAGTGCACAATATAGACAAGTACCTAAGTTATGAAATTGACACATTGTAGTATAGATATTCTGCATTGAAGGTGTAAATAGAGGAGCTCTCATTACGATTTAGTATGAATTTTATACATTCTAATATATATTCTGCATTGAAGGTGTAAACATAGGTGCTCTCATTACGATGTAGTATGAAATTGACACATTCTATTATAGATATTCTGCATTGAAGGTGTAAACAGCTGCTCTCATTACAATGTAGTATGAAATTGACACATTCTATTATAGATATTCTGCAATGAAGGTGTAAACATAGGTGCTCTCATTACGATGTAGTATGAAATTGACACATTCTAATGTAGATATTCTGCACTGGAGGTGTAAACAGAGGTGCTCTCATTACGATGTAGTATTAGTACTGCTGTGCGAATGATTTTGAATGAACGTAATGTTTAAGCTCATTCATTGTCAGGATTTAAGGATGTTGCTTCTGCATGAATGTCGCATTTGAAAAACCAGTATACATATATGTGATATGTTGGAAAACAGGCTATTTGTGAATTGAAGGACTATCGAATTGAATGACTCGCCCTCCGTTTACATAATAACAACTTTCCGGTAATCACGGTAAACACGAGATGATTGAAACGCAGCATACATAGGACGAGCGGTCACATGCATAAAGCTCATGGGCATTTGTGAACACAATGCAACTATAGCCAACAGTTACCATTAAGCTTGCCTTTGAGATCGAAGAAGTCACTTGGGCGGGGAGGGGGCGTCGGTGGTTCCGGAGTTATCATCCGCGGTACGTGATTGTTAATCCTGTTCAACGCGATCCCCTCGTCTAAATTGTTCATCTTCCTGCAAACGTGAAAACACCCAATCAATAGAAAGTGGCAAATGTATCTTTTTAATAACGAATGTAAAAATAACAGAATGCAAAGTTGCTGTTTCACTTAATAAATGACGATTTCTAATATTATGTTCACATGCGATGCTATGGAATGTATGCAATATATATTCAGTTTAGGGATGTGCCAAATCGTCCGCGCTGTCCCAAATGACAACGCTCTCACTTCAAAAGACGTTAAACACATTACGTTATCGGTATCAGTTACACTGCCCTTTAAAATAACAAAATCCAGCAACACCTTCAGAAGTAAACGTGTATTCGTTTTATTATAGCCAAGCTCCAGAAATGCCCCGCCACAGCAAACCGGGTACGAAGTCGCACAGGGCTATTCTGCACTTACAACAAAATAGTTATCTAAATCATATTACAATAATTTTGTGATTTTGGCAGAAATGCATAACTTATAATCTTTCAATGTCCAGTTTATTTTATCCGACAGACAATCCAAAACGATATGAGTCAAAACGAACTCGTTTCTCACAACGTTGCTTTCTATAGTTTTTTCATGTTACCAATAAATCAAAAACTGGTGAAGATATCTTAACAAATTAGTCCTAATTTTACAGCTCATGATCTGGAATGTAAACAATTTACAAAACTAAATTTAACAATTCTGAGGGTTTTTTTAGCTACTAAAACGCCTAAAAAAACAATACACATGGCCTACAGACAAGACGGAAGTAGACATGGTCAGGTTAGCTCCAATCCCCCACTCCAGAACCGACACATACCTAGACTACGTCTTCCCTCATCAGCCCGGATCTGGAACTCTCTAACTGTAGCTGCACCACCAGCTGCATCCCTACCCTTATTCAGTGTTCACTAAAATGATTAAAAAATCATTGTTGGTGATGTTGCCTTGTAACCAATTTAGAACCACCGTTTACATAATTATGTTATTATCAATTACATTTTGTTTTAATTTATAACATAACTGTTAGCGTAATTTTTGTAAAAGTCCAATGAGACTAAATGCTTGCTCCGCCCACAAAGATCCCACAATACGGAGTGTATTCCTCGTTATCGAGAGGTCTACAGACATGTAAAGAAAGACACGCACCACGGCCGGTTGATTCTGCGACGTCTGCGGCGAATGAGAACGATAAGAGCGATGAGCAAGGCCGTCACAATGACGAGGGCCACAAACGGCACGTAGATCCACGCCATCGACACGGCTGTCGGTACGCTTCCTGTGAACGAACCACAACAATAAACATGAGGTCGTGAATATAGGCATGGAATAAGGCTGGTACACCAGATGTGGTAAGGCGAGACGGAAGCTTCACGACTCAGTTCGCGCTGCTCTGTCACCCTATCTTGAGTTATGAATGTATGGACTTAAGAAATGGATTTTACCATTTGCGGACAATTGCTTCGCAGCTTTTTCTATACATGTGAACTTTACAAAACCATCCGAATATGTGTTCCTTGTTAATTAACCATCTTCACAATGTGCTCAATGTAATTGTATTAGTAATTTATTACACGTTGGAAACCATTGAACACATGGATAAGTCGTAAGAAAAAAAAGATTTACTTTCAGTTAATAGTTTTATATTAACATGATTTTATTTGATCCGGTTTTATTTATTTTTTATTGTTTACCACACAGTTTTTATATGTGCACGAATGTAAAAATTTCTATGTATTTTAAACTGTTCTTAAATTGAAAACCATCAAAGCGTATTTAGTGCATTACGATAAATTCTCACCGTCTGGAGAAAACTGGAAGCCATCTAGCGACGCAGGGTAGACGCCCAGTTTGCCTGTCAACAAGTGTCGTTCGAGAATACTGCGCATGACAGCAGGTCCTGGCGGCTTCGTGTCCAGAAACACAGTGTGGGTGATATCAAAATCGACCACAACACTGCCTTCCCTGAAGAGATTAGGACAATCGATTGATGTTTACAAAAAACATTAAGACAGAATATGATATCTGAACACGATACCTATTTTATGAGTTAGTCGCTGCAGCAAAGTCACAGAAGAATCAAGAATGGCGTACAAGCAGTTACGGCGTTCATGGCGTTCACCCGATTGACATCACAACTGCCCACGCACACATGAACGCATGCTCGCACAAACACGCGCACATGCACACACACGTGCACATACACACACACATGCGCACGCACACACACGCACCCACGAATGCATGTACACACACGCACCCACGCATGCGCACAACACAAGCACGCATGCACACATATACACGCACGCCCGCCCACGCGCACGCACACACACGCGCAAGCACGTACACGCAACCGAGTATAAAGACGGTTACAGCAGAAGAGACAAGACACAACACAACGACGCACCTAATATCCTTGATCGAGATGTACATTTTACTGTCCTTAGTGACGTCCAAGTAAACGTTGTGTATCTGAAAGCCAAAATAAACAATCACAATAACCATACTGGTATTTATGTACACATCTATGTATATGTTCCTTCACGTTTTCGCTAGATTTAACATAACACCAACTTGTTTATACGAAGACCAGTGAACAACGTATACCCTACCTGTTTGGTGAAGGACTCCGTGAACGCAGTGTCTCTACGTAAACTCTTCTTGAACGGTATATCCAGCGACACGACTACTTTGTATTTTCGAGTCTCTGAAAAAAGCCAAAACGAACTCAAACTAAATTTCGAGATGAGAGACAGAAGGAACATCAATAGTAGTATAGGTCCCTTACGAGTTACGCTTGGATTACCCCTGGAGGAAACCCTATCTTTTAACATGGGATTTCCCCCAGGGCGCTCCAGGGCGTTCCACAATTTTTACCCCATGTTAGAAGGTAGGGATTTCCCCCAGGGCGCTCAAAGGGATTTCCCCCAGGGCGCTCCAAGATTTTCCCCCAGGGCGCTCCAAAATGTTTACCCAATGTTAAAAGATAGGGAATTTTCCCCATGTTAAAGGATAGGGAATTTTCCACATGTTAAAGGATAGGAGCTATTATCATAAAGGTATTCGAAGACTTTTTTGAATTTTCCCCATGTTAAAGGATAGGGAATTTTCCCCATGTTAAAGGATAGGAGCAATTATCGTAAACGTATACGACGAAATTTTGAATTTTCCCCATGTTAAAGGATAGGGAATCTTCCCCATGTTAAAGGATAGGAGCAATTATCGTAAACGTATACGACGAAATTTTGAATTTTCCCCATGTTAAAGGATAGGGAATCTTCCCCATGTTAAAGGATAGGAGCAATTATCGTAAACGTATACGACGAAATTTTAAATTTTCCCCATGTTAAAGGATAGGAGCTATTATCGTAAACGTATACGACGAAATTTTGAATTTTCCCCATGTTAAAAGATAGGGATTTTGCACCGGGGCACTCCCGGGTTAAAGGATAGGACATTTTTCCCCATGTTAAAGGATAAGCCATTTTTACCCCATGTTAAAGCATAGGAGCTATTATCGTAAACGTATACGACGAAATTTTGATTTTTTTCCCATGTTAAAAAATCGGGAATTTGTCCCATGTTAAAGGCTAGGAGCTATTATCGTAAATGTATTCGACTTTTTTGAAAAAAATAAAATATACCGAAGAGCATTTGAATATGTCACACACAAGATTGCTTGGCCCGTAGGCCGAGACTCCGCCGAGGATCGAACCCATATTTGGTTGACGATGACATGTCTAAAATGTATATATAATAAGGCGTAATTTATATAATAAAAGGATTATAAATTCAGCGGAGGTCGTTTTATCTGAAGTAATGTATACGATATGTAGACTACATATAGGACTATGTTATATCAGAACCTATAGCCTCGTTTTTTCGAACAGAGCGACCATCTTGGAATTAGACGTTTGGTATCATTTCCGTACGGTAGTACCTAAATTCGTGTCTCTTATAAAACCCGTACTCGAGACGTGTCTGGACATGTTTGTTTGTTGCGAGCGTGAGCGTGCGCATCCTGTATGACGTCATCAAACTGCTACGCGCAGTAATTTTGTACGCGAGGTGATTTGGTCAAACAGGTAGTGATTTGGTTAGCCATCGTCTTGAACTTGCGCGCTTGAATATAATTCCATCATGTGACGTCATGGTCAGTGACGTCATGGTACGCGCAGTAATTTTGTACGCGAGGTGAATTGGTCAAGCAGGTAGTGCTTTGGTTAGCCATTGTTTTGAGCTTTCGCGCTTGAATATAACCCCATCATGTAACGTTATGGTCAATTCCCCTGTAAAATTTCATTCTAGAACTTTCTTTGCTAATTTTTGTCAACACATTACAAAACCGACGCTACTGTGTGCTACTGTGTCCTGGAGACGTGTCTGAACTTGTTTGTTGCGGGCGCGAGCGCACACTCCCTGTATTACGTCAAAGCTATCATTGTCATTTGGTTAGCCATCCTTTGTAAGAACTTTATTAGAAAATTCAATCACGACCTTCAGAGTAAAATCATCGTTCACTACACTACAGGCATATCACGCTATAAGCAAACTGGTATGAACCGGTAACCAAGCCCAAGGCTCTGTCTTGGAAAAACATTCGTGTATTTGTCCTGTGTTAAAACATAGGGAATTATAGAACAGTTACTTATCTGGTAAATTATTCAAACTACCTGCTATCTGTGTAATATTTTGGTCAAACCCTTTGTCATGTAACAGTATTTGTCATACGCAATTTGTACTTACCAAGTTTAGTGCAGTTGATAGCCTGCTTTCAAAGTGTTTTGAAGTGATACTCCCTGTGCAAGTCATATCGACTTTGCGGCCTTGACACCAAATTTATCGAATAAAAAATTGGTTGCAAACCTCTTTTTCGAAACAGGCGCGTAACAAAGTGAAGCGTTATGATGAACAGTACATGACCATAATAATCTTTCAGACAGGGTGTACCAGTATTTATATAGTTTACTGTGTTAACAGTTAAGTGTACAAACTAACATTAGATCGTTTTTGATCTGTTTTCATACTGTATTATCTAAATTCGTGCTTCTTCGGTAAAAACCTTTAAAACAATATTCTATCATAAAAGCCCTAACCTGGCATGGGTAACCGACAACGACCTCGTATATACATACATAGAGACATACATAAACACAGACATAGAGACATACATAAACACAGACATAGAGACATACATACATACATACATACATACATACATACATACATACATACATACATACATACATACATACATACATACATACATACAGACCACCCAACATTAACCTTCAACATATAAGCATACCTTCAAATATACTTTTAAACATACAACTTTGCAAACTTTCACTGACAAACGTTCAAACAAACGTTCCAACATACTTTTAATCCTGTTTGCAAATTGGTTTGAACTGGTATTCGATTCACAAGTCTGATCTTTTCTGCAGTTCGTACGTGTACTTTCTACTCTGAGGTCTGTGCTCGTTCGGCACGCCCACGTGACCTTTCGGCACATTCACTAACTATATAAACGCGGAGCTCTACCAGTCGGACCATCATTCGTATCACAGCGACACCACGGCTAACATCATCATGTTGAAGATATCATAGTACTGCCCTCGCGATACATCAGACTCGAATGATATGATTCGAACGATCGCTGCCGATGAGGAGTCCCTACCGACACCGAGACAACTACCATCATCGCGAAGACCCTTCACCTGCCTGGAGGCACATCACAAGGGGTAGTTGTCCCCGTGTGAAAAAGAGGTCGTCGAAGCCAAGTTGGAATCTCTTGTGGTGAGTCATACTTTATATTGTTTTACTATATACTTTCACCTCGTTCCCGTGTCTATACTTTCCCTAAAATGGCGTCCCCATAGCTTCTGCTATAAGGGTGTCCACTGTGTCTTTACTTCCGCTAAAACTTCGCCCCGTTTTATACTTTATGATCATACAACTTGTCACCTTACTTCCTATCACGTAACTTCTTATCATTATTTCCTACCGGTCCTTGTATCACCGTACTTTAGCAACGGTGTACTATTCCCATGCAATGTTTAATATTTTTTAATGTTATTGAAATTTTCTTGCAGGACTACATTGAAGGTCCGCTACCACCAAAGCGGCAACGAATGGTCTCTGTGTCGACAGAGACGATTAACGACAACAGAACATCATCGACACCAACTTACGTTCCTAACGACGTCATAACTACCCACGCTGTCAATGTCACAACTTCTACCCATGCTGCCAATGTCGCAAATTCCGCTCCTGACTTTGCTAGTCCGAACTTTACCATTGATTTCCCTGTGACCAAAATGAAGAAGACGCTAGCACGTCACATAGCATGCAGCATCTTTGAACTCTCAAGACGTCAGTGCCGTGGTTGCAAGATAGACCATCCTAGTCAATTTCATCACGATTGTATGTTATCTGATGACATTCAAATTTCCATGTACTTTGACGAGGCTGTCAAGGTCATTAATTCAACTGCTGTGGTGAAAGACTGTTTGAGTGTTTTGTTAGACACAGGTGTGAAGCTAGCCGACGTGACAGTCGAACAGTTGTGTAATATCAATACTTGGTTGCAAGAATCTTGAGAGTTCAAAGATGCTGCATGCTATGTGACGTGCAAGCGTCTTCTTCATTTTGGTCACAGGGAAATCAATGGTAAAGTTCGGTCCAGCAAAGTCAGGATCGGAAGTTGCGATATTGGCAGCATGGGTAGAAGTTGTGACATTGACAACGTGGGTAGTTGTGATGTCGTTAGGAACGGAAGTTGGTGTCGATGATGTTCTGTTGTTGTTAATCGTCTCTGTCGACACAGAGACCATTCGTTGCCGCTTTGGTGGTAGCGGACCTTCAATGTAGTCCTGCAAGAAAATTTCAATAACATTAAAAAATATTAAAGATTGCTTGGGAATAGTACACCGTTGCTAGAGTACGGTGATACAAGGACCGGTAGGATACAATGATAAGAAGTTACGTGATAGGAAGTAAGGTGACAAGTTGTATGATCATAAAGTATAAAACGGGGCGAAGTTTTAGCGGAAGTAAAGACACAGTGGACACCCTTATAGCAGAAGCTATGGGGACGCCATTTTAGGGAAAGTATAGACACGGGAACGAGGTGAAAGTATATAGTAAAACAATATAAACTATGACTCACCACAAGAGATTCCAACTTGGCTTCGACGACCTCTTTTTCACACGGGGACAACTACCACTTGTGATGTGCCTCTTCTAGCTATCTTTCCGTGTGAACGATGTCCCACAGTCCAGGCAGGTGAAGGGTCTTCGCGATGATGGTAGTTGTCTCGGGGTCGGTAGGGACTCCTCATCGGCAGCGATCGTTCGAATCATATCACTCGAGTCTGATGTATCGCGAGGGCAGTACTATGATATCTTCAACATGATGATGTTAGCCGTGGTGTCGTTGTAATACGAATGATGGTCCGACTGGTAGAGCTCCGCGTTTATATAGTTAGTGAATGTGCCGAAAGGTCACGTGGGCGTGCCGAACGAGCACAGACCTCAGAGTAGAAAGTACACGTACGAACTGCAGAAAAGATCAGACTTGTGAATCGAATACCAGTTCAAACCAATTTGCAAACAGGATTAAAAGTATGTTGGAACGTTTGTTTGAACGTTTGTCAGTGAAAGTTTGCAAAGTTGTATGTTTAAAAGTATATTTGAAGGTATGCTTATATGTTGAAGGTTAATGTTGGGTGGTCTGTATGTATGTATGTATGTATGTATGTATGTATGTATGTATGTATGTATGTCTCTATGTCTGTGTTTATGTATGTCTCTATGTATGTATATACGAGGTCGTTGTCGGTTACCCATGCCAGGTTAGGGCTTTTATGATAGAATATTGTTTTAAAGGTTTTTACCGAAGAAGCACAAATTTAGATAATACAGTATGAAAACAGATCAAAAACGATCTAATGTTAGTTTGTACACTTAACTGTTAACACAGTAAACTATATAAATACTGGTACACCTTGTCTGAAAGATTATTATGGTCATGTGCTGTTCATCATAACGCTTCACTTTGTTACGCGCCTGTTTCGAAAAAGAGGTTTGCAACTAATTTTTTATTCGATAAGTTTGGTGTCAAGGCCACAAAGTCGATATGACTTGCACAGGGAGTATCACTTCAAAACACTTTGAAAGCAGGCTATCAACTGCACTAAACTTGGTAAGTACAAATTGCGTATGACAAATAGATTTAACAAGATTTAACAAGATTGCCATCCAGAAAATTACTCTGGATGGCAGGTGGACAAGGAAGCCTTTTGGCTTATCGAGAGTCCAATACTTTTTATCTACATGTATCCCGCCTTTTTTAGGTGTGTGTCGATTTTATTTTTAAACATATTCACGCTACTAGCATCAACACAATCAGGAGATAATCTGTTCCATTCATTTACAGTCCTTTGTGAGAATGAGAACTTTCTTTTATCTAATCTACACTGCTCCTTTACTAATGTAGCTTCATGTCCTCTGGTCCTTCTATCTTTCTTAACTGAGAAAAAAATGTTTCTATCAATATTTTCATAACCATTCAATATTTTAAACACTTCTATGTGATCTCCTCTCAATCTCCTGGTCTCTAATGTTGTTAAACCACATTCTTTTGGGCGTATTTCGTAACTAAGATCCCTCAGATTTGGTATCATTTTAGTCGCTCTCCTCTGTATTCTTTCTAGCATATCTATGTCCTTCTTGCGATATGGCCTCCATGCTTGTATACAATATTCTAAATGAGGCCTCACTATTGTTTTGTACAGCGGTACTATTAATTCTTTTTTCTTATACGCTATATTTCGCCTAATTAATCCAAGGATTTGATTTCCCTTTGACGCTGCAATTCCGCACTGCTCTGAAACCTTCATATCAGCACTAATGTTTAACCCTAAGTCCTTTTCTTTTACAGTAGTACTTAGAACAGTACCCCCCATTTTATATTTTACCTCTTCATTCCCATGACCTGTGTGGAGGCATTTACATTTCCCAAAATTGAACAGCATTTGCCACTTTTCAGACCATTTGATCAACCTATCAAGATCATCTTGTAAATGCTGTCTGTCTCCATCACTTTTAATCCTTCTAAACACTTTTGTATCATCCGCAAATTTTAACACCTTGCTTGTTATATCATCGTCCAAATCGTTGATATATATTAAGAATAATATAGGTCCTAGTACTGATCCCTGTGGTACCCCACTCAATACCGATTTCCAGTTTGAAGCCTCCCCATCAACTACTACACGTTGTCTTCTGTCATTCAGCCATTTTTCTATCCAGTTTATTATACCATTTCCTATGCCATGGGCCTTTAGCTTAAGGAGTAATCTTTGATGTGGTACTTTGTCGAAAGCTTTTTGAAAATCTAAATAGATGATATCTACTGGTGATCCCTCATCTACCCACCTAGTGATGTCTTCCAAAAAACATAACATATTTGTTAAGCATGACCTCGCTTTTAAAAACCCATGTTGAGATGGGTTTATCAAGTTATGTTTAACAAGAAAATCCACCATGTGATCTTTAATTAGTCTTTCTAATAATTTGCAAATCACTGATGTTAAACTCACTGGTCTATAGTTCTCTGACTTGTTTCTCGAACCTTTTTTAAATAACGGTATAATGTTTGCCTCTTTCCATTCTAAAGGAACCACTCCCTCTTCTAATGACAAATTGAAAACTGTTGCAAGCGGTACGCTAATTTGTTCTACAATTTCCAATAGTAGTTTGGGCGGAATCCCGTCCACTCCAGGTGATTTATTATCCTTCATAGCCCTTATTTTCTTAGCTACCATTTCCGAGGTTACAACTAACTGTCCTAAATAGTCTGAATCTGCCCCCTTGAACTTAGCCTCTGGTACTGGCAGTGAACTAATATCTTCCCTGGTAAACACTGAACTAAAATACTCATTCAGGTCTTCTGCCATTAAGAATCCCTCTGATATTGTATTTCCAGCACTATCTTCTAGAGGACCGACCTTATCCTGAACTTTCTGTTTGCTTCGAATATACGCATAAAAACTCTTACTGTCATGTTTTATATTACTAGCTAATTTTTTTTCATAGCTTCTCTTTGAATTTCTAATTTCAGCTGTAGCTTGATTAAGTGCTTCTTTATAAATGTTGTAGTCTTCATCATTTCCAGTACATCTATATGACTTCCACATCATTTGTTTATACTTAATTTTTCTAATGGCTTCTTTCGATAAATGTTTCTTTTTAGACCGTTTCCCTTGTTTTTTGAAAGGTACAAATTTATCGACTATGCACTTAATTTCACTATTTAAGATATTCCAGCATTCGGTTGCTGTCTTATTCTTCAGTGTGTTATTCCAGTCTATCTTTGCTAAATATTTCCTCATGTCCTTATACCTTCCTTTGTGGAAATTTCTCCTATACTGCTTTTTACTATTCCTTTCTGATTTTACTTTGATGGTAAAATGTATCTGGTTGTGATCACTACTCCCCAGTGGCTCACATATCTTGACATTGTCAACTAATTCTTTCTGTGAGGACAAAACTAAGTCTAACACATTCTCTCCCCTGGTTGGTTCTAGCACATGTTGAGAAAGGAAACTATCTTGTACTAAAACTAAAAACTTGTGGTCCTCACTCCCCATACTCTGTAGAGATTTCCATTGTATATGCGCATGGTTAAAGTCCCCCATAATAATACAGTTCCGTTTGCTTACTTCCTTTATAGCGTTTTGTATTTTTTCATTCTCTTCTATGCTTATGTTTGGACTTCGATACTGTTACATGACAAAGGGTTTGACCAAAATATTACACAGATAGCAGGTAGTTTGAATAATTTACCAGATAAGTAACTGTTCTATAATTCCCTATGTTTTAACACAGGACAAATACACGAATGTTTTTCCAAGACATAGAGCCTTGGGCTTGGTTACCGGTTCATACCAGTTTGCTTATAGCGTGATATGCCTGTAGTGTAGTGAACGATGATTTTACTCTGAAGGTCGTGATTGAATTTTTATTTTATATGTAGTCTACATATCGTATACATTACTTCAGATAAAACGACCTCCGCTGAATTTATAATCCTTTTATTATATAAATTACGCCTTATTATAACACCACATTTTAGACATGTCATCGTCAACCAAATAAGGGCTCGATCCTCGGCGGAGTCTCGGCCTACGGGCCAAGCAATCTTGTGTGTGACATATTCAAATGGTCTTCGGTATATTTTATTTTTTCAAAAAAGTCGTCGAATACATTTACGATAATAGCTCCTAGCCTTTAACATGGGAAAAATTCCAAATTTCGTCGTATACGTTTACGATAATAGCTCCTATGCTTTAACATGGGGTAAAAATGGCTTATCCTTTAACATGGGAAAAAAATGTCCTATCCTTTAACCCGGGAGTGCCCCGGTGCAAAATCCCTATCTTTTAACATGGGGAAAATTCAAAATTTCGTCGTATACGTTTACGATAATAGCTCCTATCCTTTAACATGGGGAAAATTTAAAATTTCGTCGTATACGTTTACAATAATTGCTCCTATCCTTTAACATGGGGAAGATTCCCTATCCTTTAACATGGGGAAAATTCAAAATTTCGTCGTATACGTTTACGATAATTGCTCCTATCCTTTAACATGGGGAAAATTCCCTATCCTTTAACATGGGGAAAATTCAAAAAAGTCTTCGAATACCTTTATGATAATAGCTCTTATCCTTTAACATGGAAAAAATTCCCTATCCTTTAACATGTGGAAAATTCCCTATCCTTTAACATCTTTTAACATTGGGTAAACATTTTGGAGCGCCCTGGGGGTAAATCTTGGAGCGCCCTGGGGGAAATCCCTTTGAGCGCCCTGGGGGAAATCCCTACCTTTCAACATGGGGTAAAAAATTTGGAACGCCCTGGAGCGCCCTGGGGGAAATCCCATGTTAAAAGATAGGGTTTCCTCCAGGGGTAATCCAAGCGTAACTCGTAAGGGACCTATATTACTACTAACATCTAATGAATGTCAGTATTGCGAGTAGACTCGATTGGGATAAGCCAATGCTTTTCAAATCCACTGATCATCTATTATGTCCTACTTTGGAAGGCAATATTATTAAAGCTTGTAAAATCTTATGTGGACTGCCATTTTGGTCAAACTGTTTATGTTGACGATAATGTAGTGAACGTAGACTACCTGAAAATGCAATCAAATAGTAATATGACACTTTTTCTCGGATATAGCGCAGTATCCAGTCCTCAGGATTTTGTAAAGCGCTTTACACTTTACTCCCTGGCAGACCTGTTCAATCGATCACCATCTCTACTTTTCGGGGAATGATCCAGCCGCTCTGCAATTAATGCGCGAGGACTATTCGTACACAAATATCCGCCCCTGTCTATAGCCAGGTACTCATTCAAACAGCTGAATGAACGAACTGGCAACGTAGAGTGAACGAACTTGCCCAAGGTTCGACACCGCAACACAGGATTCGAACCCGGGTTTTCTCGGTCGAGAGTCTGAAGCTGTAGCCACTGCACCACTGCACCACTGCACCACTGCACCACTGCACCACTGCACCACTGCACCACTGCACCACTGCACCACTGCACCACTTCACCACTGCACCACTGCACCACTACACCACTGCACCACTGCGCCACTGCACCACTGCAGAGGATATAAAGCTATAAACCCATACAATGAATGTAAAGCTAAACCCATACCGTGAGCTGCGTTTAAACAAGTACATGTAGGTGCAAGACTACCTTGATCTCGCTCCGTGTAGCAGTATCTCCCCTTGAACATCTCCCGGCATTGACAATGGAACCCGTCAGCTAGCACGCTGCAAGTTCCGCCGTTGAGACATTTCACGTTAGCGCAATAGTCGGGGGCTGAAACAACGACAAGTTTGGTAATCTAGTTGGCCCTAATGAATATGCTATATGACATTTGTATATCTGAAAGCGGTATTATTTATTTAAAAGTGTACCTCACGTTTTTATTAGTCACGTTCTTCGGGTATAAAATGGTAAGTCTTAATAGTTATAGTAATCACTAATGTTAAGCCTTAATATTATATATAGTAAAATATAAACTCTGAATCGGAACCTACTCTCGATATATGAGTGTATACATGTATAGTTTATTACTGCGATCATTGTTATATTAATTCTAGACAAATTGTTTATGCAATATATCTAGAAACACAATGTTTGATTACAGCAGCAACAGCCAGCTCGTTCATTTACCATTTTACCAACGTTTGTATTTCAACCCTCCTACGGTAATATCATATAGAGATGTTAAGCTATCATCTACGAGATAATGTGTGTATCAACGTACAATTGTCATTCGTTTAAGTAAGTAGGACGAACAGCACCTTTCCCAAAGAGTTGTAAAACCACACACTTCGACAAGTGAAAATACTCTCACTCACGTATGGTCGATAGGACTTTGGTTGGTTCCGAGCTGACGAAGTCTGTGGTGGATTCGTCGACTGCCGCCTTGTCGCACATCGGGCCCAGGAATCCGGGAAGACACAGGCATTCCAGAGTGTAGCTCCCACTGCCCTCTTCCTGGTGGATGCACGTGGCTTTGTTCTTGCACGGGTTCGAGCTACATATACGAGGTGAGGTTAGTGATGCACTCTCAAAGTCTGACACACCGCATTAGAGTAAGCAGGGAGTGTACGTACAATGCAGTTTTTATTTGTACAGTGTTTTATAATATAAATGAAATACAAAGTACAGAGGAATCTCACTAATGCGGTCAACCCTGGACTGGGCCAACGTGATCAGAATAGTGACATGGCTGTACTAGTAGGAGTAATTTAACCAATTTTATTGTTACAAAAATATTTGGAACTGTCCTGACGTAAATTGCGAGGTGGCTGTCTCACATAGTTGACGGTAAAACGAAGTACAGTGCAGACCCTAGGCATATTGCAATGGTGAATCGAAACACTCAATAGGCAACGTTTCGGTCATCTAAAATTAAGACTAAAATTATCATTTCACCACCAACCCCGCACCTCCCCACCATCTCGGCATATATGTACCTGCATGGCGTTCTCACTTCACAGTTTTCCCCGTACACGGCGCCGTCGTCGGGACAGAGACAGCGGTATCCGCGAGGGGCGCGCGGATCGAGGCGGCAAGTGCCGTTATTGAGACACGGACCAGGATCACAGGTGGGCGTATAGATGATCTCACAGACCTTGCCTCGCCAGCCGCCGGGACAGACGCACACGAAGCCCACGTGTGCACTCGGCACACACGCGCCGCCGTGCCGACAGGGCGAGTCACTGCATGCGCTGATGGCAGCAACAACAATTGCATCGTTCTCAATTTATGTATCCAGTACGTCGCGGTTTGCGTACGCGACAATCAAACTTTTGCGCGTGACCTCCATCAAATGTTGCCTTTGCCCACAATGTTGATACCTAACAGTTACATATGTTAATTAAATTACTAATGCGGCATGGCATCTCACAGATCAAACATAACCGCACACAGTTGGCACTTTAAAAACATTTCCTTATGTTTTTGGTCATAAAGAAATACTTATGGGATTGGAATGTCATCAAAATATACGACGGAATGTTCGAACACACCACGTGTTCGGCATTTTAATGGTTTGACGGATGTTTTGTTAGGCAACAAATCACGTGATGGATGGGTCAATTGAGCTATTAGGCTTATATACTGAAGCGTATTGCTGTCAAGCATATAACAATATATCATTTCGACTCACTAAGTCGAAATATCGATTTAGACCTAGCGATGTTGATCTTTCAACTTTGTGGCTACGTATGTTCTATATAAACGAGTTTTTGAGTAGATTAGTTGTATGATTGTAATGCTAAAAAGTGTTCCAATATCTTCAGAATTGCTTAAATTAATATACAATATAAGTACTAATACATGTTAAAGACATTAAAGACACAACACACCTAGACTTGTTCTCACAACGCTCTCCGGTGAAGCCGTTGAGACACAGGCATTTGTCGTCGATGCATGTACCACCATTCAGGCAGGACTTGGACGCACACGGCTCTAGTTGGAACTCGCAATACCGACCTGTGGTATATCGTACACAGATTGCAATCAATAAGAACAATCGCTCGCTGTACACAGTGCAAATACACAAGGCTTTTATGATATTGTTTCAGCGATGTGGGTTGATGTATGTCAAGTATGTATATAATGTCAAGTAAACATCGCTTGGCGAGTTATATTTTGCAGGTTTTCTGGTATCTAAGTTATTGGTTTGCGAGCGCGAGAGTGTGCGTGCTTATTGTTATGCAAACAATTTCTTTTAGGCATATCCAGTACGTGATTTTACCTTGACGAGTAGTTCGTCAGCGAGTCACGCCAACTTCCTGAGTACATGTGACGTATGACGTCATCGTACATGTGAGATAGTTCGTAATTCCCCTCGTCTCAGCTGATTGGTGTTTTGGTTGCCATATGGCTTGTTTTGTGTCGCGTTCTTCGGTTGGCTTCCTTGTCCACTATGTTTGCTCCCTCCCAGTCTATGATGTGCTTTTCTGTTGTTGTGTGGTGGAACTATCTCACATGTACGATGACGTCATACGTCACCTGTACTGAGGAAGAAGACGTGACACGCGAACGAAAGACTCTACAAGGTAAAATCACGTATCGGATATGTCCAAAAGAAATAGTTTGCATAAAAATAAACTATCCTGAAAAATGTTCAGCAATATTGTTGTTGTTTTATGTTGTTGTTGTTATTGTTGTTGTTTTATGTTGTTGTTGTTATTGTTGTCGTTTTATGCTGTTGCTGTTGTTGTTGTGTGTTCCCGTAACTGTCCATCGACACAAAACAACTCAATCGCACCTGTAAACCGATTCATGCAGATACATTCGATATCATTGTCGTAGAAGTCGTTGACGACACATGTTGCTCCATTGAGACACCAGCTGTCGCACTGGAACCCGTCCGTGTCGCAGTTGTCGCCTGTCATCCCCTCGCGACACTGACGACAGTGGTAGGACCCCAGTATGTCCGTGCACTGTCGGTTGGCCGGGCAACGGAACACGTCCGGGAAGAGACACTCGTTGACATCTGCCGCAAAAAGAGAACAGTTTTTGGTGAAGCTGAACTGCTAGTAACGTCTTAGAACACGACTAGACAGTTGCTACGTACATTTGTAGATGTAATTAATGTTGCTGTTAATGGTGGTGCACTCTCATATCGAGGTTTAATGACTTAGAGAATGAGGGATATGACGGCGGATATCGGTATGCAGCTTAACGGGAAGATTAACAAAAACTGTGATCTTGTGGGCAGGCCATTTGATAAAATGGAAAAGGTCAGACTACCGCAGAGAGCAGAGGCTGAGAATAATTGGGGCGGCAGAAAGAGGGAAGATCAAAACTGACGTTGGAGGACTGTTTCAAGTGGTAGTTTAGAAATATATACGATAATGAGACACGAAGAGAGGCGGCTGTTGATAGGGAGCAGTGAATGGCAAGAACAGCAACAGCAGTGCAACAGTGCAGGATCTAAACACCACCCTTGTATATGGAACCAATAAACAACGAATCCATTGCAGACGTCATACATATTAATTTGATTGGAAAACAAATTAACAAATACAATGTAGACTAAATGAAACAATTAGATGATGAGACGCGCAAACAAGATCCGTGTTTGGACACCTCTTAAATATCTGCAAGTTTATGCCCTAAGCCTGTCCACGTTTGATGGTAATAGTTACCGAGGCAGTGCGACCCGTTGACCACTCTCACGTCTCCCAGTGCGTGGTCAAGCATGTCTGTCCAAGCGACCACATTACCCGCATCCGCCATGTTGCATGACGTCCTGTTGGCAAGATCGGCGACGACACTTGGCAGAAGGACCTCGTCGTAGATGTTGAGTTGGCTTATCTCACCCACGTAGCTCTCTCGGCTGTTGAAGCCTCCACCCAGCGTGTCTTGGTCCTGGCCTGCAACGGTTCATTCGCCGTAAGTGCAAGTCTGAGTAACCTCAGGAACATTGGTAGGAATATTGGTGTTACTGTGTGCGTATGTGTTGTTAGGACGGACAACAGCCACAGTAGGTCACGTTTACAGTTAAACTTAATATCTAGTAAATAAAATTCCAATAACTTTATTCAGACAAAGAACCAATATCAATACAGATAAAACTACAAATAAGCAACAAATGAAAATAATTTAGTATGTAAATTATAATATGCATTAAAGATATAAGTAAACAATAACTGGCAACAACAAATTCATCCAGAGGACGTCAGAATGCGACAATCGTAGAGAGGCAACTGTGTTAGGTTTGTTATTATAATACGAGTAGGTAAGTTACGTAGGTCTTGCATAAACAAAATAACAATGTCAAAATAGATTGTCACACACACACCTATAACGAGATATCCGCCGCCCTCGATGAACGTGCCGATGCCCAAGCCTGCACCCTCGATCACCTTCGAACCGTTGATATACAACGACCACTCTCCGCCTGCACTCTGCCATGTGACACACAGGTGGTGCCATCTACCGTCGTTGAGCACCAGTTCCGTGCGCGCTATCTCCCCGTTGATGCTCATCTACACACGTGGATTATGACAAACTGTCATTAATAAACCATTAAGCAATAGTTTGTTAGGTGGGAGGTTTCAAGAAAATGCAATAGTTTTATCCAAAGGAATTATGTTATTACATTTAAGGAGTATAGAAAATTGCGTTTCGATACAAAATGATGAATCATACACCGGGCATGATTAATGATAGACCCCTCTACAGCAATTTTGATTGATACACTTTTAATAAAATCTACTGTATATGTGAAGATGACAGTGGGTTCATGTTAGCAGAAAACTTAGCTACCTTCCGTTCCTAGGTCAGAGATTACAAGTTAGTTGGAGGGTCGCATGCGCTTACCCGCAGTCTGCCGTAATCGTAGAGTGTGAACACATTCACGTCATTGGCCGTCAACCAGTTGCTGTCGGCGGAGTAGGACAAGATTGTGCCGTAGTTGGTGAAGTCGGTCGTGCGCAGCCAGAGGCAGACAGAGAGGGCGTGAAGCGTCGGCACAGTCCGCAGAAGAATATAGTCCGTCGTCGACGCGCGGTGGAATACCAGGTCAAAGTCAGGGGAGACGACTGTACAACAGAATACAAGAAGTAAGGGTCAAACTTCTTGTAATCGACTTCACCATGTTAATAATAATTGTTGTCGGTGTTTTAGGAGTGTGAATTAGGAGCAGGAATGAGGACACGCAACAGCAGAACAATATAGAAACTGTCTTGTCAAATACATGACACATATCTGCTTAACCAAACACATTAACTAATGCAATTTGTCATAATATAATAATGTAGTTTCACCCTTAAGCCAGCATATCGACGAAGCTTGTTTTTCAAGTTACCGTGCGCATTGGTGTCAATGCATCTAAACTAACTGAGTGTTGGACCTCCTACACCAGGGAGGTATGTTTCTCTATTGTCTCTTGTTTCCACTCAGTCGCACTAGATCTAAACAAGACTGAGCGAGACTTCCATCCAAAGGAAATACCACAAATGACAAGTGGACAAGAAAGCCTTTGGCATATCGACAGTGTAACATTTACATTAGAGCAACCTAGTTGGATTGTACATACATTCACCATAAAAGCCCCAAATCACACAAATGTCATAATGTTACAAGTTACAATACGACACAACATTATGTTACAATACTCATAAAACATGTTGTACTAAATAAAATAACGCAACACCAAAGATACTGTTAAGTAAATCACACAAAATCGCCCCGTGACGCAACAAACTCAGTATGATATTAAAACGTGTACATTGCATTACTATCTTTCATTAAAAAATAAGATACTTTAAATACACTAAAATTAAATCATATAGTTTAAATATTAAAATTGACTGTTGAGACATACACTAAAATCATTAAGTGTTATGGCAGTGTACTAAGCACCATGGAATTAATGAGTTTTTGTAGCGATTTGTGTTCGCCATTGGGACGGGTAACTCATTGAATGATCTTAGTGCATACGGCACATTTCGAATATTTGGTAGTAGCGTATTCAGTTTGTGGTCACTATGCTTCATTCTAGCGAAATACGTTTTACACAATTCATGGCGTCTATCATGCAGCGTTGGTAAGTTTACCATCTCCAGAATATCCTCGTACACACAACCAGGAAATATAGTTTTGAGACACCTTTTTTGAATTATCTCGATGTTGTCCGATAAATATTTAGGCAAGTTCGTGCGCCATACCGGGCAGGCATATTCAACTACTGGTCTAATCACAGATACATATATTCTAACCAAGTCATTTTGGTTGATACCAGCACGTTTCAACTGATAGATCATATACACTCTCTTTCTTGCCTTTGATACTATTTCATCTACGTGTGCATTCCAACTTAAATCCGATGATATAGTTACGCCGAGAACTTTTGCTTGAGTAACTCTCTCAATATCTGTCCCATTTATATCAATATACGGCAGAGATTCTACAAATGTTCTATCTTTACCGAAACATATAACCATTTCTTTTGTCTTACTCGTATTGATGCGCATGTCATTATTACTAGACCATCGCTCAATAATGTTGGCAGAATCCTGTATAACAGATATCATACTTTGATTGCATATTTCAAATATGGTGCAATCGTCAACATATTTAAACATAGGACAAGATGTTTGCAAATCATTGATATGAACCACAAAGTGTTTTGGTCCTGACAAAGTTCCATCGGACAAAGTGTGGTGGTACTTCCATTGCAATCAGTTTCTGTATTAGTATATTATGGTTAATTAGATCAAATGCTTTACTGTAATCGAGAAATAGCACTCTTACAAAATTGCCCTTTACATCGGTGGTTTCGTACCATTTGTGAAGCATTCCAACAAGGGCGTCCGTGGTACCAGTCCCTAACATACCCCCAAACTGCTTGTCGTCTATTTGTGGTTTAACATAAACATCGACCCACTTTAGCACTAGAGATTCAAAAACCTTAGCCAGAATTGGTGTAAGCGATATAGGTCTAATGTCATTTTCAACTGTCACTGGAGGGTGTTTCTTCGACAACGGAATAACGGTTGCTGATTTCCACAATTTTGGCAATACACCTTCCCTGAGCGAGCTGTTGAATATTGCAGTGACCGGTGCTGCAAGAAGGTGCGAACAGTTTTTCAAAGCCCATGGTGGTATATTGTCCGGACCCGTGGCTTTGTTCACTTTGACCTTACTAAGTGCCAACTTAGTGTCAGTCACGCTGATGGTGAATTCATCTGGCAGTGGTTCCTTAATGTCAAAGATCGGGTGGGAAGTCGGCAATCTCGGTAAATCTTCACTCACTGACACGAAGAACGCATTCATGGAGTTGACTAAGCTGACTATATCTCCACCAGTAATTTTATTTGCCAGCCCCAGCATCTCGTTGCGACTGCCAGATGCATTTCCCATGAGTGACTTCATGTGCTTCCACCAGTCGCGTGACGATGTTTCCTCAATTGATGCTATTTTAGATTGGTAGAACTGGTGTCGTAATTTAGGTGCTGTGCGATTCACTAAGTTCCGGAGTTTATTGGCCCGTTCCGTATCACCTGCCTTGCGAGCACGTTGCCTCTGTCTAATGAGGTGTCGGAATCTATCTGTGACCCACGGTTTGTCTGTACTGTGACGTGACACAATCTTGTACGGACAGCACGTATCCAGTAAATGGTCCATGGTTTCTTGGAATAGATTGAACTGTTCCTCGCACGTAGGCAATTTGTACATAAACTCCCATCTGGTCTGTGACAGAGCCGAAGTGAACAATGCTCGTTCGTTGTTACCCATGCGCCTGGTAACGGTGTACTGGACCATACCCGTGTCAAGTGTTGGGAACCACGGTGGCACCAATAAGACCATCTTGTGATCTGATGTTCCCAATTCATCAAGCACTGTCGGATAGGTGACATGTTAGACCATATTTTATCCAAAATTGCTCAAGTACGCGTGGCTGTCTTAACAAGCTGCTCGTATCCATAATGTGTCCGTAAAAACGTGTCCTTGAATTGATTAAAATCACCACTGATAATGACACCACAATCTGGGCTACGTCGCAAAACTGTGTCCAGACTAGTTATCAGGTACTCTCGCATAGAGCCATTGTCAGCACCAGGTGGGTGGTAGATGCACGCTAAAATAATGCACGAGTATTTTCTTGGTAGTTTCTTAGGCTTCATTTTAATCCATATCACTTCGTGTTCAGCATCTTCAATATCATGTAACCGGTCATACGCAATGGTCTCGGCCACATAACACGCCACTCCCCCGCCTCCTTTATCCACGCGGTCCTTTCGTTCACAACTGAAGCCTGCCAAACCGACAGATGCCGTTGACATGTAACTCTTGAACCAGGTTTCTGTGACACACACGCAACCCACGTTGTTCGTGCGTGCTACCGCGAGCAATTCATCTGATTTCTCAATACTTAGTGACCGAGCGTTGAGACTCAGAATCGTTGGTAAGCCCCACCGTGGATTGATCGCAAGCGTGACTAAATTGTCTGCATTCACACCTGTTGTTCTATGTTGTGGTATGCTACGGCTACGGGTGATTATAGGTCGAATATTGAAAGCTCCGTATTCCGTACATGGCATGGCCGTGTTATTTCGGCCGCTTACCTAGACCCTTTTCGTATGATGTTTGCTTTTGTGGCCCTTTTGACCACATACAAAGCACGACACAGCATTCTCATGTCGACAAGTCTGGGTGACGTGATTTGTCACGCAATACGCACGTAGCTAGCACTTGCACGGTCATCCGCATTAGAAGGGCGAATAGCGTGCGTACCTCGATCCTGTTTCGGTGGTCGTTTCCCAGTCGCTCTCGGCGTATAGCGGCTCCCTTCTGACAATGGATGTCCAGATGGCGCGCTGCGTCGCTGTTTCGTCGACCTGTTACCAGTTGATTTCGACTCATTGCAACTCTTCTGCGAACAAGATCCCCGCTGCGCTCCGCCTTCTCGATGGTTACGGAGTATTAGTGACATGTTGCTCATCAGCTTGTTCATCCCGAACGCAGTAAGACTGATACCGTCACTCTGGAATGCGGACGTGTCGCAGGATCCATCTCGAAACAGGAAGTTTTGATCGTTGTCAATGAACCGGGCCCCCGTGTCACTACACTTATCTCTCAGGAAACTGTTAATTTCCTTAATATTTTCTTCTTGTGTCCCTGTTGTGTCGGGCAAGACACTGCTAATCGTCACTCGGTTGATGTTCTCTGTTGCTGTGGTGATGAGGTCGCTGAAATCTTGCTTCACTTCCTCTATATCCGAGTCTTCCATGACTGCATTGCCACACACGATAGTTAGTTCATACGCCTCTTTGCACGCCTCGCCCCACTGGACAGCTACTAGTAGATCTTTTGGAGTAGCTCTGTATGCCTTGTGCAAGGCCACCTGTTCGTTGTCCGCTGTGGTGATCTTGTGAATGTCACGTCCAATCTGGTTATCAACCATGACCACACTGCGTGGTTTCTCACTTGTCACTGCGGCGAAGGATTTCCGCTCAGTAGGCGCCTGTTTTAAGCTTGCCCCGTCCGATGATAGTCTGTCAAGCTTGTCATATACCATTCTAATATCGTTGTTATGGTTTATTTCATCTCGTAGAGTTGCAACTTGCTCGATTAGAGCAGTGTTTTCATTCCTGATGGCATCATTTGTGTCGGACTGCTTATTCACCAGTTGAATTAATTCCGCATTGTTGTCATTTAACTGTAGTATTGACGTTTCGAGTTTTGATACAGTGTTAACCAGTTGCAGGACAACACTAGGCAGTTTTCTGCATGCATGGCAGCTCCACAAGCCAATAATCTCCTCTGGCTGTTCTCCAACGCATTCGTAATGCACCCACAGTTGGCACAGGTGGCTTTGTACCATGCTGTCGGTTTCTTTGCCTTTGTGTCTGCACTGTGGGATGCAGAACGATGATTTTGCCTTTTGTGCTCTTCCCTTTGCCTTTGCTCCATGATTAGTTGGAGGATCCGCTATCACAGAGAGCGGTGTTGATGTTTGAGCCGGCAAAAGTGTCAAGTTAGCCAACATGGCGTCAGTGACGGTGAGTTCTAGTTCGTCAAGACAATTTAGTTTTTCAACGTATTAACACTGCTAGCATTTAACATTTAGTACATAATCATTTCCATTATTATCTAGTCCTATGTGAGAATTTCTACTTTCTGATATATAATCAACACTTCATTGCCTCTGGGTTTATTTTCATACCCATTCAATATTTAAACAACGTTTGTCACCCGTTAACTCTTTGTCTCTGGGTAGTATAACCCTTACTTACCCGTATCACACGTCTGACCACCAAAGCCTGGTGCACACTTGCACACGTACTTGGCGAGTGCATCTGTACACACGCCGCCATTATGACACGGCTGACTTGTGCACTCGTCCACTTGCGTCTCGCACAGGGCACCTGCGGCATCGGAGTAACGGGCATTAGTATGCGTGTTAAGAACGGGATGTGCTTATCACGCTTTGCTGGCTGGTCCTGTTAAGTGCATGAAGCCAAGGCAATGCGTTGGCGCAGTGATATGATTTGAAGCAGCTAGACAATACAGTTATGAACCATCTACTGTGCAACATGATAAGTAAATACCAACGCAATTAAGTAAGTATTGTAGTAGGTACAGTTAGTACACAAGCAAACGTACCGATTCAGTTTTAATTATCTAGTTATATATTCAATCGCATTTCCATTTAATTTTCTAATAACATAGTCTTAATCCAAATAGAACCGTAGTTAGTATAGTATACAAATACAGTAGCATCACATGAGTATCAAACAATGTAACCTCTAAGATGAAATAGTAGTTCCGACAAGCACTACACTCTCTCAATTTAAGTGAAACTATGGGAACAATATCGGTCAGTGAAAAGCAAAACAAATATATTGCTATTTGTTTCAACCGTTGTCAAGCACCATACATCAATAATACGTTGTTGCTGTTGTTGTTGCTGTTTGTTGTTGTTGCTGTTGTTGTTGTTGTTGTTGTTGCTGTTTTTGTTGTTGCTGTTGTTGTTGTGTGTGCCTCTGTGTCAGCCATTCAAACAGGAACATTTATACGTGCATAAAACGATATAGGATGCCTAGAGCTACACTAAGCAGTAACACGAACATATAAATTGGATGGGAGTTAGTGAGTGGTTCACTGTTAATCAGCATGTTAGTAGACATGCTACCCAGTCCGAACGCACAGGAACTGCAAGACAACGCCGGGGTTTAAACCAAATTGATTTGTAGTAAATTTAGACAGTTCAACAAAGAGTCCTCAATTACTACGCTATGTTGTACAACGGCTAGCAGGGCTGATATACACTCGACGTTCACAAACGTTCGCCTAAAAAGGATTCTCAGAAATAGTCAGCTGTTTGTTACCATTTAGGATATTGCACGTTAGCAAAAGTATTATTAATATTTTTGATCGTGCACTATACTCCAGGAAAACACACGGCAAACTCGATCTGGGAATCCGCCAAGGGGCGGGACGGTTGACAAGACCCTATGCCGCTTCTCAATGGCTGGTGCCGCAGGCATTATGACTATTAGACCAATGAGAAGAAGGCTTGTTACAGACCTTGGCGGGCACCGGCAGTAATGGCGAACTGGGAATCTGTAATGTTGTGGTCTAACATGAGTAGAAGAACTTCGAGTTTAGATAGGTTGGGGCGGGAAGAGTACGTTGAAATGTTATTTTGTAGTGAAATATCCACTCAATACTGTTAGTTGGTTGATAATACACTCACTAGACGTCAGCCCAAAAATAGTGCATACTATTAGCAGTGCATTATTTTATAATCATACCCTTTACACCTCCAATGTTTTTTATTGTCAGCGTTGGAAAACAAAAGCGATATTTACATATTTTCACTAAAAACGAGAACCGCCTGCGAGTCATAGCATCAACTTTTAGCACACAAAAATCATAATTTGCTCAGATTTATCCCGCGAATTGTGTCCGTATGCTACTGTACATAAGTCTATATCTACACACTACCACACTACCACACTACCACAGCAACTGACGTACCAGAGAAGCCCGCCTCGCACACACACTGTGCGCCGACAGCTGTGTTGTTGCACACTGCACCATTCTCACAAGTCACGTGGGCGCAATAGTCAACTAGCACCTGGCAGTCGACACCTGGCGGGAACAAGAACCGACCGACCGATTTCAACATGACGTCATCGCATTGAATTGCGTTGGCCGAGTGAACCAATATTGTACTATCGCCATTTTCGTTGCAATTTTTGTTACATTGGTGACACTTATTGAGTCTAAATATTGGGCATGACAGGAAAACTTTAAGGTTCACCAGATAGTGTCTATACTTTATTTTGTTCCTATTTACGAATGCTTATTTTGTTGTTTTCCTTTAAAATACACGAGTTGATAATGGTAATGTGAATTATATAACATACTTTTATATTTCATTAATGGTTAAGCATATAATATTGTTTTTATTTTACGCATCATTATTTCACCATATAAAGATCTAACAAAAGTACCGAGACCTCTAGTGTAGGCCTACAAACGATCTAGGCTCTACAATCAGCAATATCTAACCTGCATAAGCAGCTTCGCACTGGCATTGGTAGCCGTTCACAAGGTCCGTACAGCTACCATGGAAACAAGGGTTACTAGCACAGTCGTCTATGTTTTCTTCGCACTGCGTGCCGCTATATCCGTCGTGGCACACGCACGTGTATCCGGTCATGTGATCAAGACAGTAGCCATGGTTACACGGCTGCGACGCACATTCGCCAATCTCCATTTCGCAGTGAGTACCTGACGGATATATATCGGCAACCTACATTTGTTTAACGAAGGAAAAACAATAAAGCATGCCGTCTTAGACATCTATGTATCCCAGTACGTCATTTAATACTAACCGACTGCAGCTATAAAGTGAACATAACAATCGCAGCGCATCGGAAAGAGGATCTGTTGAAGCTAGAAAGTATGTATGGGAAAGGAATTTGGAGAAAGAGAGGGGTTAGATGTTGTGATAGTCTGGGTGGTAACGTGCAGGAGAACATATATTCTTAATAAAATTATCTTGATATATATAAACGCATCGTTACGAATTAACACGTGTGTCATTCAAACTACGACTATGGGCATTTCTGGGAGAGCACAGTCCCGTTGCAAGACCGTTAATTCGTTGACAATTTATTTAAACATTCCTAGGTACACAACTGACCACATCGAGTTCTGTTCTGTTAATTTCTGTTATAAGTATTTATATTTTAGAATAATGGCCACATGATGATTTTGTCACCTTTTTAGACACCACTAGAGAAATACAATATGAATCTACCGTTCAGATGATCATACCTGCGTAACCCACGACGCAGTCACATGAGTAGCCCCGGTGCTTGTCCACGCATGAGCCGCCGTTCTCGCAGACGACATCGACGCAGTCGTCGACGTCCACGTCGCAGTCTTGTCCCGTGAATCCGTCATGACATATACAGACGACAGAGCCGTTGAAGACCGCGCAGTGACCTTGGTCACAAGTCGAGTTACTTGAGCAATCCACTCGTTCTGGAACAACAACACCTGTTAAAAAGGGTTCGCGAATATTTTTACGTTTTTAAAGGGTGATGGTCGATTGAAAAATAATTA
>CM034537.1:69420547-69615547 GCA_020002185.1 Paraescarpia echinospica | reverse complement strand
TTGGGTAACGTCACAGCATCAATCTTGACCAGCTTAGACGATTCGCCGTTGACATACAACGTGAAATTTTCCGTTATCTTATCATCCATACGGAAATAAACGGATTCAAGTGAATACAAAATCCTAGATTGATCCTTCTGCGTGATCACGTCCGCAGTTTTGTTCCGAACGACGACCTCGATGCGGAATCGGATCCGGATATCTCCGGATATCGCACTGGCATCGCCGGTGTCTGTGGCATTCAAGTCCGTAATATCCGCAGTTGTAATATTGGAACCGGTCGTGGCGTTTGCAGTCGTGATATCAGCGGACGTGGCTTTCGTTGGCGTTTCCCGCCTAGCCTTGCGGTGCCTGTAGGGCAATACGTCCCGTCGGCTGCGTCGACCACACAGTACCTCGACGTCGGTGATGGTGCACTCGTCCTCCTGCCTACAGCCTTCTTCCTCCAGCAGGAGAGTCTGCACAGACGCGATGAAGGCGTCCCTCAGCGCCTCCTTGTTGTCGGCACACTTCCCCGCATAGCGCACGTGCACCTCGTTCATCATCAGCGACTTGCCCCACCGCACCGACTCTGTCGTCCAGTAAATACATTGGAAAGAGAAAACATGGCACATCTTCGCATTGTAAAGGGGAGGCCGTTTTGGCATTTTCGTTGGTGTGCGCGATAGCGAGAAATCGCGTATTATTGTGGTACGCATCGACTGAGTAGTTCGAGACTTTACCACTACCCCAGATACCCTAATTAACTATAATGTAACGCCCTGACTACTACTACACGTTAACCAATTAACAAATACCGATTCCCTATTGTGGAGCTTCCGCTTAGTTATACCAACAGTTAGCATTCCGATAAATATGAATGATTGTTCGAAAGCCATCGCTGTAGGTCTACTATCATCAGATAATTATAATATAAACTCTACCAGGTGGCAGCACTTTAGACAGGACGCCAATGAAACATGGTGAAGAACGGAGTATGATAATAATTATATTAACAGTTTCAAACACCTTGCATTATTCTTACAGGTATATCTTCGACAACAAACCTTAACGGGTGAAGCAATGTTTGAACTTTAATAACGCAGTTTGTATACCTGCCAACCTTTGTGTTTTGAATTCAGGAGAATTTCAGGCTCACCAAAAAACCTATATAGCTATACCCCTCCAACTACATATGCTCTTGACGCTCATCGAAAACCTCCAACTGCACCCTCTGGGATTCCCGACTGAACTCCCTGTTGAGACTCGCCAAACACTACAACTGCACCTAGACTACAATCCGGGAGATGTTCTCCTTTTCTGGGAGGGCAAGAGTTTCATCGGAGGAAACTACAACAATGATCCTTACTTGAACATTCCGGCCACTTTTCCTTAACACTCCAAGAGCCATCCCATCTGCAGACGAACTTGTGGTTGTAGTTGAAGTTGCGCATGCCGTAGCCTTGCTTGCAGTGAATGCGGCAGTAGCGGGGGAAGGCATAATCCGCGGTGCCACATATGAGGGCCCCGTGCAGGGGACGCCGGTCTTGGTAAGGAGTAGGACATGGCGGATCTGAGAACAATAATTGAACGTTGAGTGTATCTAGCTTATGCTGGAATGGTTGTGGTGCGGAAATCTGTAGTTGAAATAGCAGGCCTAAATGTGCAGCAAAACATCCTTTATAGAAAACTACTTGTGATCAGACATTGAGTGTATTAGTAGGCTTATAGCGTAGATGTCTTTGACACATGATTTGAATAACACGAAGAGATTTGTAAGGAAGTGAACAAATCATGATTATGAAAATACACAACCACACATTTGTAGTAAAGTAAACACATGATCACACGGGATACTCCCACACATAACACGTAAGTAAACACATGATCACACGGGATACTCCCACACATAACACGAAGAGATTTGTAAGGAAGTAAACAAATCATGATTATGAAAATACACAACCACACATTTGTAGTAAAGTAAACACATGATCACACGGGATACTCCCACACATAACACGTAAGTAAACACATGATCACACGGGATACTCCCACACATAACACGAAGAGATTTGTAAGGAAGTAAACAAATCATGATTATGAAAATACACAACCACACATTTGTAGTAAAGTAAACACATGATCACACGGGATACTCCCACACATAACACGTAAGTAAACACATGATCACACGGGATACTCCC
This sequence comes from Paraescarpia echinospica, assembly GCA_020002185.1. Lineage (NCBI taxonomy): Eukaryota > Metazoa > Annelida > Polychaeta > Sabellida > Siboglinidae > Paraescarpia > Paraescarpia echinospica. The sequence continues at coordinate 69,613,361 of CM034537.1, read as the reverse complement.
ACACATAACACGTAAGTAAACACATGATCACACGGGACACTCCCACACATAACACGTAAGTAAACACATGATCACACGGGATACTCCCACACATAACACGTAAGTAAACACATGATCACACGGGATGCTCCACACATAACACGTAAAGTAAACACATAATCCCACGGGACATACATGACACGTAAGTAAACATATGATCACGGGACATTCCCACATGACTCTAAGTAAACACACTTGATCACACGGGACACTCCACACATAACTTGCGTAAGTAAACACATGATCACGCAGGATACTCCCACACATAACACGTAAATGAAACACATGATCACACGAGGACCTCCCACACATAACCACGTAGTGAAACATGTGATCACGGGACGCCCACACATAACTTACGTGAAGTAAGCATGATCACACAGGATGCTCCCATAACGTAAGTAAAGAAACAGTCACGGGACACTCCACATAACACGTAAGTAAATGGAAATGATCACACGGGACACTCCCAGCAACACGTAAGTAAACGCATGATCACACGGGACACTCCCACATATAACACGTAAGTAAACACATGGTCACACGGGACACTCCCACACATAACACGTAAGTAAACACATGATCACACGGGATACTCCCACACATAACACGTAAGTAAACACATGATCACACGGGACACTCCCACACATAACACGTAAGTAAACACATGATCACACGGGATACTCCCACACATAACACGTAAGTAAACACATGATCACACGGGACACTCCCACACATAACACGTAAGTAAACACATGATCACACGGGATACTCCCATACATAACACGTAAGTAAACACATGATCACATGGGACACTCCCACACATGACACGTAAGTAAACATATGATCACACGGGACACTCCCACACATGACAGGTAAGTAAACACATGATCACACGGGACACTCCCACACATAACAAGTAAGTAAACACATGATCACACGGGACACTCCCACACATAACACGTAAGTAAACACATGATCACACGGGATACTCCCACACATAACACGTCAGTAAACATATGATCACACGGGATACTCCCACACATAACACGTAAGTAAACACATGATCACACGGGACACGCCCACACATGACACGTAAGTAAACACATGATCACACGGGATACTCCCACACATAACACGTAAGTAAACACATGATCACACGGGACACTCCCACACATGACACGTAAGTAAACACATGATCACACGGGACACTCCCACACACAACACGTAAGTAAACACATGATCACACGGGACACTCCCACACATGACACGTAAGTAAACACATGATCACACGGGACACTCCCACACACAACACGTAAGTAAACACATGATCACACGGGATACTCCCACACATAACACGTAAGTAAACATATGATCACACGGGACACTCCCACACATGACTCGTAAGTAAACACATGATCACATGGGACACTCCCACACATAACACGTAAGTATACACATGATCACACGGGACACTTCTACACATAACACGTAAGTAAACACATGATCACACGGGATACTCCCACACATAACACGTAAGTAAACATATGATCACACGGGACACTCCCACACATAACACGTAAGTAAACACATGATCACAAGGGACACTCCCACACATAACACGTAAGTAAACACATGATCACACGGGACACTCCCACACATAACACGTAAGTAAACACATGATCAAACGGTACACTCCCACACGTAACACATAAGTAAACACATGATCACACAGGATACTCCCACACATAACACGTAAGTAAACACATGATCACACAGGATACTCCCACACATAACACGTAAGTAAACACATGATCACACAGGATACTCCCACACATAACACGTAAGTAAACACATGATCACACGGGATACTCCCACACATAACACGTAAGTAAACACATGATCACAAGGGACACTCCCACACATAACACGTAAGTAAACACATGATCACACGGGACACTCCCACACATAACACGTAAGTAAACACATGATCAAACGGTACACTCCCATACGTAACACATAAGTAAACACATGATCACACAGGATACTCCCACACATAACACGTAAGTAAACACATGATCACACGGGACACTCCCACACATAACACGTAAGTAAACACATGATCACACGGGACACTCCCACATATAACACGTAAGTAAACACATGGTCACACGGGACACTCCCACACATAACACGTAAGTAAACACATGATCACACGGGATACTCCCACACATAACACGTAAGTAAACACATGATCAAACGGTACACTCCCACACATAACACATAAGTAAACACATGATCACACAGGATACTCCCACACATAACACGTAAGTAAACACATGATCACACAGGATACTCCCACACATAACACGTAAGTAAACACATGATCACACGGGACACTCCCACACATAACACGTAAGTAAACACATGATCACACGGGATACTCCCACACATAACACGTAAGTCTACGCTATTTCCACGCCAGCATTTTGTTTAGGGATATAGGGGAAGGTAGAGGTAAGACGGCTCAACATATAGGACAGTCACCAACTTATATCTCGTCTTTAAGGTGCTGTCGTGTTTTACCATTCAGATGCAACATTTCCAACCTTGACATAAGCCACATGCAAAAATTACAACAATCCACACGCGGCGGTGTTGAGGAGCCGAAAATATGGAAATACTGATTTTACTCCCCGCTGATCGAAGGTTAATATCGCACCGTTCTAAATCATCTTGAAGAATATCAATCATATAGTGCCTATTCCTTAGAACTCAGAATCAATTCATTTGACCTATAAATACTATACATATACAATGAATAACGTAAGTAATAGATAAGGTCGAGAGACTTCCATTACGATGTATAATATCGCTAGCACAGGAGCCACCCCATAAATATAAAGAACAACACAATTTACATGACACAAATCAGAATAGCATATGACTTGTTTTTATGGTTGATAATTACTCAATGTATCAACATACATACATAATACAAGGACTGATCATTATGTACTCTTGTACACATTGATGTACATATGGATATTTAGCCTAGGTATACATTTCAATACGTATTACGAATTACAAACGAAGCAATTATGAATACCACAACTGGATTCATAATTTAAAATAAAAAAGTTTTGTGTACGTTAAAAACCATATAGACTGTGGGTGTAAATTTTATTAATGATAATACTTGGTGTATTGTTATCTGTCTCTACTATGTTGTGTCTAATGCATTTTTTGGCAAATTCATGTTTGAATCTGGACATATAAAGATTATTTCTTTTATGTGTGCAGTGCTGATGAATACCACCGGTGTGTGTGTTTGGACAAACATTGACGTAGACGTAGTACGGTAAACGATTGTTAATTAATTTATAGTAAAATTTTAATTGTTGGATTTTATAAATGCCACCCAACCTTAGAAAACAATTATAGTTATTACTTGCTTGATCTTAACAAAATAGGGAGACTACTTTCTGTCAAACACTTTTGTGTGTAACATCATTCAAACGTGCAAACAACATTGAAAACGTGACAAAATATTAATATGAAATCTCAAACAACAACGTATGTTTGATGCGTTTGTGAGAACATGTGCGCGCGAATGAACGAACCCACCGGAAATGTTAACATGGAAGATGCACTTCTTGTCTGGATGGCTGTCAGCGTAGCAGACGACACTGTGGTTTCCGGTGGAGAAGTCGCCGCCACTCGCCGGGGTGCACGTGTATGGCAGCACGGCGTCACCATCGCCGATGAACTCAGGCTCCTGCCACGTCACCTGGCGAGTTCTCTTCCGACTGTCTGTCTGTAGCTGGATGTCCTCGGGACAACGCCGAATGTCAATGTACTTGGCTGTGGGCAGTCAGAATGGTGAGCTAAAGGTGCGATGTCCGTGTCTTCGTGTATTAACATTTATCTGTGTATTGTTCTTAATACTAGAATACATAATGTTGAACGCGTAGACATTGGCTCTGGGCCTATTGCCAGCCAAATCGCTTTTAATAAGCCCGAAATATGGTTCACAATTAAAACATTGCGCTTAAAACTCTAAAACTTGTCATGACTTCAATCCTTGTTTATATATGTATTATGCTTATTAAAGGAAATAAAAACAAGGCATTAGCTAAAATCAGTTTTCCACGTGTACACAAAGTTTAACATTGTATGTAACATTCGAGAACATTAAACAATACAGAAAAATACATTTGTAGCAATTTGTTTAAACCCGTCTGTGTAGCGATTCCCGCGGAAAATATAAATTTAATGAGCTAGGCGATCGCGATCTCACAGCAGGCCGACCCTTTCCATGCATTCAGAGCATGTTTACAAGGACAGTGCAATATTCCGATGTAATACAAACAGTAGTCATCATAGAGAACCGGCGTCGCCCGATTGCAAAATGCATGCCAAGTACAACTCCTCCTTCATACATCGATATTCTAGTGCTATTATGAGATTATACACGTTACTTTCTGTAGCTGGATACAATATATGTTTGCTATGTATGTTTATTGGTGTAGATTATCTCCCGATGGTTGCATCCGATATAATTATTCTAAAAACGAGCCCATTCGCATTCATTGTTTTGAATCAAATTGGATTCATGTGGAACCGTAAGATAACTGCTTGTTCCTCTATGATGACTAGTGTTTGTATTACATCGGAATATCGCACAATAACTAATTTTGACGCTCGTTTCGACCCGAAAGCTATCCTTGTAAACATGCTCTGAATGCATGGAAAGGGTCGGCCTGATGCGAGTATGGGTCATATGTGACGTCACATCTCGGCATCCCGAAAAGCGCGCCAAAAATATGCACATTTGAAAATTTCCGGATGCACAGCATAAAATGTGGAATTTCTAATTCATTGAATTTTTTTTATATTTTTGGCTTGGTGGACATGGAAATAGATAGCAGGATGTAATATAATATGAATTCACGCAATATATGTTTTATTCCCTTTAAAGAAACTACTTCTATGGTACATATTTCTACAGGAAAAGAAGGCACTTGTATGATCAACATACGTATGTACGCCCTTTGCCACACCGCACTGATTCTTCGTATGCAATATGGTTCTGTGGAATGCTGATAGAAACATGCCCATATCCCGATTGCTTTATGCAAATTTGCTTCACATTAGGTGAACCAAAATCATGGTGATATACGTATTGTCTAGCATTCGTTATACTCGCAGATATATACTTTCGAATATCTTAGGCATTTGGTCATAGGCACATTTCTAACAAAACGCAGAGGATTTTGTTCGAAGTAGGCATATTTCACATCCTGGTAGCTGGCAACCCTCGTTCAGAATAAGAAGGCAGTAGGCCGGGTAACTAATGAAAAACGTAACGCAAATTTATACATAACACCTGCATCGGAACATGGTGGACATTGGAGGGCTGTGTCTCTTCATAAACCTCTAACTGCACCCCCCCCCGAGACTCGCCAAAACCCCATCTTCGTGCTCTCCAATAACCTCGATTTGAACCCGCCCTTGAGGCTCGCCTAAACCCCATCTTCAGTGTCTCTAGAAACCTCGATTTCCACCCCGTTGAGACTCGCCAAAAACCCAACTTCATGCTCTCCAAAAATATCGATTTATACCCCCATTGAGGCTCACCAAAATCACCTTCAGGTTGTATATACTGGGGGCTAATCCTATCTCCAGCGGCCCAGCCCCACCTCAAATATTGGTGGGGCTGAACCCCTCAAGCCCCCATTCCCGAGCCTATGCATAAGTTCAAGTAAAAAATACGGAATTCAGTGAAAAAACGCACCTTTGATGCTGATGCTGCGTTCACAGGTCGCCTCCAGACCCGCCCCGTCGACGGCCAGGTACGTTAGCGTCGTGTGGCCTGTGTAGAAGCGGTCGCCAGACTCGGGGCCCGCCACTGTATACCGCCATTGACCAGAGTTGTCGGTCACCCGCGCCTTCTGGTAGTCGTAGTGGACAACGGTATAGTTAACCCCCCACCGAGCCACCTCCACCTCAATGTTCGGTGGACAAACGATTCTCGGTGGCTCGATATCTACGCAACAATACAATATCCTGTTATTAAAATATAAATGTTAACCGAGTAACAATGATAGTATTAAAATGTTACGCCAAAATTGGAGCCTGATTAGGGGCAAGTAGTAAGACTGCATGACGATAATAAGGCGCCAACATAAGCATTCTTTGTAACGAGTTTTATGAGAGAATCAGAAGCTCTGTATTAAGGATAAACGGCGCTGTATACATATCATTTATTATTAATAGTAGTACAAGCATCGTTAAATACAAACCGTAAGAGGAATCTGTTAAAGAAACCATCAACTAGACCTATAAATATATCGTTATACGCAAAAAGAACTACAGCGTCAGATACATCGAATACATGTAGAAAAACAAGACGTGATTACAAACGGATGAAAACAGTGCGTAATCCGACTGCTAGGTTATGTACCCTTGCATGCAGGATTGTCTTCCGGGGCCCACACGGGCTTGCCGTCGTAGCTGCATCGCTGTCGTTCGCTGCCTTCGCGCTCGAAGCCCGGCGCACAGCTGAACATGCACTCCTTGTCGAGCGGAAGGCTTCCGTTCCGGCAGTCCTCCGGCTCGACGGAGATGAACGGCGCGAGAACAGGCGCTGGACACAGCACCTCTGTCGACAACACGAACGATGTCGTTGTTTATAAACTATGAATAGACAGACGTGTACATATTTATCAATATCGTCCACAAACAACTAATTATGTTGTATATGGCGATGTTTGATAAAACATGTTGAACCTCGCTTTACGATCACCTCGGTAAACAACCGCAATTAGTGTCACCACAGGGCAGTTCCAAATTACCCCGATAACAGTCTAGTTTAGGATATTAACCATGCTAATACGGTCATCTTGCTGTTCGGGTCATCTTGGTCCGAGGGTGACCAGATTATTAGTGAAGTTCCATTGCATATAGTATAATTACGGAACACATCACACCTGCGCACACGAAGTTCCATTGCATATAGTATAATTATGGAACACATCACACCTGCGCACACGAAGTTCCATTGCATATAGTATAATGACGGAACACATCACACATGCGCACACGAAGTTCCATTGCATGTAGTATAATGACGAAACACATCACACCTGCGCACACGAAGTTCCATGGCATATAGTATAATGACGGAACACATCACACCTGCGCACACGAAGTTCCATTGCATATAGTATAATGACGAAGCACATCACACCTGCGTACACGAAGTTCCAATGCATATAGTATAATGACGAAACACATCACACCTGCGCACACGAAGTTCCAATGCATATAGTATAATTACGGAACACATCACACCTGCGCACACGAAGTTCCAATGCATATAGTATAATTACGGAACACATCACACCTGCGCACACGAAGTTCCAATGCATATAGTATAATTACGGAACACATCACACCTGCGCACACGAAGTTCCTCGGTTTGGTCCAGCGGCCATGTTTATCACATTTCCACGTCGTGTGTCCGAGCGCCACTCGGCCGGCGTCGCACGTGATCTCGACGACTGATTCGTAAGCCGTCGTCTCGTTGAGGTAGTCGATGGTGGCATGCCGCACGTCTTGGGGACTGTCCTCCAGCCGGTCACAGTCGATGACTGCCCAACATCAAGTCGGATATTATTACTCACGTGGAAGGTCGTGTTATTGTGTGTGTGTGTGTGTGTCTGTGCGCGCGCGCGCGCGCCTGTGTGTGCGTTTGTGTGTGTGTACGTGTGTGCGACGCGCGCGCATGTGTATGTTCGTATGCTTGTGTGTACGACAATGAGTGTGCGTGTGCGTGTGCGTGTGCGTGCGTGTGATTATATTGAAAATCGTCCGGAAGAGTTTGAATTTGAAGATTTAGTTTATAACTGATCACAAATGAAATATGTTTACCCAAAAACCTCATAATATAATGACGTGGCTCAACACATGTTTCCAGTTAATAGAACATTCAATTAATTCAATGCACTTACTTGTGCAATTCGGAAGGTTACCCTCCCACTCGCCGGAACTATTACAAATGAGGATCGGTGTACCACTCAGGCGGTATCCCTCCGCGCACTGGTAGTGACACGAGTTTCCGTCGGTCACCTCGGAACATTCGACCCCCGTGTCCAGGACCTCGTTCTTCAAGGTACCCGTCACGTAGAACTTCTTGGCGTGAGGCAGACTTGGCAACTCAGGGCACACCCGCATGCCTGCAAATGGTACCATAACAAAGTTCAGGCACCTGGTTATTTTACCGTTTATGACGATGACAGACATCTTACTTCGTGTATTAGGTTAACTCGTCTGGCTGCGATTTTACATACGAAGGGAAGTGTGCGACATCATTAATAATATCACGGGCATACCAAGGATTGACATGTTGGGAGGTTTCCAAACTGTTGAAAAATTGTCGCCGCTACGCTGCTCTAACTTCAGCTTCTCCGGTGTCTCGGCTGTGAACTCATGACATCCGATGCCGAACTCGGGGAACAGTTATAACCCTAACTGTGTTCCCGCGCCTATGTGTATTACCTTCATGCTTCCATGTACTCACGTACATTCCATGATTTTATCATACAGCAGTTTTCCGGGCAACCAAAAAACTCCTGGGTACGCCCCTGGATATAGTAGGTATGTGATTATAGTGGATAGATACTCGAGAGCACATTGGGAATGGTAGTTGACGTAGACAAGGGTGTTAGATTAAAAATATAGTTTGTTTAAATATTGATTATTGGCGTACTTGCGATAAACGATCGCTGTTGTTAACGGTTCGTAACGCGATGTAAAAAATACGTTTACATACTTTTGTAAATAGCGTAAAGTTGCTGAAAGATAACAACTGGGCAGGGAAACAATCATTCGAAATATTGCAATAATAATATATGTCTACACATTATTTAAACACAGACATGTTCAAAAACAATAATACTAGATGTTTCTAATAGTAGACCTATCGTAGTAGGCCTATCGGAATATTGTCATTATGATTTTTTTATATTCTATAGGCCTATACAAAATATTATATAGAGAAACCTGCGTTATAGTAGCCTATAAATGATACGTCAGTATTATGACATAAATGATACGTTATTACTATGATGTTTTCATTGATCAGTATTGATTGTTACCTGGAAGAAGTTGACACTGACGGACACTCTTCGCTCCAGCGTCGTTCGTGGTCGTGTTGGCCGGACACTGCTTGCACGGTTCCGGGGTCGAAGCCTCTTTGTAGTAACCCTTCTTGCACGCTTTATGATGTAGGTAAGGTATTTTAGAAATGAATTTTTTTCTTTACATTATGTTACAACCGTAATGTTAACACGATGTATGTAATGTTGCTACATATAACATTATTGTTTGTTACAACTGTAGCATTGTGTTGACACGATGCAGGTGTGTAATGTGTAGATATCATGTTTACACTCTGTTGCAACTGTAATATTGATATGATGTAGGTAAAACAATCCAACAGCGCATGATTACATCGTGATGTATTATACATATAGTTATGATAACGACATATTTCGAGAGTTTTTTCGGGTCAATGTTCGTATATATATATATATATATATATATATATATATATATATATATATATTTATGTATATATATATATATACATATATATATATATATATATATATATGTATACCTCATCTTCCATCGCCATACATCATTTCCGCATAATTCCCCATATATTCTTACTTGTCAATCTTTACCTTTACGACACTCTGTTGCCCCATTGAGTTAGTGCCCTCTTATAGTTTACATTATCCCACACATGTATGACCTTCGCATGCTGTATCGCTGACCAATTTCCGTCTTTCTGCTGCGATCTAATCTTTTCCGGCACTTGAGTCAAAGCAAACTTGCGTTTACACCGCGATATCGTAAACGTTATATAAAATTACAAAGACAATACAGATTCAGTGTGTTTACATATTATGCAGAATAATTATTAACTGAATGTTGTATGTTTCATACATTTACGTTTCAAATCGCACCATTTGCCACATATTTAAGAATTCTAGCAACAAACGCGATTTTGTAGGCAGAGAAAAATTTGAAAAAAGTTGTTGGGTTAGAAACCCGTATTGTTGCCCACCTGAGCAGGTGTTTCCTTGCATCTCGTAGCCGGCGCTGCAGACGCACGTGTACTGGCCTATCCTTGTGCCACACATGCACTCCTGGTATTGGTTGGAACAGCCGGCGCCGCAGTATCCCAGGCCGGCCGTGATCCAACTCTCCTCTTGTTTGTCTGTCAACAAAGCATACATACTTACTAAGCACGACTGATGCTGTTGAGGGTTGAATCATACATACAACATAATGATGCAATGATATTTACTAATTAATGATAGTTACTAATATCACATTGTGAATCTGAAATGTAAACATACATATCTGTAATGCCTTGCTCCAGGAAAGGGTTTGTATGTTGACGACTGTTATGCTTGCAGCGATAGTACAACTGCAAACCATTATAATCACAAAAGCATTAAACATGTGATTGTGAAATATAAAACAGTCACTACTTTATGTCAACCATTCCATCTAGGATTAATGTGGTGGCTGGATCGTTAAATCCTTCATTAAACATTCCTCGTGTCCTCCAAAATGTCAGACAGGCAATATACTACGCAACCAGCATAATATAGCTGTCTCTCATCAAGTGAGCCTGCATCCAGCCTGCCTATAGGTCCTCTATCGGTTCCTAATATCGTCTACTCACAGGGGCCATCTCATAATCTACTAAACGAAATCAATGTCATTTCACCTCAGACTGGTCTTCACGTAAATGAAATTTTGAATGGCATTAACCGGTGGATACCCAAGACAATATCCTCGCCTTGTTCCTTCTGCTGTAGCGATCACACACCCGTAACCCTATCATATCCAGCCACCATAAAGCAAACCACGGTCGGAGTCAGCACTCTGATGAATCGTGATAGGAAAATGACGATATACGACGGTCAGCGAAACAGCTGCTAACCCCCCGCACCAATAATTAAACAAATCCCATTTCTTTTTACACATCCAATCAAGGATGCAGCCTAATGTGAACAACGTTAGTTCCGTCGTAAACACAAGCATCCTATTACGAAGTCATGACTGTTTTATAATTGCGGTCTTCGCGTGCAGATACCTTTTTAAAAAGTGGCAGACAACTATTTAATTAAGTCCTACAATTTACGCAGTTTCGCTGTACTCCGTTGACATTACCAATTGTTTCCGATGCTCTAAAAGTTCATTATTAAGTTTCTAAATATCCATATGTCCGCGGTTGCCCTGTACCACATTTATTGTACTTGTAATAGTAACCGAATGTCAGCTGACAGCGGATATACAGACAATAGTCCGCCATTGTGAATCTGCTATAAGCAATGGACGTGTGAAAAACTATTCCGATTGTTTATGCTACCCCACCACCATAGTGGACGGTTCGATGCACTTCGTATAGCAACCATTTGAAACGAGTATCAATCGGCGAAGTTTTGAGACGGTCGCTTAGCGGCGGATGCATTTCCTGGAATCACTAAAAAATCACAATCACTGTGCTGATGACTTGCATATCGACGGCCACAAATGAGCAATGCGTAAGTGACGTTTTATCTGTCCTGCTATTATCTATGACATCACAGTCCAATAATGCGGGCGACGTTAAATGCGACACTTCGCAGAACAGTCTGATTCACTGGGCACAACTATCAACCTAGAACGTCAAAATAAAACATGCACGGCCCACACTGACGATGAGCAATGCGCCGATTTGGAGGGGATTAACCACAGAGCGGCGTGTTCTAGATAGGACAAGATGGGGGTGTGACATCCAAGACAACAGTCATATGTCAAATTGACATATCCATCTAGTTATAATCGATCTAGTGCAGCGTTCCGCAAACGTTTTGAGCTAGGAGCCAATTTTTTCTCCAGCTAAGTCTGTGCGGGCCAACGTTTTAAAGGAAGGAACACATACATACATGTGTGTATATGTACTCATGTACAGCGATTTATGTTCGTATGAAATACACCCAGACAATTAACAAATCACACTCTCTAAAAGTCATATTCAGAAAGTACACTGTCAATGTCGACTGTCCAGCACACCGACACGAACAAGTTAGTGAGAAGGGTGGTGTTGCATGTTCTTTGATAATCGAATGAATCCTGGAGCGAGAGGGGAAATCGATAGTCGCAGAAGCGCATCCAATCGCTTGTCCGTCAATCGTCCACGAAGTGAGTTCTTTGTATTATTAATGGCCGAGAATCCCGACTCACATGACCACGTGCTACCGAATAGTACCGGGAACCTTTGCGCAGCCTCTCGTAACGCTAGAAACCAGACCGGCACTTTCGTAGACCAGAACAGCACCAGGTCGACCTTTTCAGCGAGAAACTCTTCTTTCAAGCCCGACACAACTTGGAAGTCGATGACGTCCTCTTGCAATACAACTTCATCGACACCGAACGTCTGCGACAACTTGTGACACACTTCAGGTTGGGCAGTAAATGGACTGGCAAAAAACAACACACGTCATCGATAGAATCGCTCATTGGAGGCTGTCTGCAGACTCTCCAACACACCGACAATCACCTGCTTGGCGTCTTCCGTGAGCTCATCGTCTTCGCCGCAAACTTCTCTCGTAAACCAGAAATGCAGAAAGTTTCTACTCTCTGCGTGAATTTTTAAAAGAGAAAGCTTGCAGCTAAACCCTTTTACTGCTTCGTACAGATTACACAGCAGCTTCTGCCGTCCCTGGAGCAACATGTTCAACTTGTTCAAGTGTCCAAATATGTCTGCCAGGACGCAGAACCGAATTTGAAACTGAGTGTCCAGCTTAGCGACAGGACGACCGATTTCGTCAAAAAAACTGATGCTGTCAGGAAACTGCTACAGAACTCTCCAGACACGGCTGAGCCATACACTGTTATAAAACAGAATATCGCCGTATTCTGCTTCAAATGTGGCCAAGTGATTCTGGAATCTTCGGTGGTTCAGAGTACGGGCACGAATGACGTTCACGATCTCAACAACAGTTTTCATCGTTTCCTGAAGGCCGCAACCTCCTTTTGCACACAAAGCTTGCTGGTGAATAATGCAATGATGAGAAAGCAGGTTCGGCTTTCCGATTCGCTGTCGGAACATCGTAACGAGTCCAGCTCGACGTCCAATCACACCTGGGGCACCATCCGTGCAAATTGAAACAAGGTTGTCCCATGTTAACTCGTTCTCTTCACCGAACTGCAGTAATGCATTGCAAATGTCCGCAGCTGTCATTGTGCCTTTCAATGGCGTAAGACACAGGATGTCTTCCGAAACGCCATTGTCGAAGTATCACACACATACCAGTAGCTGAACAATACAATTTCTGTCTGTGCTCTCGTCAAGTGCAATCGACCAGGCAGGTTAGGCTCAATTACTCAACAGTTGCTTGAAGACGTCGTCACTCAGGTCATCACAGCGATGAACACATGTGTCGGCTGAAAGCTAATCTGTTCGACAATTTTCTCTTTGTTTGCAAAACCCGCAAACTTAACTTGAACACTTCGGTGCGAGCAAACAGCACTTGGTGTTGTGCAAGGGAGTGACAAATGCGATAGTTAGTTTCGTTGAGATGCCTCGCAACTTGAGCAAAACCGACACTCGCTTCGCCTCGCCCACATATACATCAACGCGTTTCTAGAACTCCTTCAGCCGCTCACCGTTATCCGGGTAAGCGCTGTCAAAATACTTCTCATGTTTCGAGTCTAATGTCGTTTCAAGTTGTACCTCTTCATCTCAGCGACGCTATCGCAGCAAATAAGACACATGGCTTTTTATCGTATTCACGATAACAAAAAAGTACCCATAGTCATACTTCCAATTGTCATCGAACAATCGTTTGCAGGAAGTATCAGTTCGACGTTTATTTTCTGAATATGCCACAGTCCGGGATCGCAGCAATAAAAGACTCACAGAGTAATAATTGTAATACAACACTATAGTCAACGTTGATGTAACAAGGGCTTTGAACGGTCTTCGTAGCCGAATAGCGTAGAGGCGATCTTAACACAACATAGATGTGGGGCGCATTTCATTGATCGACTGCACGATCGACTGGTGGCGTTTATATGATTATATGATTATTACTAATGTCATTGATTGTTTCACTATTTGACAAGGTATTATTATAGTTTCAACAAACTAATGATTAGAGAATCCGTGCATGCTCCTGGACTCTGGAAGAAGGGTAGGGTAATATAGCGATGCCATCGGTAATTTATCAATCGAATGTCTTCGATACAAAATAAAAATAAAGATTAACTAATATAAAAATGCATTGTTTTGTTTTATCAAGACACGTTTCCTTCGACAGTAGGCCTAACTGTCCCAGCATGAAAATGGTTTGACGACACCTCCTAATTAATTTCATGTTGCCTGGATTCAACAATAGAGTCGAAATCAACCAATCAAAATTTATATTCCCAATCTGTTTATTCTCAAGAGAGGGTCTCGTGGAATTTGGCCCGCGGGCGAGGGTTTGCGGAACGTTGACCTAGTGTATGTATCTTAACGTTTCCCGCTTAGACGACTTGAACCCTGAGCGCCAAACTGGATGTACGTCACAAGTTTTTTCTCAACGAATAATTAAGCTATGGACTCACTACCAAGCGATTGTGTCAATGCACTAACAGTTAACAACTTTAAAACTAAATATCAAAATTACATCAATAACCACTAACTGGGGGGTTATATATGAGCCAGTAGGCTCCCTGTCCCAAACCCATTCAAGGTATGATTCAAGCGTATGTATCTTGACGTTTCCCTCTTAGACGACTTGAACATCGAGCGCCAAACTTTCAAGGATTAATCAACGGCCCCTATAGTAGGACATAATGCCCATATCTTTTCAAAATACCCCATATATGTCAAAACACCTTTATGGGGTAAATCAGTTCGTTCCTTAACAGTTCTGAACCTAAAACGTAATGTGCACGTAATGCGTAATTTTAACGTACCATGTAACAATCGCAGAACGTGCGAGCAAAAAGCCTCGCGAAAACGGCCCCTGTGTCATGAACTTGGCAACATGGAGTAGACGCAAACACAGTAATGCTTATGTCTATTATCATGCCAATATCATAGCAATACGAATACTATTTGACAATTCTACACTATCACGACTATAGTTACTTCATATTCTCCCCGACCTTCATCATTTTGAACAAACATCGAGTATATGCGAATGCGTTATGGTCTTTATGTAACGATGCTGTGTTTTTGTAACAATTGGTAAATATTACTTTCACGACTCTCTTCTACCTAGGCATTCCGTCGGGTGACAGGCATTTTTGGTTGTTTAAGTAAATTCAAGCATATGTAGCAACACAATGTAATACTACAAGCTGCCCGGCGCTGTTGTTGAGTACAAACAATGGAAGTCGAGTCCATGCTGCTAACTGCATGCGAAGTCAACTGAACGTGTTGCCTTAATTACCTGTAGAGTCACATTGACACATATCGTTTAACCGTTTAAGTAATCTAACGTACTCGTGGGTAATGACTAACGGCTCTTAATCCTCATCTGACCCAACCACCCAGTGAAGAAGACGTCGCGTTACCGGTGGCGTCTCCCCCTCGTCAAATCATCACACAATCACTGCTATAGGCCAATGGCATAGGAAATGGTATAATAAACTGGATAGAACAATGGCTGATTGACAGAAGACAACGCGTAGTAGTTGATGGGGAGGCTTCAAACTGGAAATCGGTATTGAGTGGGGTACCACAGGGATCAGTATTAGGACCTATATTATTCTTAATATATATCAACGATTTGGATGATGAAATAACAAGCAAGGTGTTGAAATTTGCGGATGATACAAAAGTGTTTAGAAGGATTAAAAGTGATGGAGATAGACAGCATTTACAAGATGACATTGACAGGTTGATCAAATGGTCTGAAAAGTGGCAAATGCTGTTCAATTTTGGTAAATGTAAATGCCTCCACACAGGACATGGGAACGAAGAGGTAGAATATACAATGGGGGGTACTGTACTAAGTACTACTGTAAGAGAAAAGGACTTAGGGTTAACCATTAGTGCTGATATGAAGGTTTCAGAGCAGTGCGGAATTGCAGCTTCAAAGGGAAATCAAATCCTTGGATTAATTAGGCGAAACATAACGTATAAGGAAAAAGAGCTAATAATACCGCTGTACAAAACAATAGTTAGGCCTCATTTAGAATATTGTATTCAAGCGTGGAGGCCATATCGCAGGAAGGACATAAATATGCTAGAAAGAGTGCAGAGGAGAGCAACTAAAATGATACCAAAACTGAGGGATCTTAGTTACGAAATACGCCTAAAAAATGCGGTTTAACAACACTAGAGACCAGGAGATTGAGAGGAGATCAGATAGAAGTGTTTAAAATATTGAAGGGTAATGAAAATATTGATAGAAATATTTTTTTCTCAGTTAAAAAAGATAGAAGGACTAGAGGACATGAACTTACATTGGCAAAGGAGCAGAGTAGATTGGATATAAGAAAGTTTTCATTTTCACAAAGGACTGTAAATGAATGGAACAGATTACCTGCTGATTGTGTGGGTGCTAGTAGCGTGAATATGTTTAAAAATAAAATCGACACATACCTCAGACGGGCGGGATACACATAGACAAAAGGGTCGGACTCTCGATAAGCCAAAGGGCTTCCTTGTCCACCTGCCACCTAGAGTTAATTCTCTGGGTGGCAATCTTGTTAAATCTTGTTAAATATGTGTCACTCGTTCACTGCTCGGTCTACCGCATATCCCCTTTAGATTCCCCGGTGTCAACCCAGATCAGTGACCCAGTGAGCGATGTCTCCCCACGAGGTGGTCGAAGGAACAACCGCTGACACGACTTGTATCGGTCACTTTTCAGTATTCGGTGTTTACGTTGTAAAACATCTGGAAGCAGACAAAGATTGCAGCCAGCCTGCAGCCAGCCTGCAGCCAGCCTGCTGTTATCGTGCTCGAACGGCTGTGAACGTATGTTGAACTGTAGAGGATTTGATAAAGAAAGTATCTGCGAAACCCCAGAAATATATAACACCAATTTTGAAGGGGCTTGCATGTAAAAAAGGAAGTTATGATATATTGCCCGGGGCATGCATGCAAGGATGCCATGCTACGGCTTTACTTCCCGTCGTAGCTGCATATGCATGGACCACTGAGAGGATCCCACGTAGAAGAAGTTGTAAACTTGTGTTAACGAAATACCACAGGAAAATGCTTCCTTCTGGATGGTTTATGTGTTCCCAAGGGAATGAATGGACTGTCATAAAACACGAAACGGAGCCAATAAGTACCGATTAATCACACCAGCCGATGCCAAAGTTCAGCGCATCGCATTCCAGGATTTGGTAAGTTCACGCCGGCAACGTTAACCCTTGTGATGACCGGCTAACGCAAGTATTAAGTACTGCTGGCAGAGAAATATCGAAGAAGGCTCGATCAACATCAACAAATATGTGAATGATATCACGGGATGTCGATGGGGGAGGAATATACACAAAATGAGAATAAATATTATTGAGTATACAGCTGAATGAAGAAAAACCAAAACAAGCGAGTAAGCGTGAAACTATTTAATGAAGTATGTAATGTTACGACATCTAGGACGGAAACGTGGAGATGGGAAGACGAGAGAGGAGAGAGAGAGAGAGAGTGTGAGAGAGAGAGAGAGAGAGAGTGCGAGGGGAGAGAAGAGAGAGCGGAGAAAGAAAGAGAGAGAGAAAGTGAGTGAGGGAGAGAGAGAGAGAGAGAGAGAAAGAGAAAGAGAGAGAGAGAGAGAGAGAGAGAGAGAGAGAGAGAGAGAGAGAGAGAGGAGAGAGAGAGAAACATTTGGAAGAGCGGACTTTGAACAGAATGAATAAAGAGGAGACAACAACCAAATGACTGATAGGGCTACGAGAGAGAATAATATTATACTGAAGTTACTGGCAACGATCTTTGAAGTGACTGACAAAAAGACATATTCAAAAGCAGCGGCGTAGACACAGAGTGAGCGATACATAGGTTGAAGTCGCGGATACTGCCGCAGTATACGCCTTCGCCCAACCTCGCGTTAACCTGAATGGTGATGTCTCGAAGAAAAGGTCAGACGGGTAGTATTCGTTTACAAAGACAACCACCGGTGCCACCACAACGAGACTACACTTTCACAAAGTAAACTATCATCGTCTTATTTGCTTGGACAGTAATTGCAAGAAGATACGGAACTTCG
Organism: Paraescarpia echinospica; assembly: GCA_020002185.1. Classification (NCBI taxonomy): domain Eukaryota; kingdom Metazoa; phylum Annelida; class Polychaeta; order Sabellida; family Siboglinidae; genus Paraescarpia; species Paraescarpia echinospica. The sequence goes on along the minus strand of CM034537.1, from coordinate 69,595,038 downwards.
TTTTGTACATATAGACTGCAGTATTCAGTGTTAGCAAATAAATCACAAATACAGGTTTCTCACGGAGTTTTAATCTGGTCAAATTTACGACGCCACGCAATTTGTGCTGAAACGTTGTGTAGACGGCGTTTTTCTTAAGTGACTTATGTAACCCATGTATTGTAATGTTATAACGACAACGTAATGTATTCTTACATCATGTTTTAGTTTGTAAACACAACTGAATCTGCTTTGTAGATATATGTGGTACATAAATTTGATTTGATTTTAAAATGATGGTGGTACCCTGACGATCGTTTCAGGCCGCAAGGGGTACGCGGGGAGAAAAAGAATGGGAACCACTGCTCTAGAAGCTCTAGAAGCTCTAGAAGCTAGGATCATCATTCCGTCTATAAGCTTGTTTCCGGCTTAGGTTTGATACTTCATACAACACTAGTATGTCTCGACAGTATGGTGACACTACTGTGGAACGGATGCTGTGTGACTCCTACGGCGTTTGGCATGGTCAATATGTCTACTTATACTTAAAATACCGACCGGCAACAGACCAGCCCACTCAGGTCAAAGGTTGTTATTCACACAGCGGGCCTATAATGAAGCCAGTTCAGTTAGTCGTCTATCTTCTATTCGTACCAGCTGTTTCAGCAAACTTAAATTATGTCGAGTTGCTCGTTCACTCCAGGGGTTTCGTTGAACATGTCCGATGACAGTCTCATATTTACATACAGGGTGCCAGAAACGACTGGTCTATTCAACGTGTAGCGCCTGACGATTAAATGGGAAATTACCTTCCCTGTAATTTACATGTAGAACGCCAGTAATATAATAACCACACTATTACGAACTTACAATGATGTGCACACACACGCACACACGCACACACGCACGCACGCACGCACACACACACACACACACACACACACACACACACACACACACACATCAGTAGACTACACGATAACCGATGAACATCGCGTATCACCACCTGGAGACCTTACGAAGGGAATCGATCTTGAGGAAGACCGGTGAGACGGTGGAGAGACGAACTAGACGAGTACTGGAAGGGCACCATCTGGCAGAGGATAGCGCAAGACAGACATATCTGGAAATGACATGCCGAGGCAATCGTTTTATTGTTTAATCCAATAGCACCTCTGCGATGAAATTAAGAGCATTCGCTGCGAGGTTGTATCACTATACTGTCTACATCATATACCGCCTCTGATGATCGATTCCTGTTAGACTATATTTTACTTGCATCGGTCCATTCACGCCATTCACATAGAAACAGATTCGTACTTGTTCACCAACAGAAACACATCCCCGGCTTATCGGAGGTGTAAACTCGTGTACTCGCACCACATCACCAGCTGCTGGCACTCGTAAATAATGATAACTAGTGCTGCACGCTGGTTGTTTTTATGCGTCAATTCCCAGGATACTAGTTGTGAAACAGCCCGCCAGTGCACAACATGGTTGTGTTCTGTCCGCCAAAACACGTGACGAGTTGACGCTGAGAAATAAATTTACATATTACACGTAGTCAACCAGTGTCATCGCCTGAGTCAATGCGTAGGTATGGCGATCGTCATAGAATACGTTGAATTATGCCCAACTGCAGATATCATATCCGGCCTAACGTAACGCACGAGGCACGCAGGATTTACTTGTAAAAGTGTGTTCCAAATGTTCATCAATAAACGTGAATGACAACTATAACTGACAACGGCTCGCTTACCATTCCACTTCAACATCGTCTGTCTATAAAAAAGAACATAGGGCCTACCCACCACATTAATAATTTAACATGCCTCCTTTCGTAAATCGTAAGAAAAGACTTGTTTATTTGCATTCTTTGTCACATTGGTTATATAAACAGATGGCTACATTACCAACGCCTGCCCACTGTTTGGCGATTCAAACGGAGAAGCTAGAGATGGTTCTGGTGATCAGAGAATGGATTCCAGATGATCGACTACAACTCTAGGGTGCTGGCAGACGCGATAAGAAGACGAACGCACGATGTGTCTAACATGAGACTGAAAGCAAGTTTTCTATTCAAAGGTGAGTCATGACGAACGGTCTAAAGGAAGAGAGCGTAACTACTATAAAAGCGTCATGAAATCCATCTTGAAAAAATATGACATTGATCTGATCACCTGGGAATCTCAGGCTCTATCAAGTACTAAATGGCGGTCGAGTACTCGAAGCGGCACAAAGTCATTCGAAGCCAATATACTAACCATCGTAACCAACAAGCGTGAGGCTTGAAAAATTAGATTAGACCCATGGACATTTTACAAAAACAACCCTCACCATATTCTGGTTATACGTGTCCGCACTGTGGGAAGCTGTGCCAAGTAAAGATTGGACTCATAAACCATCTACGAACACACATCAAATGATACCGACAATCCATGGAAAGATCATCCTCGGCATGTAGCGATGTGTCCGTGAGGTTTTAGGTGTTTCCAGCACTCGACAACGTTCTATTAAGTGGCTAGTCTATACCTATACTGTGGTTAGAATGGCCAAGCCGACCTTTCTATGCTGACAGTTAAGATGGTCGCTGTCAGGGTGCTTGTCGTCCTCAATCCTTCCTTTACGTCCCAAATTGAGACGGGGCTAACATTAACGAGATCTCCGAGTCACGAGGGATACACAGTCCCCACTGTTGAGAATGAGGTTTTTACACCAAATATACCATGCCTGCCCCGTCCGGCCTTCGAACTCCGAGCGCTGGCATGCCAGGCGGCTGTACTGACCATTGCACTGTCGCGCTCTCGATCGACAGACTTACCTCCGTGCAGACTACGAGCGAGTTGACCGAACAGGTGGAATGATGGGATAAGGAAGACGTGACCTTGGAGGTTGGAGGCGACAGACTCTAGTTCCGGCCGATACGCCTTCTCTATGCCAAACGCGTAGATCTCCACCTGCAACAAACATGATATTATGTATAATTCAATCGCAGCAGAAATATAACAACATTCAACCAACCAAATCATACTTCAAAAACAAAACAAATACATCTGAATAGATACCGAGTATTTTACAGTTAAATCGAGGTCAAGTTACGCAGGCATTTCTGCTTCATAACTATGCCAACATGATTTGAATATATTTGGATTTAAATGTAGGCCTATTTGTAAAATTATTGTTAATAAATGTATTACTGATAAATATATTCTTTAGAACTCCACGTATTACACAGTATGTAGGCAATAACCGATTTTACATAATTGTGTGCTCGTACGTGCTTGCGTGCGTGCGTGCATGCGTGTGTATTACATGCACACACATGCATACAAAATCATTGCATATATTTATAATAACTATTTTTGTGAGATCATTGTATCAACTATTAAAGTTTAAGTTTATCCCCACAGGATTACGTCTGTAATTAAATTTTGAACAAAAAACAAAATCTATAAATACTTGGATGTTGACTGTTATTTATTTATTTAATTAACGTTATATAAGTGTGTGTGTGCGTTGCACACCTGTGGTCCCAATTTCGCTTCGTCCCACGTTTCATTCCACTTGAGGGAGAGTATATCGAAGGCGGCCTTGACGGGGGGAGCCCCGATGTTGGAGTGTCCATCAGTAAGGATGAACACTGCCTTCTTGGCGTTAGGCCTGGACTCTAGTAAGACGTCATGAGCCCGACCAAGAGCCGCATACGTCGCCGTATATCCGTAGGGCTTCTTGCGCTCAATGTAGTTATTTATACGACGGTTCAGCGTGCACTTGTTCTCTCGGTCGCTATAGAAACCAGGCTGGAGGTCGTTTACGTCGACATTAGTTCTCGTGCTGAAATCATAAGATTTATACTTATTTTTTTCATCCTGGTAAATCGTTAGTGACCTAGTTGTGTATGTTATAAATAGCGCTGCACTACCAACCAAATCAAGCCATGCTTTGCCATTTGCAGAAAAAATATGTTTAAACTTTCTTTGGTCAAAATAATTTTAGGCTGGGATTGCGGTGTCCATGTCCAAAAAATCCACGATGGCCGAGATACGTAAGTATAGTGTTCCATTAAAGAAAGTAATGTATGATCGTTGATCTTATTTAATGCAATACACTGGTTACAGTTAAGTAAGAGAACACACATACTGAAATGTTATTTCCCATATCACAATCAAACCTACTTCAGCGTCTAGTTGAGATGTTATGAACCATACAAGTGGTTCTACTTCAGCGTCTAGTTGAGATGTTATGAACCATACAAGTGGTTATACAATTGGAACAATTTGGACGCAGAACATCATTTTTACTTCAGAAACGTAGAGTACAAACGCTTCACGAAAATGGTTCTCCTTCACAATAAACGTGTTACATGGATGATATTCCTGAACCAGACCTGAACGTCACTATAGCGACGCGCGTGTTGTCCTTGTCGACCGTGAAGTGTTCGAGCAAGTCCCGCACGAAGTTGAGCATGGAGATCCAGCCTTTCTGCGTGACGCTACCGGACCTGTCGAGCACGAAGACAACGTCCACCTGCTTCGTCGTGTTGTAGCGTCCGTAGAACCGGTAGATCAACTCCTTGCCTGTGCATAGCCGGCATTGTCATTTGTTATCGTTAGTGTTAGAATTGTGGAATGTTATCAACGGCCGCGTGGTAAATGTAGAAACATCCTGGCGTAAACGGCCTGTATACCGATGTCAAATAATGCTACAGAATACAATATTTTAACAAAATTTAACAAGATTGCCGTCCAAAGCTATAAGCTCCAGACGACATGCGGACAAGGAAGCCTTCGGCTTATCGAGAGTCCAACAATTTTCCACCGCCATCGCCAGGTAGTTGTCAATTTAATTTTTTTAAATAATCACACTGCTAGCATTAACATAATCATCAGATAATTTGTTCGAATAATTTATTGTCCTCTGGGAGAATAGGTACTTTCTCGTATCCAACCTACACTGTTCCTTGACTGTTGCTGCACTGTGCTCTGTGGTTATACTGCCTTCTTTCAGTGTGAACAAAATATTTTATTAATATCCTCATAACCGTTCAATATCTTAAAAAACTTCTATTTGGTCTCCTCTTAGATCCTAGTCTCTAATTTTGTCAACCCACATTCTAATTAATATTGTGATTGTAATAGGCGTCTTTCATAACCAAGATCTCTGCATTTACACTTCCCAAAATTGAATAACATTTGCCAGTTTTCAGACCATTTGGCCAATTTGGCTAAATCATCCTGTAAAGTGTGTTTAGCTGCATCTGGTTTAACTTTTCTGAACACTTGTATCATCTGCGAATTTCAGTACTTTGCTTGATACATCATCATCTAAATCATTTATATATTATATATATCAAGAATAATATAGGTCCCAACACCGACCCCTGTGGCACTCCACTCAAAACTGGTTTCCAGTTTGAAATCTCCCACTCTACTAATTATATTCTCTGTCATCTATCTGTCAACCATGTTTGTATCCAACCGATCACACCATCCCCTATACCATGGGCTTTTAGTTTAAGTAACAATCTTTGATATGGCACTTTATCAAATGCTTTCTGAAAATCTAAGCAGACAACATCCACTGGTGACCCATCATCTACCCACTTTGTAATTTCTTCTAGACCTAGCTTTTAGGAACCCATGTTGAGATTCATTTATTAACTTACGTTTTATAAATAATTCCACCATGTGGTCTCTAATAAGCGTTTGTAATAATTTGCATAAAATTGATGTTAAGCTCACTGGTAATGCTCTGTCTTGCTCCTCGATCCATTTATAAATAATGGTGTAATGTTTGCTTCTTTCCATTCTAGTGGAACGATTCCCTCTTTAAGTGACAAGTTAATGAATATAGCATATGATGTACTGATTTGGTCTACAATTTCGTTAAACAGTTTTGGTGGTATCCCGTCAACTCTAGGTGAATTGTTTTCTTTCATCATCTTAATTTTCTTTGATATCATATCAGGAGTAACAAACAACTGCCCTAATTGATTTGATTTATCCCCCTCAAATTTATTGATTGGTAATGGCAGTGAACTTATATCTTCTGTGGTAAACACTGAGCTGAAGTACTCTGCCATTTGAAACCCATCAGATATTACGTTTCCTGCACGTTTTCTAGTGGTCCCACCTTATCTCGAACCTTCTGTTTACTCCTTACATAAGCGTAGAAACTCTTGCTATAATTGTTATATCACTCGCCATTTGTAGTTGTTATAGTCGTCTATATTTCCAGTGTTTCTGTACACTCTCAACATAATTTGTTTGTAAGCAATCTTTCGTATAGCTTCTTTTGATAGGTGTTTCTTCCTAGACCATTTCCCCTGTTTTTAGGGGACCAAATCGTTCAATAATGCCCTCAATATCATCTTTCAAATTTTTCTAACATTCTGTTGCTGTGCTGTCCTTCATTAAGTTAGTCCAATCTATGTGTGCTACATTTTTCTCATCTGTTTATATTTGCTTTTGTTAAAGTTTCTCCTCCATCGCTTTTTACCATTATTCCCTGATTGTACTTTTATTTTAAAATGGATCTGGTTATGGTCACTAGATCCCAAAGGTTCATGTATTTTAACATTATCAACTAATTCGTTTTGAGAAGAGAACACCAAATCCAACACATTCCCATCTCTGGTTGGTTCCAAAACATGTGCGGTAATTTCATTAAACATTCCTAATATTACTCGTGGCATTGTAAGATTTAACAAGTTTTAACCAGATTTACCACGATTTAACAAGGTTTAGCAATATATAACACACTTTGATACAATGCAGTTATAAGGATGGACATTTTACCATATTTAACCAGATTAAACAATCTTAAACAACATTTAACAAGATTTAATAGGATTGCAATTGACACGATCAAACAAAATGTCCATGCAAATAAAAACGTAGATGGCAAGACATACTATTAGAAACCATACTTTCATTGCTAATACAGTCCATCGGGGGTCAATGGTAATTTTTTAAGTATCTCCAAGTTGTACAACAACAAGTAAATAGACAACTCACCCTCCTCGATAATATCCTCGTCTTGGCTGCTTGACGCACTCGTGACGAGCAGTGCGCACGCGATGCACACGATTGCTACAACGTGTGACGTCATACTTCTCTCGGAGACTCGGAATGTCTCAGGTAATTGTCTTAATACAACGCACCGTCGTCTCGTTCAGCAAGGTGCAACAGAAATATCCTCCTTTACCGGATATAAATCGAAGAATTTCATCCGTGTTGTGATACTTGCACTATAGCGTATAGATTCCGCAGTAGGTTCGTTGAGGTCTCACATTATGTCAACAGAAGTTGCGTTATGTACGAACCTAGTAGAACGTGGAGCTGTTAGAATGCCGAAGTAGAATGAGTCTACAACATAGCAGATTCAGTCGTTCTATTGTGAGACATCATCCGGAAATACACGTTCGACTGACGCCAGCCGGACCTGAAACGTAGCAAACGACACGAGCTCCTCAGTTACAAACATATAAACCTGCGTCTAGTTATAGCATATCACGGGCCCGCCCTGCCTCATCGAGATTGATGACCTGCCCACGTTACTGCAAGGGACGGCGGCGATGACATGATGACGGATCCCTAGTGTAGACGACAATGGTGGAATATAATATTGCGTCGTGATCGAATATTGTGGATGGTGCAAACAAATCTGCTATAGGCCAACACCAGGCTATAAATGTGAGAGATTAAAATTATCGTTTGTGAACATGCGTATTCTCGCAAATAAACACAATAACATTTGATATTATATTACAAATGAGAAAAGAACACCACGCAAGTTTCTCTGTTACGACATCCACGCTCTTGTAATACGTTACCATGATACCATACACCCGCACACGCACACACACACACACACACACACACACACACACACACGCACGCACGCACGCACGCAAACACACACACACCCTACCCACAATCTCAAACTACACTTTTCAATTTTCGTTATAAACAAAACAAGCAAATCACTATTAGGTGATTAGTTGCTAGTATTGAATAACGCTCTATACTCTTTCAACAGTGTCATCATATGCAACAGTGAACTCGGATATATGTTCCCTTTTATGTTAATGCCTTGCTCTCTGACAGCAGATAATTAGACTTGCCAAAAGTTGTTTTAATCGTCACGTAACCAAGACACACCCCATGTAACTGCTCCATACAATGTATCCAGGGCCACCATTGGGTGTGACGAACTTGATATGCATGACGCTCCAACATACTTTACCACAGCTTGTTATAACGAGGTCCTCTTCCAGGTGTCAGTCGGCATTAGCATGACGATGCTGTGGTTCTCGTGAGAGATGGACGAACGGTTCTGTTGTGTTGCTGAAACGTAGGCTTAGTGCTGCTTTTGCCCGTTTTAAAAAGTGGACTTATTAACAAGGCCTGTCTGGAATGCGTTGCCCGAAGATTTTACGACTGATTCAGTGCATGGACACAGTTAAAGCTAGTCTTATTACACACTACTTTAAACTCGCTTTTAATGTTTAGTCGTCATAATTTTATATTTTAGTCGTCATACCCCATATTTATTTTATTATTTGAAATTTTAATTGAAACTAATAATGCATTACTGTAATTATTTATTATTTATTAATTAACTAATATATATTTATAATATATTTATTTTAGATTTTAGTGTCTAAATAAAGTTATTATTATTATTATTATATCGTCGAAGATTGCTGGTGTGACATTTATGTAGAATAATATATAATTAGTATTGTCTTTATATTCGTATAAAATAATTTTTTGTATCACATGCGTTCCCACAACTTGGTATCCGTTATATTGATAGAATTGATTCCGTGCCATACTTTACATATACACACATAGGTTTTCACATGAAAGCCTATTCGAGCAATACATGGCAAACAACCACGTCGACGTCTGACGCTAATGCCATTCGTTTGGTCATCGGTGAAACATTTCATCGCAATGTAACGTAATCTCATGGAATGTCACTCTGGAATTCGAACCTTTTCTAAACAGTGATTTAATTTACTGTGAATGTCTCCTGACGTGCGTCAACGGGGTGACATACGTCATCACGATCACTGCCTGTCAAGGGAGTGCCGGTGGGTGGCATTATTCCAAAAGGGCACTTTCTGCGGTCACAAATGGTATAGTTAAGAACAAATGTTGTTATGTGCAGGCATACAGTACAACGTCACCAACAAGCCGTTCACGACACATAACCATTATAGCATCAGTTACGTATCGGCTTTTTCGTATTACCTATAAATCAGACGCGTGTATAGCATTGTATAAATCTGGCATTATCGCTCTTGTCTTTTTAATCCATGCTTCTGTTGCCAAGTAGGCCTAAAGAACTGTCTCACCACGTTCCTTCTGGAACAGTACCAGCAAAATGACTTGAGTCAACCGGGTAGAACCAATACTTAAATATGCCGGTTACAACCAACACCTGAATCATCCGTGTAGAACAAATACTTGAATCAGCCGTATAGAACCAAGTCTTGAAGCAATAATTAAGACTGAACCAAGACTAGAATCAACCGGGTAGAACCAATACTTGAATAAGCCGGATAGAATCAAGACTTGAATAATCCGGGTAGAACCAAGACTTGAATAATCCGGGTAGAACCAAGACTTAAAAAGCCGGGTAGAAACAAGGCTTGAATAATCTGGGTAGAACCAATACTTGAATCAGTCGGGCAGAACCGATACCTGAATCAGCCGTGTAAACTAAGACTTGAAGCAATAATCAAGATTGAACCAAGACTAGAATCAACCGGGTAAAACCAATACTTGAATAAGCCGGGTAGAATCAAGATTTGAATAATTCGGGTAGAACCAAGACTTGAATCAACCGGGTAGAACCAATACTTGAATAAGCCGGGAAGAACCAATACTTGAATAAGCCGTGAAGAATCAAGACTTGAATAAGCCGGGTGAAACCAATATATGAAAAAGCCGGGTAGAATCAAGACTTGAATAATCTGAGTAGAACCAATATTTGAATCAGCCGGGTAGAACCAATACTTGAATAAGCCGGGAAGAATCAAGACTTGAATAAGCCAGGTAAAACCAATACTTAAAAAAGCCGGGCCGAATCAAGACTTGAATAATCCGGGTAGAACCAAGACTTGAATAAGCCGGGTAGAACCAATACTTGAATAAGCCGGTTAGAATCAAGGCTTGAATAAGCCGAGTAGAATCAACACTTGAATAATTCGGGTAGAACCAAGACTTGAATAATCCGGGTAGAACAAAGACTTGAATAATCCGGGTAGAACCAATACTTGAAAAAGCCGGGTAGAATCAAGGTTTGAATAATCTAGGTAGAACCAGTACTTGAATCAGCTGGGCAGAACCGATACTTGAATCAGCCGTGTAAACCAAGACTTGAAGCAATAATCAAGATTGAACCAAGACTAGAATCAACCGGGTAAAACCAATACCTGAATAAGCCGGGTAGAATCAAGATTTGAATAATTCGGGTAGAACCAAGACTTGAATAAACCGGGTAGAACCAATACTTGAATAAGCCGGGAAGAACCAATACTTGAATAAGCCGTGAAGAATCAAGACTTGAATAAGCCGGATGAAACAAATATATGAAAAAGCCGGGTAGAATCAAGACTTGAATAATCAGGGTAGAATCAATACTTGAATCAGCCGGGTAGAACCAATACTTGAATAAGCCGGTTAGAATCAAGGCTTGAATAAGCCGAGTAGAATCAACACTTGAATAATTCGGGTAGAACCAAGACTTGAATAAGCCGGGTAGAACTAAGACATGAAGTAATAAGGTTGAACCAAGACTAAAATCAGCCAGGTAGAACAAAGACTTGAATCAGCCTTGTACAATCAAGCTGTGTTAAGACCGACTCTTCAGTACAGCGTACAGTAAAATTAAGTTCAACTGATTTGCAGATAAATCCGACTACAATTGGATTGAACAATCCAGGCCATTGTATTGACTTCAATCCACTAGTTCCACGTCCCCAAGCAGGCAGATGTAAAAGATGCGGATACCACAATACACAATACTCTGCGGTTTACTCAGCACTTGTAAACAAAGGGTTAACGTTCGGGTGTCGTTTGTGTGGAGACTGTTATCTTCCCGTCTCAACTCCAAGACCCCGCATGTTGACCCGCCATATCGAGTATCGTTATTAAGTGCGGCGTATAGGGCCCTATCCCGCCCCTAACTTAGCCTTTTAATCGCTAAGTGGGCAATAAGTATAAGGAGTAGGAGGTGGAGACGACGTAGTCTGATAAGTCTGCCACAGAGGGTTGTAGGTACAAACGTGGGAAATCTTTGAGATTTTTCTGATGTTTTTTCCGTGGGTAAGCTGTGCACATTCCAGTAGCTGGTGCCGCTGACGATGAGTGGCTCAGAGCATTGCAGAATGCATAATGATATATTCAAGTGACAACTATACGGAATTGTCGTGTACAGTCTGCCAGTGCACCCGATGTCAGGCATGGTGATAGCGATGTCAGGCATGGTGGTAGCGATCTTAGGCATGGTGGTAGCGATGTCAGGCATGGTGGTAGCGATGTCAGGCATGGTGGTAGCGATGTCAGGCATGGTGGTAGCGATGTCAGGCATGGTGGTAGCGATGGTGATAACAATGGTAATAATGTATGATGACATTTCGTTGTTTGATTGATGATAACGTTATAGTTTTATTGATGATGATAATTATGATGATGACGGTGACGACGACGGTGACTATGACGAAGATGACGAAGATGATGATGGTGATGAAGACGACCACGACGAAGATGATGATGGTGATGAAGACGACCACGACGAAGATGATGATGAAATGTACCGTAATGTATGTTTCGTTTTCCAGTCTCTAAATTATGTCACATATGTTTGATTATTTCCAATCTTTCGATGACGTCTCTGCAATTGATGGGCGTACGCAACGCCCACTCCAGGCACACCTTACGTAAAGCGTGCGCTTGCGGTGCAGGCAAACGGGGATGACAGAATGCAGCTAGAGTGATTCCGCAGATCTGTCTGTCTCGGAAATATATGTTTCCCGAAATATAGCTAAATTTACTGAATTTGCCAATGAAAACGTCTTTACGTAACACGGTATTCATTCCTTGTGATTGCTCAGAGCACTTTACTCTTTACACACAAACATACTTTTTTACTCGAACACCGTCTCGAATCATTCAGCTATGCTGCAATTACGGAGCGAAGGTAGATTATTTGTCGCCACTGGATATGACCAGTTTGTACAGCTGAACGAACTTAGGCAATGTGAAATGAACGAAATTGCTCAGGCTGCTTCGAAACGGCAGCAAGAGGAATCGAACCAGGGTTCTCTCAGTTGCGAGTCCGATGCTCTATAACTGAAACGATGATGATGATGAGGATGTTGACAACGACTAACAATGTCGGCGACAGTAACGATGATTGTCAATATGACAACGAAAAACACCACAGTTGGGGAATGCCATTATCACGTTGATTTTAAGTGTTTAAACGAAGTGTGAATACACAAGTCACATTGGTCTTACAACTACTTCTTGGACGTGTGTGGCATGGTCACATGCGCACCTATTAGAACACAATAAGTTACTCACTACAGAAGAAGTAACACATGACTAGGTACATACGATATGTATCATCGTGACTGCATACACCCCCGGTAGGGAGTAGGCAGTGAAGACATGGGATCACCGTGTCACCATCCACGGTTTACGATGTCCCTTTTATCGGTTAAGTGTTCGGTTTCACGAAGCTGCTTCAATCGGTTGCGGTTACAGATGTCCGGATTAGTGAACCCATTAGTAGTTATCGAACAACATTTACAACACAAGACACATTCGATTTGCAACTGAGTATAATTCATCGAGTAAATATTCATACTCAACAATCACTTGAGTCTTATTGCCTCAGCACACATTCCCAGCCAAACACCCGACCTACTTACTGGTCAGTGGCGGTAAATTTAGTCGACATTTACATAAGTGTAACAAACCGAGTAAAATAAACTTGAGTCTCGCGCCTCAACTCACCAACTCTGCTTCAATGGTAAGTTCCACGTACATCTACAATGCAATCCACAATCGCCACCATACGTTAGTGAAGGCGACCCACGGCGTTCCTACACACCCGGTCCGGGAGGAGACTGAGACGCCATCCCTGTTTCACTGTTTGTCTCGGTGTTTGACCCCGTCGGAGCATGGACCGCGTCGGCGGGAGGCAGGAGGCGGGCCCTGTGGCCCCTGGAGCGGCTGTCAGCCGGGTCTGCTAGTCGTCAACGGGAGGCGCTCGCTAACACAACGCTGATAGAGCCACAATCACAACGTCGTGCTTGGCAACGTACACAACTGCCTATCGCGAGGTCCTGATCTTAGACGTCTTGGGGTGCGTCTACACATTACGTAGCCGTGATTCGCAACAGCTAGCGCAGAATCCAAGACGATTTGGACCAATTTGATAAGAGCCACAGCTCGATTAATAACAAACTTGTAAAGCATCTTACTAAGATGAAAATAACGAGATGATAACATATACTATACATTATACTTGATGTACCTAGACGTCTTTATTATTTTAAGTCATACAACCATTAGCATCGATCTACAAAAACCAACAAGGATGTCTCATCATCCGCTGTAAAACACACATAGTCCGATAACGGAGTAAGAGCCATGAGAGCATTGTGAAGGTGGGCGTGGATGGGCACTGGGTGGGTGTGGATAGGCACTGGGTGGGTGTGGATAGGCACTGGGTGAGTGTGGATGGGTACCAAGTGGGTGTGGATGGGCAATGGGTGGTTGTGTATGGGTACTGAGTGGGTGTGGATGGGCATTGGGTGGGTGTGGATGGGTACTGAGTGGATGTGGATGGGCAATCGGTGGTTGTGTATGGGTACTGAGTGGGTGAGGATGGGCACTGGGTGGGTGTGGATGGCCACTGGGTTGGCGTGGATGGGCACTGGGTGGGTGTGGATGGGTACTAAGTGGGTGTGGATGGGCAATGGGTGGTTGTGTATGGGTACTGAGTGGGTATGGATGGGCATTGGGTGGGTGTGGATGGGGACTGAGTGGATGTGGATAGGCAATGGGTGGTTGTGTATGGGTACTGAGTGGGTAAGGATGGGCACTGGGTGGGTGTGGATGGCCACTGGGTTGGCGTGGATGGGCACTGGGTGGGTGTGGATGGGTACTAAATGGGTGTGGATGGGCAATGGGTGGTTGTGTATGGGTACTGAATGGGTGTGGATGGGCATTGGGTGGGTGTGGATGGGGACTGAGTGGATGTGGATGGGCAATCGGTGGTTGTGTATGGGTACTGAGTGGGTGAGGATGGGCACTGGGTGGGTGTTGATGGGTACTAAGTGAGTGTGGATGGGCACTGACTAGGTGTGGATAGGCACTGGGTGGGTGTGGCTGGGTACTGAGTGGGTGTGGATGGGCATTGGGTGTGTATGTGTACTGAGTGGGTGTGGATGGGCAATGGGTGGTTGTGGATGGGTACTGAATGGATGTGGATGGGAACTGGGTGGTTGTGGATGGGCACTGAGTGGGTGTGGATGGGAACTGGGTGGTTGTGGATGAGCACTGGATGGGTGTGGGTGGGTACTAAGTGAGTGTGGATGGGCACTGGGTGGTTGTGGATGGGCACACGGTGGGTTTGGATGAGCACTGGGTGTTTTTTGGATAGGCACAGGGTTGGTATGGATGTGCACTGGGTGAGGGTGGGTGGGCACTAGGTTGGTGTGGATGGGCACTGGATGGGTGTGGATGGGTACTGAATGGGTGGGATGGGCACTGGGTGGGTGTGGATGGGCACTGGGTGAGTGTGGACGGGCATTGGATGGGGTGGATGGGCACTGGGTGAGTGTGGATGGGTACTGAGTGGGTGTGGATGGGCACTGGATGGGTGTGGATGGGTACGGGTGGATGGGATGGGTACTGAGTGGGTGGGATGGGCACTGGGTGGGTGTGGATGGGCACTGGGTGAGTGTGTATGGGTACTGAATGGGTGGGATGGGCACTGGGTGGGTGTGGATGGGTACTGAGTAGGAGTGGATGGGCACTGGGTGGGTGTGGATTGGCACTGGGTGGAAGGGTGAAAGTAGCCACATATGGGTGAACGTGTGAAACTGGAAAGACAATCATGTTGTGCCATGTCTCACTATATTATGTGTAACATCTCAGAATAATCATCATGCTTGTTGCCATTTATCTAATGTTATATTTTATTGCTTTGCTTTGTGTTCCTGCGCAAGTCACAAATACATCGATGTGCTTGAGACGTGAACGTGGAGAACACGAAGCAAGTGCAGGATATATTTTATATCTTCATGCCTATATCTTCAACGAAATTAAATGTCCGAATTAAGTCAGAATGTAGTCTCTCTAAATGTTCATAAGGTAAAATCCATGATAAGGAAAATGTATGACAAGTGACAACAAACCAACCACGGGCAGTGGATAGTGTCGAATACATTACAACCAATGCCGGGCTTAATTTCACTCAGTCAGCGCCTACAACGATTTATAGTAATATGTCGTGTGTGCTAAAAATGTGATATGCGGGTTGTAGAACACTAAGTGTAGTATTACTTAAGTAAAGCCACGCATCTTCATCGATGGTTTTGTTTTCATTCAAGGTTGTTCCCGAGACCGACGTTCCTGGAAGTACATTAATTGACAGTGTTGCAGCTGTTAGCGCGTGTTTGACGTCGGTTTATAATGTGGTGATCCTCGCCCGCTCGTCCGACCTTCTATATTTGGCGTCTATAAACCTCACCCGTAGCCGCTATCGACACCGAAGAAATGATCAACACTGCAACTAGCGGTAGCGTATACTTGGGAGGCAGCAGTAAAATGGTTAGGTAAATAATTGTTATAGCAAAACGTCAAGACTTCATTTTACTTCAAATTACTCGGTGAAAAGACACCTCTTCATTGACGGCGGTACCCTTTCATTGAAGCTGAAGTCACCATGACTTCACGCATTGAAAATACAAATAAGCTAGGCCTAATATATTTTGTGGTTTAGAATATGTCAT
This sequence comes from Paraescarpia echinospica, assembly GCA_020002185.1. Classification (NCBI taxonomy): domain Eukaryota; kingdom Metazoa; phylum Annelida; class Polychaeta; order Sabellida; family Siboglinidae; genus Paraescarpia; species Paraescarpia echinospica. Next base: position 69,579,017 of record CM034537.1, on the reverse strand, counting down.
GCTTTGGGAACATAACAAGTATTTTACTGAATACAAACATTTATATTTAATTATCTCACGAGTTTTGGTCAGGAGCTGGCCTTTCTAAATGTATTGTATACTAACAAATGTAATTAAATGTAATGTATACTAACATCATCTCCCCTTATGACCATTCATACCTTTAAAAATAAAGGGGACAACGTAAAACGCCGATTTGTTTTACATTATCCTTGACAAAAGAAGATATGTATATACAAATTTACACACACCACATTTTTAATGTAATCAGATGCCGATGCAGTTTAAGTGCAACTCAACACGTATACCGTTGACCCATTTGAACAATGGTATAAACCAAATTTTGTAACGTAATGTTTTAGCCAATGCTTCAAACTGAAATCAAACGGTGTTGATTGTCTCGATCGTGATAAAATAACCATACAAAATGTGAACACCATTATCAAGTGTTCAAAGGTGCGTCTAGTAAGGTGTATCTGATATGGACGTCTACAAGTCTGTTGTGGACGGATATGAGCATCCCGTGTACACGTGTGAACACTGCAATCGTCGCGACAAAGAATCCCCAAAACGAGTAATATTACATTGTCCATCACCTTAGTGCCAAAACATTTATAATACATTGTTGACGTATCCAGATTAACGCGGTGTAAAGCCAGCGTCGTTGTTATTGCTAATATTTCAGCATTCTTTCTTGGCACAGTCGAACAGTCATTCTGCCAAAGTTACCATTTGTTTTTATGGTGAAAAAAACAAGCAGAATTTATTTGAATGGTGTTTAAAACTATATTGCTTTTGGTTAAACTACATAAGTAAGATGGCGTTTGTTCTACAGTTACAGAGCTAATGAGCAACGAATGTTCATTTGACAATTATGCATACTTACAAAGATCCGTTGTAGATTGAAATCAACAGTGGTGGCTCCTTATCTTACGGCGTATCTGTATTCTAATTGGAAATATAGTTAATGGAAACCATTGGACAACCAGTGGACAGTCAGTCGACAACTGGTGGACATTCAGTCGACAACCAGTGGACAGTCAGTCGACGACCAGTGGACAGTCAGTCGACAACTGGTGGACTGCCAATGGCCTGTCAACGAATAGCAGCCGTCAGAATTATATGAATTTGCGAACAAGAGAACGCATTCCCTGCTCTGTCCAATTGTGTGAATAACTACTGTCAAATTGCTAAGATGATGTAGCTTACCTGTGCCATCTTAATAATGACTACGACACGTGTGTGTTTGGTGTAAACAGAAAATGTCCAGCCGTGCCCGCAGTACGTCTCACCAGATCAGTGCAATTAACAAGTAATTGTAGCACACAGCTAATCGAATTTATTTTGCGTCGTTGGCAGCCATCTCGCTTCCGAGTATTGTTCCGATAGTTCAAAGTAGCTCGTTTGTTTATGTACGGCGATCTCTCGTCGTGGCGACGTGGGCTGTTGTTGTCATCGGCCGGCGGTCCACGTGTCGTCTGTCAGTAGGTGTCTGCGTCACCACATACCAAGTTCTGTTTTTACGAAAAATACATCAGCTGAGGTCTAAAATGTAATTCCCGTCTGAAGTTGAGAGGCGTTTGTAGCATATCTTCAAATGTCCGTATATACTTCTAATTGTTCTGCGCAAACGCGGATACCTGTTAGTTAAAATATTAAATCAAATCAATGTCGATCAGCTTACATCATTTTGACTACTGTATTTTTGCGTAAATGTTTTAATTTCATTTTATTGTATTCTGACGACACATTAGTTAGGTTGCACGAGTTATACGGATATATGTGTAGCCCTTAACCAACTGTAGATTAATAGTTATAATCTATCATACGTTAACGTTGGAGTCAATCTGACAGTATATCTGCCCAGGTGTCGAGGTCCACTAATCTCTGATCTACCAACTGGCAACTCGTTTCAAACAATTAATTTGTAGTTATTTGGAGTTATTGACTACCATATGTTTGCTGCTGCTGCTGGTGAGCCATTATCCAAAATATGCTACTGTGACTGTTCGTTCGCTTCACATGGACATATTTAGCATATCGTAATTCGTGACTGCAGAACGTAAGTGGTCTGCAAAAACGAGCTTAAGATCAAAAGTATTATAGGTGATAACGTGTGACAGCTGGGCTTGGTTTGCTGCTTCGTTTATCAGTGTAAGCTAGTTATTAATACCTGAGAGATCCCCGTTAGTGCTGACATCTAGTGATTAGTCGTTCTATACTTGTGTGAATTTTAGTAGCGTTGAAGCGTGTCAAAAGTAAGTTCCGGTCTGAAAGTATGTTCCGGTTTCGTTTTTGCGTATTGCGTATGGTCGTGCAAACGCAGTACACCAAATGCAACTCACGATCATCGTAGCCTCGCGTATTCAGACTCCGTAGTGTGGCGCCACCGATTGTCGCCCACAAGATTCTGGCTGCGGATAAATTGTGGTTTCACTCTTGTCGTCAGATGGCATCACTTCATTTTTACTACAGAGCCTGTAGGCAGATTATGTGTAGAGTGAATGCAGCATAATCAATGTTTGGAATAATGCAAATGCATTTTTAATAGTTTTACAGAAAATAAAAGGTAGGGCCTAAACCAAACAGTATCATACAGTTTAGTTCTACACTACCTATATTATGGGATATTACCCGGCGACGTAAACGCTACCGCTGTGATTACATTGTCATTTATTGTGTGACTCGTGAAACGCAGTGTTGGGGACACATCCGAGTTATTGATTATTTTATTATATGTACGCACTCACGCACGCACGCGCGCACGCGCGCGCACACACACACACACATACACACACTTCGTGGACTACACTACCAGGTGTTTGTGTTTGTACACGATGTTCTTGTTGACTTGTCGATTCTTAAAACATCGACCGATCGTTATCGGTCTATTGCATCTAGCAATAGAGAGAACTGTAGATCACAAGCCCTGGTCAGAAGAGGTGTCATAACAAAGACGCATCCCACCTTCGGTCTTCACCGATTCCTAATGTTCAGATCTGTTTCCAAAGCGCACGTGAATCATTGGATGACAAAGGAAGCCGATATTCACGTTGTGTAGTTTGTACCTTTCTATCACATAATCATTAGTCTACATTCGTACCAGCAAGTGCCGTTCACTGCCCTCAGTCCATAGTTGATCACTTCACGTGACGTCATTCCATTGTTGAACAAGTTCACTTTTCTACTATTGTTTCTTCAGTTTGGCACTGGTCTATATATTATAAGATATAGCGTTAAAACTGATCGAAAATGTTCGTGGCAATAATAGTATCAATTTACATTGCATGATTGTCTGCGTAGTCAAAATTGTAGTGAATCGTTCCCCTGTCGTTTCCCCGAAATGTGTTGTAAATATGTACACGCCATGTGATTCAGCTTTAAAAACACAACAACAGTGTTAGATACACGTGCAGCGGTTAAAGTCTAGATTGGATATCCACTTGGTAGAAAACGTTTAACCGTGAATGCTTTGTTTTATGGTTTCGCGTGTTCGTGTTATCACCACACTCGCTCAGTATGGCTCGCTTCCTGTGCGAGCACACTCTTTATAAACAAGCGATGTGGTGACACGTCCCGCATTAATTAGTTAACTATGCATTGCCACACATGTAATTAGGAATTAGCGGGCGTGGGCGCCAATATGGCACGCGCTACACCCGGCGTGTGTAGTACTTTGTATAGGCCTGTCATTGTTGTCAACAACAGCGCCAAATGCCTCGTACAACGCCACAAAAGGCGTACCCAGAACAGCATAGTGCAGCGAAGGCAAATCAAAGTGCGTCCGACGAGTTTTTGTCTAGGCGCTGGCGTCAGGTGAGAACATAATCCGTTGGTGTAGCACCGGAGGCGTGCGCCGTATAATCGAAGTTTCAATCGACGGTGCATTAGTGCTGATCTGATTAACAACGGCGATGGAACAATGACCGTCGTTTGAGCCGCGGAATCAGATTGCACGATCTATAATAGTGTATGGATATAATAATACTTCACGGGTTGCGCTCTGGTTAACGTTGCACCGATGCGTTCCTACACGCACAAAGCGTATCCGTTTAATTTCAGATGCCTAATTACCAAACGATTGCAATCATTCCGTCGTCGCTATATGAGCCGTTACCGCGTGCACCAAAAGACCTCCGCGTTCTTGCCTGCCCGGAATGGGCCACGCTTATCCGTGTCTCCCGCTTTGACGAAGGTTCACTCTCAGTGGCAGGCGCAGTGACGACAGCATTTTTTTCACTTCACGTCATTATTTGGGTCAGCAAGTGTGTAGGGCGGCGGCAAGACAGTGGACAACAATGGAAGAATAAGCCAAAGAGGTGTTTTGTATCTACAGCGGATGTCTGATGTAAGAGGTGAACCGCGCACAGAATAACTGAGATATGAAGTTCCCGAGCGATGGAATATTGGATGTTCGGGACCTGATGATGTATACGCCAGTTGAGTATGTCACTGGCACTAACACCAGGTAGGACGAACATTGCAAGCAGTACACCTCACATACAACAAAGACATATGTCTAAAAGCCATTCTTAAGACACATTTTATGTTGCCAACTCATTACACAAAACCATGTTACCGCTCGCTTGAACTCTGTCTGCGGGCCGTGGAGCCACATTATAGCACCGCGATTTGTCCGCACTATCAATAGACTTTGACCTGGCGTTGTTGCGACAACATTAAGTCCCTTAGTCGGAGCTCTGCGTCGTCCATATGATGTGATTATTAGAGAGTTGAAACTACAATAATTGAATGTCTAACTACGTGACAATAAATGGCTCTAAGTTGTAACACGAGCAGTCGAACTGAGAGTAACCGTGCTCACTTTAGAAGCACCGAGCATCATTGTGACGTCAGACCATCGTGTCACAAACACAGCAACACAACTAAAGGCGTATTTGCAGTTTACGTCACTACATAATTCACTGCTTTGTTTATAGTGAATATTGTGGATTTTAATATAATCTAACGCATACGTGGCATGCCTTACTTTTCACGCTCTTCGATATTATATTATACAGATTAGAGGATTAGATAGTTTGCTGCTCCAACAAACAAACGTTAAAGGTACTCAACCAATTCGATTGTCTTGCTCCTCGCGTTTCTTAGTAATTTCACAAAAAACAGAGTAATCAAGTACTCCCCAATGACATCCTAGTTCGTTTATGCATACGTATTAATTCGTTTTTATAAAATTAATACAAAAACTGCGAACTCTTTCGTTTTTAGTAAAAACCGGATCCGGTTTTTTGCTTCGATTTTAGCTGAGTATGGACATTGAACTCGGCGTGGAATCGCGTTCTTGTCTTCTCGTGATCGCGAATTATGGGCAATATTGACCTTTGACCCCCACCCTTTGGCGCTGTTGATGTTATGGAATTCCGAGTTTAGGCAACGAGTGGACGTCCACGAACATATATGCCACCGACACGGCAAAATGGGCTAAATTAGACAGACAAAAACAGTATCCACGCATAAAGGTGTATTTCTATTAGAGAACGACTATGGAAGAAACAAAGCAAACAGAAGGAGTTGGCGACAGTGTCAGTGGACTGTGGCCGTGGGCCGTTGCCCGTGCCGTGGTGTCAGTCACAATATCAACAGACGAGATGCAGCGTTCGCAAAGATTCTTCCAGACAGGTTAGTAATTTCGATTTATTCAGCTATAATCACGTATATTTAGACGTATGAGTATATATAGTAATGTTGCTTGTACAAAATTTATTTGATTGTTTTCCTTTTAGTCATTGGCAATGACGGTATGGGCGGCCTGACTGGGCCCTGTTTACTATAGACTAGTGTCAGCTACCAGTACGACGCTATGCCTATGGCATATACTTATGTCAATGATAGTGACTATATTATGTCTATGTCGTATATGGTAGTAGGCTAGTAGCATAAGTAGGCTTGGGAAAATAGTAATAGTGTAAATGCATTATAAATGATCCGTAACGATTATAATTAAGTAATGTAATAGTAATTTAAAAAATAGATTACTTTTATATTAAAAAATACTATTATGGGACATTTAAAAATTTAATTTGAATTCAATTGTATGTAGTCTTGGTATTTAATTATTTACAAGGAAAAGAATATTCCAGTAGTTTCACCAGGTTTTTTTATTGTCCCTTCTGTGAGTTTTTGTTATGTTCAGAAAAACAGCGCCCCTCAATACCATGGACATTAATGCCCATAACATGTATATATTATATAGATAACTCTTGACCGTTGGCATTGGTTGCATTTGGCAGGTGGTCATTCATTGCACTGCAACTTTTGCAAGTACATTAAAATGATTATTGTTAGAAACAATCAGTGCTGACTATTAATACATGTACTATATTTTCAGAACTTGAGGTGTGTCGACAGACTCGACACCACATGCAGATGTATGCTTCAAAGCTCTTCACCTTCAGGTAAACGAGTGTTATCAAATGTGGTTACTGTGTCACCAAATCTGTTATCAAAATTATAAATACAAGCAATAAACAAGTATGTCATAGGCGGATTCAGGCGGGCCTGGGGACAGGTGCCCCCCTAGACCATAAGAATTTGGCGTGTCTGCAAATCTTTTATAATGGGCCCACGCGACTGTGTCCTCCCAGATCGTTTGAAATGTGCCCCAGTTTAGGTGATAATAATAAGCTGAAGTTATGACGTCTTCCAATATCACCACTCCAGTGGAGCGGGTGATGTTATGGCAGCGTAGTAGCGTCAAAATTTAGACTACACCATTTGGTTTGGCCGCCAGTGGAGGTTTTTGTGCCTCCCATACTCGATTTCTGGATCCACCCCTGTATGTGATAGTTTTGTTTGTCTGCATGAGGATTTTGCAGTAATGTGGTGTCCTCGTTAAATTGCATATTGTTGTTAGAAATGCATGTGAATTAAAGAAAATGTAAAGTAAAAACATTTTTTTGAAACTATTTGATGAGATTGACTACAGAATAATGAAAAGTACAATACAACTACAGGTACAATCACTGCACTTGATGTGTATAATGTAATACTTTTTAATATCACATGCACATCAAATGCAAAACAACAATAGAAACAAAAATTAGGAAGAGGTTGAAAAAATGTCAGGTATATATAAAAAACAAACAGATACTTTTATCAAAATTCTTTGTTACAAAAAACAACACTAGTACACGTGATGTCAAATGCTCTCACAAAATTAGTGACTAAACAAGTATGTGTATTAACAACAATTTTTAATATCGCATGCCCATAAAATGTAAACCAATGAGAACAAATTACTTAGGAAGATGTTTAGTTGAACAAATGAACTATTATGAATCATAATTGTTTTTTAACAAAGAATCATAATTTATTGTTCTTTGTTAAAAAAACATAAATAATTAGAAAATTCGCAAATTTTGTAGTTTATGCAATGCTTGGTATGTGTGTTTACAACTCGCAAATAATAGTGACTAGACTAGTCAGGGTCATCACCATGTGACTGAGAATTACATGTACAATCACTACATGCTACATTGCTCAGGTTTACTCAGTTGTATGAAGAGTACCGGCTACAGACCGCAATATTTTTGTACGAATAGACTATGCATATTAATTTCAATGTGGCTGAATGCTTCCCACATAAATCAAGATGGTGTTCGAATTAACAGGTCTGCCAGGGATTAAAGTTTAAAGCGCTTTGAGCAATCCCGAGGACTGGATACTACACCATATCAGTACAGGTTACATCATGCAAAGTGAAAATGTAATGTAAATTATTTGTGAAAATATGAACCAGTGATAAAAAAGAATAATTTAGAAATATGAAACGTGGCATGAAAAGTATAATAACAGTCCTCATGATACATAGAGAACTTAAACAAGTAAAATGCTGCTGTCAGTGTATCAACAGATTGTTGTTGCAAAATGTGAAAAGGCTTTCAATACCATTACTTCATCACAAACTTATGTTGTTTTACATAACAAGTACCTGGTGTACGTTGCAAGAACTCAGCTGGTTGCCACTGACTATCAGCAACACAAAGACAATGAAACCCTACCACTGTAACAATGCTGGATAATTAATGTATTTTGTAATAGACACTGCTAAAAGTTAAAGTTGAATTGAATACAAATACCATGTATTATTGACTTTTGATAAATGTGTCATCACATATAAAATATAATACATGTCAGAGCCATGCTAATTGTCACTTTGTCTCCGGAATAGGTAGATGCGGATGTACAGCAAAATGTCAGGAGGCTGGTATGCAGTACCAGCGAAGACAGCGAACACATACAGTGATGTCATAGATATCCAAACCGATGTAGTTCACCGAAGAATGCTCGACACTGAACCTGTCTCATGAGCTAGTCAGGCGTCACCATATTCGTATGTCGAGCAACCTGCATTCTACATTGGTTTTTAGTCAGTTAAGCTAACTGACTGACCTGGAAGCCAGTGTACACCCCATCGGCACTGGGGAATCTGTCACGGATGCAACACTCGACACAATTGGGATCAGTCGGTGGACATTCACATGACAAACCATTAATATGCAGCATGCTGCATGGCTGTAGAATCTTGTCCGAGATCCTGGACAAGTACAGCTGCCCAGTATGCCATATTAACTTGGAGAACTAGCGATACTAAGCACACTAGTCCAATCTCCTGTAAAGAAAAGCATATATTCAGTAAACAAAAACAGGTATTATTGTAGTGTTGGTAGTAAATAATTATGGAATGTTCATTCTCATAATCAGTAAATGTAAAATAATGTTTCATGTGTGACCTGCAGCATTTCACAAGAAAAACGGCAGCAAGAAATGTGCTAGTACAGCTGCATCTATACATGTTGATATCTTAGGAACAGTCAGTGTTTACCGGGGTTGTTCCGGAGGAGGGAAAGGGTGGATTGATACAGCATGCAGACATTAGTAGAATGTGCTCTTTTTCAAAATGGTGAAAAATTTTAACTATTTTTTCTTTATAAGGTGTTCATTGTCATTACGAATTAAAAAAATTTCAATTTAATTACAGTGATGCCTGATCTTAGTTAATATTATAGACTGATTTGAATTCTGCTAATCAGTAAAGAGGATTTATATTTTTTGTTTTGTTTTCAGTATACAAATTCATGTCAGTGTCTGCCATGTGTAACTACTACACATATTCATGTTTGACATTTTAAGGTTCTGCCTGAAGTTGAATGGTCAAGGTGAATGTTGGAAATTACAAAATGAGGTGTTATTGTGATGCTAACAGTACTCGCCAAGTATTCAAAGGTTCATAACATGTATGTTTACCTTCTTCAAAAATGAACAATTTATTTTATAAACTTATTTCTGAGTCATCGCCGTATGCTAAATACTTTTAAAGGTGTATTAATATGTCTGTGGGTATAATATAAGTGCAGAAGTCAACTTAGTTTTCCACATCCAAGATGTTATTATTAAAATGTGTATGAAAACCAATATATATGTAAATGTGCACATTAAAATGTTTTGATAACTTATATGTGGTTGATTGTTATAAATTTGAAATTACCTGGATTGATCAAATGTGGGCCTCCCGCAGACTATGTATCCTCCCTGTGTCTGCCTGACCCAGGTGACCGCCTTAGCTCCTCTTCTGCCTCCTCTCATTCCCATTCTTGGGTTGCAGTGTGGCCTCTAGCGACATCATAATTCAAGTTACGTATTATGCATTCATATATTGCTGTGATGAGAATATATACACATATTGGTAAATACACAAGAATAGCTGGCATATGTCAGTTGAAAGGTATCACAGGATACCAATTACATAAACTATAGCCAGGCACCAAGGACCACAACGGAAACAAGTGCGAGCATTATCTTGTTTAATCCTTATATATGGTGTACTGTATTTATATTTTATGTATTTACACGTTTACATTTTTATATTTAATACAATCATCATCACAATCATGATCATGGTCGTCAATATAACAAATCTAAATTATTTTGCATAAACTACAATGCAAATCAACAACATTCTGCAGTAATAGTATCAAAATATGCGTCACAAAACATTGTTTTAATAATTATGATCACCAATATAATACTCCCGTGTTTGACGTTCTGTTGCACGAAATTACGGATGCTCCCTGACTAAGTTACTTGCACGATCAACACGGGCCTATTGACAAACCAATGTTATTTGTCATTTCGCAGCCTCACGTCATCTATTCTCTACATGTATTGTCGCAATAACATAGTTTATTACCAAGATCCTACGTAACCAAATACAAATTACAATGCATATCAAATATTATGCTCGTTGACACAGCCTCTGACTGAATCTCTGGCTGATAATATGGTCATGGACATGGTGACTGGCTTTAGAGTTAGACAGTCTTAGAGTTAGACTGCCTCGAGTCGAGTGTTGACGTTCGCAAGTTGCAATTCTCGTTGAATTAATACGCGGCTACGCGTTCTTGTTGCTAAATGCGATAGTGTAGTATACGTACCTTCGTACAACCACATTAGAATCTTCATCTTGATACACCAAAGCACGTGTATGTTATTATTGTTTTCGAATGCGTGGGATGCCGATCTCGCGTAAAGCACGTGACCGAAATGGCGCAGGAGGTCGACAGCGCAATTGGCTTTCGCCAGCTATACCCGGTGTAACGACAAATCTTGTTTTTTGACGATTAAAAAACAAGTACGCATTTTTTATTAAACCGACTGTGCACACTAGTTAAACTATTCACACATTACACATCTGGACCTAAAAGAACCAGATTGGCGATGGGCAAACGAATTGGTTGAGGACCTTTAAGCTTTCGTGTCATCTCGTATGGCCATGATTTTGTTTGAAATAGGACCTAAGCATAGAAGTGCATGCCGAACGTCGTCCGACTGGCATATTTGTTGGTTTTGTTTATTTTCGATTATGTCAACAAACACAATGAGTTGTTTTAGAGAGGAGGGCAAAACTGAACGCTTTGATTGAACCTATTTGCTTCTCTGACTTGTGTAACTAAATCCGGCCAAAACTGAGATTTTGACTTCCATTCATTAATCCCATCGTGTACACTAATAATTTGCGCCACCGTTTGCAACGCTTCTTAAATACATCGCGCAAAATAACATCACAAGCCATCGCACAGTGGGCGTTTGCGAGATAATACTTCCATTAATACAGCAACATTTGTATATATATATAGCCTAGAGTTTCTCGTGGTTGCTACGAAGAACCACATTCAATGTCCCCTATATACAATCATCGAGGACTCGTCATTGTATATCGTGGGCATTGAATGTGGTTCTTCGTAGCAACCACGATGAATTCTAGGCCATATACAAATGTTGCTATGTTAATGGCAATTATATCGCGAACGCCCACTGTGCGATTTGTGATGTTATTTTGCGCGATGTGCCTGGTCGGAGCGGTATGTGGAGATGGCTCTTCGGAGACAGACATTCGCAGGAGAATACAAGCAGGGGCGAATGCATGGAGGAAAGTAGAAGGTGTGATGGGAGTCAGGCACATATCGCGAAGAGTCAAGGGAAAGGTACTATGCACACGTGTGACACCAGCCTACCTGTGTGGATTAGAGACTATAGCAATGACAGAGAAACAACAGGAGGGGTACAAATGTGCGAAAACAACTGGGTTAGGAGAATTACGGGGTAACGAGACTAGATAAGCGAAGAGCTGGGGGAGGATGTTGGGGTGAAAGAAAGTTTAAAGAAGAAGTTGGTGAGAAGTCGGTTGAACTGGGCAGGACATGTGGAGGGAATGCGAGAAGAACGGATGGCAAAGAAAGCAGATGCCCGGAGGGTGGAGGGAAAAAGAAGGCGAGGGCGACCGAGACTGAGGTGGGAGGATTGTGTGAAGAGAGACCTGGAAAGGGGAATGGAGGAAAAGAGCAAAAGACAGAGGAGAATAGAGAAAGGTAGTAGTGCAAGTGCAATGAGGAGGAAGAGAAAGAAAATGTCAACTTATCCGAGCCAGCCTCACCCCTGAAGAAGACAGGGAACGACGAGGCGAACAACATTTAAGAAGCGTTGTAACCGGTAGCGCAAATCATCAGTGTTTACAGCGGGATTAATCGATGGGAGTCAGAATCTCAGAAACGACATTAAGGATGACACCGTGACCTCCATGCATAGCAAATATGTTACTTGAGGCGTAAACCCCACGTTTTCTAAGGTCTCAGCTGTAGTATAAGTGAAGCGCAGTGGCCGAGTGTCTAGAGCATCGGACTCAATCGAGAGACCCCGGATTCGAGTCGTGTGCTGCCGTGTCGAACCTTGGGCAAGTTCGTTTATAATACGTTGCTCAAGTTCATTCAGCTGTATGAATGAGTACCTGATTATAGACTTGGTGGATATTTGTGTATTTGTGTACAAGTAGTCTTCTCGCATTAATTGCAGCGTGGCTGAATGCTTCCCAAAGAAACCGACGTGGTGTTCGATTGAACAGGTCTGTCAAGGAGTAAAGTGTAAAGCGCACTGAGCAGTTCCTAGGATTCGATACTGCGCTATATACGAACTAACCTTTACCTTCTTATAATCGATACCTAGGGGCTACCGCAATCATAAATCAGTACTAACAGTGGAACTCGAAATAAACGTTGAAAACTATAACTGTCGCGAATATTTTAAACTTAATGTCACAGTACACGATCACTCCAAATATTTGTCTATACGTTTGTTGAAACACTGAAGAGTAAATATGTACACGGTCCTCGAATATAAGCATTACCAGTTGCCGGAGACTTCACAAGGTGTAGAATTGTTTGAACACTACTAAATATAAACACACTTTAACATGGAATGTCGCCACTAAATCAAAACACGTTACAGGCCCAGTGCCACGGTTCGCCCATTCATTGTAGATAACAAAAATACCTTAAGTGGAACGAACAATGCTAGTGGTTGATATCTAGTTAAAGTTTGAGTGATAGAAAATAAACGGATATACTATGGACCCACCAACAGCAACCAATCACAATGGGCGGAGATATACATACAATGGCACATTGAAGCTATGTAGGCCAGCCAGTCGCATTTCGCCGCACTATACATGTATATATTATTACATGTAGGTTGATGTGGGGGGTACGAGCGGAATACAGAGTTAGGTGTACGCGACTGTGAATTTGTTAGAAACGGTGTGTGCACTTCTGCAACATCGAGGTAAGTGTCAGCAGTATGGAAAAGTGTCTTAGGTTGGGGATAGATTATTCTAATTGATTGATTACACCAAGCAGGCAGGCAGGCAGGCAGGCAGGCAGGCAGGCAGGCAGGCAGGCAGGCAGGCAGGCAGGCAGGCAGGCAGGCAGGCAGGCAGGCAGGCAGGCAGGCAGGAGGGCAGGCAGGCAGGCAGGCAGGAGGGCAGGCAGGCAGGAGGGCAGGCAGGCAGGCAGGCAGGCAGACAAAATTGGATTTTCGGGGGCTGCAGGCAAGCAGTTTTTAATGAGCGCGTTTTGGCATAATATCATATTACCTGATATGCAATAACTGAAATCCTTTATTACACAACAATAATGTATCACGTAACACGATCACCCGCACCTACAAGGCGCGGTTGATAACACGGCATTACTTGGCTGCCACAACCATTATGCTGTATGAAGACCAAATTAGTCGACGGTCGGTTGGTGGCATTCACGCGGTATACTTTGTGAAGATATTGCCGTATGAGTATCCCACAGTGACGCCTGGTCGTAGAACGCAGTATCAATTGTAGCCATGCCCAAAGGACATGCCATTGATATCACTGACAACGGTCTATGGAGATACGTGTAATTACACGGGTGGCCGAGATGGCAGCCCTACAGGAACCGCACAGACGACGCTCGAAGTGTCTTCTCTACGCTCGCCACAGAACGATCTGCACCGTCTTGTGAATGACTTCTCATTACACAATAAGTGGTTTCAATGTAATAATACATTATATCAGTATGAAGCTCAATGCAGCGCCTGGCTAGATTCGACGGCAGTATCCAAGGCGTATAGGTTTACACTTGAGTTGGTGTCGTTGCACGATGCACGCAGTAGCTAGTTGCTCCTCTGGCCAAAGAACCTGCTCTCTGCCTCTACTGGAAGACAAACGCGGTCGGAATAGCTTCCAACGAACGTAAGTATTGAAGTAATTCGTTTTCAACTACTTATGCTCTTCGTGCCGTGTGGCACATAAGGCTCGCACAAGATTTCGCCAGACCCCACTGCCTTAGGCTCTCCTTGCTGCTATGCTCCAGATCAGCCCAGCAGTCTTCATTTCTTCTTCTATTATTCCTCGCCATGTCGTTTTGGTCTGCCTCTTTTTCTATTTCGTTCCGGCATCCAGGTCATTGCTGTTTTTACTGGCATATCGTTGCTAAAGAGGAGGATGCCCACCTCCTCTTTTTCATGGTGAGGCAAATATGTTGTTGATATTTTTGCTTGGTGGAGTTTGGTGTTGGAGATGGTATTGGACCATTATACTTTCATTACCCTCCTTAGGCAGGTGTTGTGGAAGCTGGAGTCTATTGGTGACATGTTGTGCCATTCGCCAGCACACTGAGCCGTACAGGAGCACAGAGAGGACATTGCTCTGGTAGAATCGGAATTTTGTTTTTGGAAGTTTCGTTTTAACGATGTTACACAGTTATTGACGGTTAGAACAACATCTCATGACTAGTTTGTATCAGCTGATTTCGTCCCTTCCTGCACGAACGTGTTCCGACTGAAGAGGTGACCAAGCTGATGTTAGCAATTTAACGTGGTGTCCTGTAGTTAATCGAGAGCACCGGGGTACAAATCCTCTTGCCGTCATTTCGGAGTGTGGCAATTCCGGCCACAATTGGTTCCAGGAAGATCGTGGTCAGTTTCTCTGATATCTTGCGCAAGCAAGGTAGTTGATATCCGGAAGAAATTTACGGAAGCTGAAGTTACACCATACTTTGTTCATTGATCAGGAAAGGGAACCGATTAGTAAACTGCCTTCAACCGTACTACCTTTTTTAGCGGGACATTCGCGAATAAACCAATAATCATATGTGCATTGTTGCTACAGACGAGATCGATGTATGGCGTCGTTTAGGTCCGGGAAAGTTGACTGTGCTGGATGGAGATACCTGACGTAATATGTTGTCCGCAGTTTAACATTTGTATAAAGAGAGATTCGTCTGTTGATGGAATCTTGTTGGAAAATACCCTTGTAACAACACGTTAGAAAATTGCTGAATGTGGATAAATACATATTCCTCAGTAATATGCAACGTGGAACAGCCTAGATCAATATGTCACATGCAGTGTCACATGCAGATTACAATTTTGACAAACTTAACAACAGATCTAATGTGTGGCATGCTAACGGGAAAAGTGTTGTTATTTTAATTCTATTCTGACAGAGTATTGAATTACAAAAAGGAACATTAACGGCGATTAAAAAGGTTGTCGTCGATGGATAGAACAAACATAAACGCAAGGAAGACCATCGCCTCGTCAAGCTATTCTGTGTGTATTGTAGGTAATTAACTTTCTTCACGATGTTTAAGTGCTTGAAAAAGAAACACAATGCAGCTGATCGTTTAAACAGATATAACAAGATCTAACGATATTTACAATATTTAATACAATTTTACAAACGTTGACAATTTTGAACACAATTTCACAAGCTTTATCACGGTTGCCAAGAGGTAGATTGATTTGTAGGAAAAGGAAATCATTGACGAATTATTGGAAATGTACGTACAACTGCTCTTACAATAGAGAATTGCATGACCGTTGGAGTGGACGATAGTATGTTGTCTTGGCGTAGCGCTGAACAACACCACTAATGTAAGCTACGCATTGCCGACTGTAATACACCACACCCAATGTGAGCTACGCACTGCCGATTGTAATACACCACACGCAATGTAAGCTACGCATTGCTGACTGTAATACACCACACCCAATGTAAGCTACGCATTGCCGGCTGTAATACACCACACCCAATGTAAGCTACGCATTGCCGACAGTAATACACCACACCCAATGTGAGCTACACATTGCCGACTGTAATACACCACACCCAATATGAGCTACACACTGCCGACTGTAATACACCACACGCAATGTAAGCTACGCATTGCCGACAGTAATACACCACACCCAATGTAAGCTACGCATTGCCGACTGTAATACACCACACCCAATGTAAGCTACACATTGTCTGACTGTAATACACCACACCCAATTTAAGCTACACATTGTCTGACTGTAATACACCACACCCAATGTAAGCTACACATTGTCTGACTGTAATACACCACACCCAATGTAAGCTACACATTGTCTGACTGTAATACACCACACCCAATGTAAGCTACACATTGTCTGACTGTAATACACCACACCCAATGTAAGCTACACATTGCCGACTGTAATACACCACACCCAATGTAAGCTACACATTGTCTGACTGTAATACACCACACCCAATGTAAGATACACATTGTCTGACTGTAATACACCACACCCAACGTAAGCTACACATTGCCGACTGTAATACACCACACCCAATGTAAGCTACACATTGTCTGACTGTAATACACCACACCCAATGTAAGCTACACATTGTCTGACTGTAATACACCACACCCAATGTAAGCTACACATTGTCTGACTGTAATACACCACACCCAATGTAAGCTACACATTGTCTGACTGTAATACACCACACCCAACGTAAGCTACACATTGCCGACTGTAATACACCACACCCAATGTAAGCTACACATTGTCTGACTGTAATACACCACACCCAATGTAAGCTACACATTGTCTGACTGTAATACACCAGACCCAATGTAAGCTACGCATTGTCTGACTGTAATACACCACACCCAATATGAGCTACACACTGCCGACTGTAATACACCACACGCAATGTAAGCTACGCATTGCCGACAGTAATACACCACACCCAATGTAAGCTACGCATTGCCGACTGTAATACACCACACCCAATGTAAGCTACACATTGTCTGACTGTAATACACCACACCCAATTTAAGCTACACATTGTCTGACTGTAATACACCACACCCAATGTAAGCTACACATTGTCTGACTGTAATACACCACACCCAATGCTGCCACACAATTGACCAATACACCACACCCAATGTAAGTTACACATTGTTCGACTGTACTGATACCACACCCAATGTAAGCTACACACACGACTGTAATACACCACACCTAATGTAAGCTACACATTGTCTGACTGTAATACACCACACACCCAATGTAAGCTACACATTGCCGACTGTAATACACCACACCCAATGTAAGCTACACATTGTCTGACTGTAATACACCACACCCAATGTAAGCTACACATTGTCTGACTGTAATACACCACACCCAATTTAAGCTACACATTGTCTGACTGTAATACACCACACCCAATGTAAGCTACACATTGTCTGACTGTAATACACCACACCCAATGTAAGCTACACATTGTCTGACTGTAATACACCACACCCAATGTAAGCTACACATTGTCTGACTGTAATACACCACACCCAATGTAAGCTGTACACATTGTCTGACTGTAATACACCACACCCAATGTAAGCTACACATTGTCTGACTGTAATACACCACACCCAATGTAAGCTACACATTGTCTGACTGTAATACACCACACCCAATGTAAGCTACACATTGTCTGACTGTAATACACCACACCCAATGTAAGCTACACATTGTCTGACTGTAATACACCACACCCAATTTAAGCTACACATTACCGACTGTAATACACCACACCCAATGTAAGCTACACATTGCCGACTGTAATACACCACACCCAATGTAAGCTACACATTGCCGACTGTAATACACCACACCCAATGTAAGTTACACATTGTCTGACTGTAATACACCACACCCAATTTAAGCTACACATTGCCGACTGTAATACACCACACCCAATTTAAGCTACACATTGTCTGACTGTAATATACCACACCCAATGTAAGCTACACATTGTCTGACTGTAATACACCACACCCAATTTAAGCTACACATTGTCTGACTGTAATACACCACACCCAATGTAAGCTACACATTGTCTGACTGTAATACACCACACCCAATTTGAGCTACACATTATCTGACTGTAATACACCACACCCAATGTAAGCTACACATTGTCTGACTGTACACATTGCTGACTGTAATACACACACCCAATGTAAGCTTGTCTGACTGTAATACACCACACCCAATGTAAGCTACACATTGTCTGACTGTAATACACCACACCCAATGTAAGCTACACATTGTCTGACTGTAATACACCACACCCAATTTAAGCTACACATTGTCTGACTGTAATACACCACACCCAATGTAAGCTACACATTGTCTGACTGTAATACACCACACCCAATTTAAGCTACACATTGTCTGACTGTAATACACCACACCCAATGTAAGCTACACATTGTCTGACTGTAATACACCACACCCAATTTAAGCTACACATTGCCGACTGTAATACACCACACCCAATTTAAGCTACACATTACCGACTGTAATACACCACACCCAATGTATGCTACACATTGCCGAATGTAATACACCACACCCAATGTAAGTTACACATTGTCTGACTGTAATACACCACACCCAATTTAAGCTACACATTACCGACTGTAATACACCACACCCAATGTAAGCTACACATTGTCTGACTGTAATACACCACACCCAATTTAAGCTACACATTGTCTGACTGTAATACACCACACCCAATGTAAGCTACACATTGTCTGACTGTAATACACCACACCCAATTTAAGCTACACATTGCCGACTGTAATACACCACACCCAATTTAAGCTACACATTACCGACTATAATACACCACACCCAATGTAAACTACACATTGCCGAATGTAATACACCACACCCAATGTAAGTTACACATTGTCTGACTGTAATACACCACACCCAATTTAAGCTACACATTACCGACTGTAATACACCACACCCAATGTAAGCTACACATTGCCGACTGTAATACACCACACCCAATGTAAGTTACACATTGTCTGACTGTACTACACCACACCCAATTTAAGCTACACATTGCCGACTGTAATACACCACACCCAATGTAAGCTACACATTGCCTGACTGTAATACACCACACCCAATTTAAGCTACACATTGCCGACTGTAATACACCACACCCAATGTAAGCTACACATTGTCTGACTGTAATACACCACACCCAATGTAAGCTACACATTGCCGACTGTAATACACCACACCCAATGTAAGCTACATATTGCCGACTGTAATACACCACACCCAATGCTAGTGTGCGTAAGAGTAAGTACTTGCACCGTAGGTTGAATGGCAGCTTTTGTATGGCGTTTTCAAGTGACCTGTCGTTCGTTGCAGTATGGTCGTGAACGACGCGGCAATGCCGTCGACTCAGCAGTCCCTCCTGGCCACCGTCTACGGACAGTGCTGGCCTTCGCCGAGCTTCTTCAAGCAGATCAAGAAGAACCAGATTGACAGGTGGAACCAATTTGGCATTTTACTTATTTTCTATAATGTCTGGTTTGATATGTTATATATGTATTATAATATATTTTAATTTATATTATATTCTACCTAACCCAATGGATATCTTCACCCAGGGTGCAGTAGCCTAATGTATCTTCCCCTGCCGTAGTATCACCCCCTTCTCAGCGACGTATTGCAGGATGCCCCTCGAATAGAGCTGCGTGTGTGGTCGTTGAGGCGGCTGATACTCAAGAGTTATTTCATCTGGTTAGAATCTTTACAACACATTTGTTACCATGTACGAAAAGTTAAATTTTATTACTTCGTATTTAGAACGATGAAGTTATTCCTGGTGATAAATATCCAGGCTGAAGAAAAAACTGGAACATTAGTACTCGTATAAACGTTAGTTCAAGTGTATAAAGCTCGTGATGCTTACTACCAGAGTAAGCGTTGTGGCACCAGCTATCTAGGCCCTCGTAGGTTTTGTGAACTGGAATAATTGGTCATGTGAGTCCACGACAGGTTTATCCATTTCCAAATTGGGATCTATTACTTCAAACACATCATGTAGAAGGGGTACGGTGCCTAACTATAGTCGGCATGGTTTTGACATAATAACGTAATCGCAGGTTGTCGTTATAGCTCATTTTGAGCAGTGCCCTCTGTGTTACTCTAATGCATCTACAATTATTAACATCATTTTCTTTCGGCCGGTTATTTCCTATTGATAATATCCACTAGGATTCTCATCCGCCATGACACCCTGTCTGTTGCGTGATCCTCCACAACCCCCGTCTCCTCCTTGTCTCTCCTCACTATGGCGCCCTGTCCATTGCGTCCTCCTCCAAAACCTCTGCCACCTCATTGTCCCTCCTCACCTCGTCCCTCAATTTCATAGTTTTTTTGTGTGTGATTATTTAGTAAACAGTTTACATCCGAAACAGTAATCTTTTGTCAACTTACTCACAAAATCAGCCCCGTAATGTGGTTTATTTGTTTGGGGGTTGGTAATAAAGACTCACCACAATTTTCTAACGGCACCCCCTTAGGGTCCTCACAATGTTCTAATTGCTCCTCTCCAGGCTCACAAAACTTGACCTCTAACTGGTCTGTGCAAGCAACACTGTTTTCAGTCAAGCAGAACCCCCTTTACGTCAGCGGGGAGGGAGTGCATGGAATGAATCCACACCCATCGCGCCTCCCCCTACTCGTCTGCGGACCTGAAAAATCGATGCCGACAACGTCAATGGTTGTCAGTGACAATAATACAACATACGCTCTAAGCACAGCCCACACATCCACGTAGGATTTACTTTTTTGTTATACACGATAGTCTATTTCCATGTGTAATATATTCACATCATCCTGAGCATGAAACAATGACCAAATGTGCTACTATTGAGAATGTCGTAATAAAACTCTTAATAACAATCTAACAAGTCATCTGACTCATTTCTCATGTCTTTTGTCAATGCGTTGGCGTGCTTAAAAGACCATGGTTTCCTTTATGATCGGCGTTTGAACTTCTAGAAACTCATTATTCAACGCCAACAAGTCACTGCTTGGCTCATATATTCAATTAAATGCAGACGTCGGGGTAGGGTGTTAAAATGTGTCGCATGCTCAACTGAATTAATAACAAACATGATTTCTTAAACGTAGATTACATTAAAAGCGAAGTTGTTTGTCCCCTTATTCGGCATTATCAAGGAGTCGTAATTATTTGTAGGAAGTTCGTAAACTCAGTTTATCCCTTCCCAGTTTGCGTCAAGAAAGTGGGAACCATTTGGCATAGAAACTAAAATAAATCTATGAAAGCACCTGTAAAACAATATCGGACGATGCCTTTTGATGTGCCGTTTGTAGGGTGTACAATTCGTTTGAAAATTCAACAACACACGGCTATAAATATATTTCTAAGAAAGCAACTACAAAATCAGCACCGGACGACGCCCTGGTTCAAATAACTGAGTTCAATCGGAGCCTCGCTGGACTGGCGATCTTTGTCCTTCTTTGTCTCTTTATTTGATATGTTGACCGGTGACTCAGGCTACATATAGGTCAAAGGTGAACTCGAACTGACCTCGCTAATGGTCACTCGTCGCTGTCGAACTACGATGTCGTAAGCGGATTATCTCTAATGAGTTAGCTGTGTCTTGTTTGAACATTTCGCCATATTGGCCATATGGGTGGTAAACTGGTAGACCACTTTACGGGGCGAAAGGAAGGTTTTACATATTGAGATGTTCATGCAAGCAATGCAATTTATATTTACATAAAACAACGCATAGTGAATGACATTACCAAAAATCTAGTTACCTACAGTGAAAATGAAAGTTACGATATCAATACATATTGTATGTAAGTCGTATAATAATCACATATAGGTGTCTTCGCTAAGTCGAAATTTATACATCCAGATGTGCCACCTACTTGACAAGTAACAACATTACACAACTTCCTACGTGTAACGAGGTATATATTCCAGAGTATGTTCTTGTTTTTATGGAATGCAGGAAAAAACACATTTAATTATACTACTAAACTCATTTCACACTTCGGATAACTCCGGTTCTGCGTAAAACTGTTCCTGAAATAACACAGAACAATGCAACCAGTGTTGAGAGAAATGCATTTGTTTCATTGGAACAGATCTACTATTGTGTTTTAAATGTCTGCTGACGTATCGGGAGTGACTGTCTCAGTGCAGGTCATCGTTCCGTATTTCCGGACATTGACGGAACAGATTTAATGTCTTTTGTCTGTTTCTCATTTGTTAACATTTATTTATTATATAACGCTCTTATTTCTTACTACTAGAGTAAATGGAATAAAATGTGTTAAGTTATACTGCACGAAAACTGAGTTTAATAAGTGTAGCGCCGTAGTGCAGTGACTAGAGTTTCGAACTCTCAACCGAGAGAACCCGAGTTCGAATCCTATGCGGCGGTGTCGAATGTTGGGCAAGTTCGTTCACTATACGTTGCCCCAGTTCACCCAGCTGTATGAACGAGTACCTGGCTATAGACAGTGCTGGATATTTGTTTACGAATATAATTCGCGCATTAATTGCAGCGTGGCTGGATGCTTCCCAGAGAAGTTGAGATGGTGTTCGATTTAACAAGTCTGCCAGAGAGTAAAGTGTAAAGCGCTTTGAGCAGTCCTAAGGACTGGATACTGCGCTATGTACTTTTTTAATAAGCCATTGGTGACAATTTGAATGTTACGTCCACGAAACTTGTACATTAGATACGAAACCGTTAAACAGTAAACGCCGACTACTAACGAAGGCAAGCTGGATTAACGGCCTAATCACAACTTCCTATAATTGTTCTTTGATGTCGTCTAGTTCGCACATTCCAGACCGGCGAAAACAGCACGTGGGACGAAGTACGGGGTAGTCTAATACAATTACCATCCTGGCTCGAGTGGATGAATCCGTGCAAACGGTACAGACATGGTCACTTTAACAGACAATCAGATTCATAAGTGAATAATAATTATTATCGCCCTTTCAACAGTCCAACATTGGCTGTATCTACTATAGCCATGTGACCGCTGGCAATCCAAGACCGTAATTAAAACGACAGACTAGCATGATCCTATAATCCATCGTTGCTATGTAGAGGCGAATGCTCGCCAGAGAGAAGTCCGACTAACCGACAGCCTCAGTGTGGCTTCGTGTCGAGCACGGAGGACATCGTTGGTTTGAGTGATCGTCTGTGTGGGAAATATGCACATTTAAGCTGAAGCAACCATTCGTTGGAATGCGTCTTTTTAACTGTAGGCAACGAGATATTGCACTAAATGCTCTATACACGATTGCCTGTTAGACATCAT
Organism: Paraescarpia echinospica; assembly: GCA_020002185.1. Classification (NCBI taxonomy): domain Eukaryota; kingdom Metazoa; phylum Annelida; class Polychaeta; order Sabellida; family Siboglinidae; genus Paraescarpia; species Paraescarpia echinospica. The sequence continues at coordinate 69,555,677 of CM034537.1, read as the reverse complement.
GACGAAATTAGTACTGTGTGATGGTTACCTGCGTAGCAGTTACTGGTAAGTTGTACGTTTGTGTACGTGCGCGTACGTTAACGTTGTCTGTGTTTCGGTATTACTTATGTCAATCTGTGCGCATGTTTATGAAGTTGGGAGATAACTCAATGAATGTAATTAGTTTCTTTATATCTTCCAAACTTGTTGTTGTCGTCGTCGTTGTTGTTGTTGTCGTTGTCGTTGTTGTAATTGTTGTAGTTGTTGTTGTCGTTGTTGTAGTTGTTGTAACTGTTATAGTTGTTGTTGTCGTTGTTGTATTTGTTGTTGTCGTCGTTGTTGTTGTTGTTGTCGTTGTTGTTGTCGTTGTTGTAATTGTTGTAGTTGTTGTAGTTGTTGTAATTGTTGTTGTCGTCGTCGTTGTTGTTGTCGTTGTCGTTGTTGTAGTTGTTGTTGTCGTTGTCGGTGTTGTTGTCGTTGTCGTTGTTGTCGTTGTTGTTGTTGTTGTAGTTGTTGTCGTTGTTGTTGTCGTTGTTGTCGTTGTCGTTGTCGGTGTTGTTGTCGTTGTTGTTGATGTTGTTGATGTTGTTCTTTTTCGGTTGTTGTAGTGTTATGGTTGACGATGTTGTTGTGTTACGGTTACGTAACCCGTTGTGTTCGGCAGGTCAGCACGGGACCGGACACTGACGGAACAAGGACTGGTGGCCGGCAGGCAGAGTGTCCGCTGGCCAACCAACAAGGACGTCACGAATGTAGGAGGCAAGACGACGGAGGATGGCACAAGCAAGGCAAGTGTCGCTCACTCTCACTACGGAATGCAATCAGTTGGTCGGTCGGTCTGTCGTTCGATCGTTCGATCGTTTGATCGTTCGATCGTTCGATCGTTCGATCGATCGATCAATCAATCAATAATAAAAATAATTTTAATATGCATTTATAGAGCGCCGTGTATCCGGACAAAAATGCGCTCAAATACGCTGACAACAGTACAATATAAATAAAATACATTAAATGATCTAAAACATATTAAATGGAAAGATAAAAGAAAATTGAGTGATTTATCAGAAGCACATAAATGTTATACAAAATGTAAGTTAGATAAACCTGCGTAAATTATAGTATAATGTATAAAACATTAAAAAAATAATAAGTTAATTTAATTAACGGGTTAATAGGCAAAATAAATAATATGCTTAAAGTAATTTTAAAATAGATCAATTCATTAAAAATAAAATGCGTCATGACTACATTTATCAAATGACCAACTTACTAAAATGTCACTAGTGCGGACTGCAGAGTTCCCTGAAGACCTGCCGGAATAAATATTGTCTACATGCCTGACTGCTTGGGACAGGGCATTCCAATGTAACGGGCCAGCCACAGAAACGACGGCCATAATGTTCCAGGTGATGTCTTGGAACTACTTGCAGATCTTGTTCGGCCGATCGAAGCGATCTGGCCGGCGTGTAGGGTGTCACGAGCGATGATAATTTAAGCAGGGCCGATATGGTGTACAGCATGATATAGGCCTACCGGTAGTAACCGTTTGAATTCAATCCGCTGGCGTACAGGCAACCAGTGAAGACGGTGCAAAGTTAGGTGTTCTCGTCTCCTTGTCCCAGTAATGAGGCTTGCTGCAGAATTCTTAACCATCTGCAACTTTCGCAAGTGCGTCTCGAGTAGACCATATAACACTGCGTTGCCGTAATCGATCCGTGACACGACTAAGGCATTTATAATGGTTTTGCAGGCATTAGTGGTAACACATTTCCTGATCGACGCGATGCTACGGAGGTGACAATATGCCACCTGGCAAACACGACGCACTTGATTCATCATCATTCATCATCAACAGAAGAGTGAACACGTTTACGGTTGTTCACTGCGGATATACAATACAATACTTTATTCATCCCTGTAAGGGCAATTACATTGTCGTTTGAGCGGGCACAGTGTATACAAATATATATATATATATATTAAAATATAACATAGGTAACGGCGTGTTACTGGCACACTTCATCATGGTCACAAAAAAAATAATATATCACGTGAACACATGGAGTGCATTTCTTCACACTGTAACCACTAAATATATAAAACATAAACACGCACTACATTCACTTCACATCGTTAAAAAGACTGATTGCAACAGGAATAAAAGATAATTTCTTACGGTTTGTTTTGCACGAGGGGCACCTAAAACGGCGGTCCGACGGCAGAGTCTCAAACATGGGATATAGAGCATGACTATCATTGGCTAAAATAGAACGTGCCTTCCTAAGTACCTGTTGTTCACAAAACTGAGTGATGTCTCTCTGAGTCTCTCCAATTATTTTGGAGCTGACACGTTCTGTAAACTGTTCTTGTTTTTAACACTCATGTTGAAATACCAGCAGATAAACGAACAGCAAAGAACACTCACAATAAAATACAGGTTTAATTTTTTTTAACAACAGAACTTGAGTTTAATTTTCTAAGAAAGTACAGGCGTTGTAGATATTTCTTGACGATTATTTCAGTGTTGTCATCTCATCTATGTTTATTATCAAACACTGTACCTAAGTTTTTGTACTTGGTGACAATTTCAATCTCTTGATCATGAATGGTGGTTTTTTCAGGAGTTTCACTGTGTTTTCTGAAATCTATTACTAACTCCTTGGTCTTACTTACATTAAACTTTAAATATGAGTCATCACACCACTCAGCACAATCTCATAGTGCCGGGCCATGATCTTGTTGGGAACCAAAGAGAAGTGAAAGTAAGGCACTGTCATCAACAAATTTCACTAAAAACCTGTCTACGTGAGCACTTCTACAGCTGTCAGTGTACAAGATGTATAGGAGGGGTGAGAGACAACAACCCTGAGGCGAGCCCGTGTGTGTCAACCTCATGTCAGAAAACTTCCCATTCACAAAAACATACTGAGGACGACACGACAAAAAATCAACAATCCGATCACTTCAGTTTTGTTCTCGTTAAGGTGAGGATTATGAAATGACATCAACGCTTTCACATCGACGGTGCAACGCGATATTCGGTCAGTGGCCATCGTAAGTGGCTGATCACGGGGGAAGTCCACATAGAGTTGCGTATCATCAGCGTACACGTGGGAGGGCAACTGATGGTGTTCGATTGATTGATTGATTGATTGACAATTTTATTTCTACTCGGTGACATACTTAGTTTTCACTATTTTCGAAGGTCGAGCCATTCACACCATTTACATCAATCATACAACACATATGTACAAAGGATAAAAGTTAAAAAGATTACAATAAATAAATAAATAATAATAATAATAAATATAATGCATGAAATAAAAAAGAAAGATAAAGTATGTAAAGTATATAAAGTAGTCATAACATACAAGAAACAGATACAAAGAGTACATTTAAAATGGTGGTGTGGCACTCAGATATTTGTGTAGGGTCTTTTTGAAGGTTGGAACAGAATGGCTGTTTTCAATTTTAATTGGTAGTTTATTCCATAATTTCAAACCGGACACATTGAAACTGGGTTGATAGTAGGCAGTTCTGGCTTTGGGTGGTTTCAGCTGAGAGGCATTTCTGGTATCGAAAACACGGTTAAGTCCAAGGCAATAGTTCGACCGACATTTCAAGCCAGCCAGCTAGCCAGCCAGCCAGCCAGCCAGCCAGCCAGCCAGCAAATCAATCAATCAATCAATAAATTATCTAACTAACTATACTCATCCAAAGAACCATCGCGTTTTGATGCTTACATACAACGCGTGCCAATTAAATACCAAAATAAATTGCTGTAATTTATGGACATTGATATGTTTCGATATACCTCTCTCTCTCTCTCTCTCTCTCTCTCTCTCTCTCTCTCTCTCTCTCTCTCTCTCTCTCTCTCTCTCTCTCTCTCTCTCTCTCTCTCTCTCTCTCTCTCTCTCTCACTCTCTCACTCTCTCTCTCTCTCTCTCTCTCTCTCTCTCTCTCTCTCTCTCTCTCTCTCTCTCTCTCTCTCTCTCTCTCTCTCTCTCTCTCTCTCTCTCTTTTCTCTCTCTCTCTCTCTCTCTCTCTCTCTCTCTCTCTCTCTCTCTCTCTCTCTCTCTCTCTCTCTCTCTCTCTCTCTTTCTCTCTCTCTCTCTCTCGCTCTCTCTCTCTCTCTCTCTCTTACTCTTCCTCTCTCTCCCTCTCTCCCTCTCTCCCTATCTCCCTCTTTCTCTCTCCCTCTCCCCCACCTCTCTCTCTCTCTCTGCTGTCCATCGTGTTCGATGATGACATCAATGTAGGGCGATGTCCTCATGTTTTTCTGTATATTAGGTCAAATCAAACAGTTCAACCTCATGTGTGTATGTGTCTCACATATTGTCGACTGATGTTGACAATGCTTAATAACAACACGATTTATTAGAATGGATGTGTTAGTTTTATGTGACCGTCTTTGTAGGACTCTGGGAAATGGACAGCGCTGTCAGGATTGGATTCGTCGCGGCAAGAAAAACGAGGATCAGGTTGGTTAATGACGCTGTGTATATTTGTACCTGCTGTGAATGAAATATAGTAATGATGACTGAGTTTAGGTTATTCTCTTCTTAATTGAGAAACCCCCGGATGAAGGTATGGTGTTGATAACAGTTAAATATCACTGTCCGGTTAGGGTAACTTTGAACAATCATAGAAAACACGCACAACGTTGCGAGCAATCATCTAACGCCCGATTCGAACCATTAACCCATGTTACAAAAGTCAGCATTTTCGCGAAAGACGCCATAGTGCTATGCACAATACCGATCAGTGGAACGGTCGAAACATCTTTTGTTGATTTTGTTCCTTCACATTTGCGAGCTTACTAAAATACCATGACGTCATTGAGGAGCACGAGTAATGCTTGCGTCACACCTACAGTCTGGGCTGACGTCACACCTGTACGTCGGGCGCACGCCGACAAGTACATTCTGCGTTTAACACTGTGTATGTCCGTTGTAATATGTCGACCTGTCTCGCTGCCACATGCGCAATCATGAATGCGACGACACCGAGCCGTGGTGGCTTGTTGATCAACGTATCTTGTCTGTTGCAGATGCGCATCTTTGTAGACTCACTGCGGTAAGTACACGCATATTTGGAAACAACTTTTTCCCAGTCACAATAAAAGAGTGGACTTCTCTACCTCCAAGTATTGTATCAAGTACATCACTGAACTCATTCCAGATTAGTCTAGCCCAACATGTAAACAATTAATCCATAAGAGCCACCATGCGCACTGGCGTGATGTGTCCATAGGACATTTTGCCAGTCAAAATACAGATACAGATACACGCACCTCACGGTTTGCTTATTCTCCACATAGCTATTTCGACAGAGGCCTGTGGGCTGGCACCTCGCATAGGTAGTTTACTGGTTATGTCATGAATGAATCCATAGCCTCCATACATGACAGTTCTTTTTAGCTTCTTTTCAGTTCTTTTTTTTCAGTTGTAACGAATTGAACAGAACTGTCTTGGGCTAATGACTATCCATATCCGCCGAAATGCACGTTACGTGAATTGTTGGCTTAAGAAATACGTGCTGCCAGATAGAGGGCACCATTTACGTTATAAGTATGTATGCGAAACCGACATCTAAACTACTTACGTTCATCTTCCCTTCACTAAACATCATCGGCCAAACATGTGTCTCCAGTAAGCACCATAGTATTTATCGGTTCTCTTGAGACAAGTTACAAGCTCTGGTTTCAAAAGCCGCTGAATCCGCATACAATGCCTCTAAATGTACAGAAAGCAACATCTACGATGAAACCGTACGCTAAACCGTACGACAAAGACGGACAACGGACAACAAATCATCGTCGGCTCTGGACTGCTGTTGAATGAATGCACGACGATGTTTCTCGTTACATTAATGTGCGGCATATATATACCATCAATGATAATGCCTAATGTCGATATTGTTATAGTCCTCATAGTTTCCATAAACACGGTCTACTTGTGAACGCAGGCATTGGTGTTGGGTTTCAGTCGGAGTTTCGGAGACTGTCAGAACAAGTCAAAGTTGTCAACGTGACCAACGGTAGATTGAAGTCGACAGGACTGAAGGTAATCCCTGAGAAGGCACTGCGAACTCCTGCTCATGGCAATGTACTCTTAAGCTCTGTTCTGCTGTTAAAAGCGGGAGTCCAGTTTCCTGTTTAACTTGGTCACTCCACCTCTTCCGTAGCCTTTCTCTTGTTTGTGTCCTTTAAAGTCTTCATTGAAAGGAAACGTATTTCGTTTGGCATACAGCAGACATGTCCCAACCACCGGAGTCTTCTATGTCAGATGACAACTGAGACGGATTCAGGGGGGAATGTTTCTTCTCTGATCTGGCTGTTTCATAGTTTGGCTGCCGTCTGCCTCTGATTGCTCGCAGGGAAAGCGTCTCAAACACTTCATGAGACAGCGTCTCTTGCGATCGTTGTGTCCAGGTTTCTGTACTATATATTGCTATAAGCAGTAGAAGGGCCCCACACAGTCTGGCTTTCTCATTGAGATGCCTCTGTTTGAAAATATGTTATGGATCTCTGAATTTACCAAAGGCTGCTGATGCTAAGGCTATTCGTCTGTCAACATTAAATCATTAATTAAATAACATTCACAACTGTTAATATACACAAAAGCACCGTCCGCCCCGCTTCATACCACGTAAATGTAGTAGTGTGTTATCACTGCTTCAGAAGCTGTACAGGCCCGACGTGGAGACTTCCAGGTACAGGCGTCAGTTCGCGGCTTGTCTGCAAGCGTTCACCGACAAGCGATGGCTGCCATATGAACACGAACGAGAAGAAGCACTAATGCGCAGGCGCAGGTAGACAGTCAGACAGCGTATTTTTATCGTGATGTCAGTTGCTGGATCCGTCAATTCTCAATGTCTACTTAGAATAGAATAGAACAAATTTCTTTATAAATATATTTACAATGGATTACAATAAACACATACTGCAACCGAGGAGATCCTTTGGAAACCCAAAGAGGATTATGTCGAGGACCACCTGGGTAATCATCATTATAACAGCCAGGTTCATTATTCCATAAAACTACAGCATAATATTAAAACAGCACATTCATATGGAACAAAGTGAATAGGATATACATGAATATATGTTTTTGTTGTGTTTGTATAAATGAAATAGGTTGGTACCAAAGAAATAAATAAGTAAAGTTACACATTAGGGCATGGCATAGTATTTTGACTAGATTAATGGATAAACATCAGTAATACATTAAATAAAACATAAAAGCTTAATCACTTATAATATCATGAACAATTATGGTAGGTTATGAGTACTTGTCCTTCGAGTTCGGTTAATTGGGAAACGTGTTATGCGTGACTATGTTTTGTCCTGATGGACTAGACTTAGGAGTAACAGTTAGTGCTGACATGTACGTTTCGGAGCATTGTGGAATTACTGCTTCAAAGGGTAACCAAATACTAGGGCTAATTAGTATAAATATAACATATAAGGAGAAACAGCTAATTGTACCACTGTACAAAGCATTAGTTGTAGGCCATATTGTAAGAGGGACATAGACACGCTAGAAAGAGTGCAACGAAGAACAACTAAGCTGAACTGAAAGATATTGGTTAGGAAAGACGCCCATAAGAATGTGGGTTGACAATACTAGAGACTAGGAGACTAAGAGGAGACCAAATAGAAGTTTTTTTAAATATTGAATGGCTATGAGGATATTGATAGAAATATTTTCGTCAAACTGAAAGAAGGCAGTATAACCAGAGGGCACAATGCAGCATTAGTCAAGGAACACTGTAGGTTGGACAAAGTGCCCATTCTCTCAGAGGACAATAAATGACTGGAACAAATTATCGATACTCTCGATACGCCAAAGGCTTCCTTGTCCTCATGCCGTCTGGAGCTTATAGCTCTGGACGGCAATCTTGTTAAATCTCGTTAAACATCGGCGTGGCCTTATCTCTTTGAAACCAATGCTAGAATGCAGTCAGACACAAACTTACAATTCTTATATATTTACGTCCATCTGTAACTATTATTTAAAAAAATTACATTTGATTGAAATGTACAACAATTATGTGTGATACTACTTCCAGTCGCCCCGCTAGCACGGGATCGGCCGTACTTAGAGAGCTGGTGAGCAGTCCAATTAGTCAACTATCCGCTAAGGGCGCGTCGACCGGGCGCCTGGCGACAACGGCGACTTCTGGAGGACAAATGAAGAGGTAAATGTTACTTCCTCGACAGACCGAATATTTTGTGCCACTGCGGGATTTAGGGCTCGAGAGACGGGGCAGCTGCTCAGGGGCTTCCACAAATTATTTTATGGGGCCTTCACAAAAAGTGTTTTATCATGGCTTCCTTTTTTCCTTTTTCTTGTCTCAGTCGTGCGTCATACTCTTGTACAGTTGAATGTCTATTCTGTATCGGCAGACATTTTGGGACTGCACTCCCTGGTCACCTCCAGTTACACACCTGTGACCTCCACACTTCCCCGGGGGCTCTACACTCCTAAATACGGCGTGTGTGTGTTGCTCTAGAAGCTAATACAGCTACCATACCGCTGGGATACTACTATGCAGAAGTATCGGAATTATTTGTTTAAGACAAGAACTATATAATATTACTTTAATAATAAAGACCATGCTATCTTTTGTAAGGGAACTGATATAAGCAATAGTCATTTTCGAAAGGTTCACGGTGACTTTAGAGTGTAACGTACGTGCTACTAATCGTTATGAAGTTACTGTTTACTCCTTCGTACTAGGATGTGATAATATAAATGTTTACTTACGTGATAATACGAATGTTAACGTTCATCAAACTGATAACCACAAACCTAGAGTATTAGATTAAATGTCAGTTATAGACGAAAACAGAGTAAACATAAACTATCCATGATACAACTACATGCTAACCCAATTGCAGCCAATTACCTTTGGCCTATGTTGGTCGTAAAATCTGGAATACTTTTATTACAAATAAGCATATACAACACACTGTACTGTACGTCTATTCGTATGTTCAAAAAAGGATCAGCGACTACTTCTGTATAAGTAGTAAACAGATAACAGTTTCTGCGCTTTCTGATTTGAATGTCTATGTTATTTTGCGGTGCACCTTTGATATATCTGTATTATCAATTTATTTAACATCAATATATTAGTAACACATTTGCATCACACATTGTTTAACATTTTGTTAATCAGTTAGTTATTATATAATGATGATGTCCTTTCATATTGCATTTTCTACATATTTCATTCTTTGCCGGGCACTGAGGATCTCTGACAAAATGATCTGGCTTCCCACCTCAGTAACCTGACGCAGAATGTTGATATCCACATTTCGACCTGCTTTGATATTATGATCTGGTCCCTTTCTTAGTACCGTTGCCGTTGCTGCTGCTGCTATGACAACCACCACTGCATGACACTTTGTTTACTTCTTGCTGCGTCTGCACATTTCCCTTCTCCATTTTTCTGGCATGTATATCTTCTGCTTCCTCGGCTCAAGCAATATCTTGAGCCTTTTGTAACGTCAGGTCTCTCTCTCGCAATAGTTTGTGACGCAAACGATGCGATTTGCACGATTCGACAAGTTGATCTTGTATCATGTTGTCTCCCTCGGATCCGAATTAACATGTTTTCGTTTTGTTACGAACTGGTCTGTCGTTTTTGTTTACCTGTCTGGCTTGACGGAACACGTGTCTTTCGAAAGGAATGTTGACTTTTGGCGTGAAATAATTTGTCAATGTTGTTAAAGCATGTTCATAATCATCGTCACCACCAACCTCTTCCATCGTGAAGAACATCTCTTGGACTTCTTTTGCATGAATTATGATTCACTTACAATTTCGCACATGAAAAAGGAATATAAGTAATTTGTTTTATTTCATTTGTTCCATAGTGTAATTATATGTGTTGCCTATGATACATCTGTAGTGAGCAGTATGAAACAATGACGATTATTATTGTTGTTATTATAACCTCCGGATATTCCAAGAGTACCATTTGAGAAACAAAAAAACATCCTCTTACTCGGAAACGCAAAATATCCTCCATTTAATTGACTTTGTTCAGTCTTGGTGAAAAAAAGCATTTCATTTATTCTTATGCACCGGTATTGACTGATCGCAATGTCGTGTTTGTACTTATAGGCAAATGCATAGAGGGTCGGACTCGCCGGAAGTGACGTCGCCACAAATCACGAGACCGGTGTCATGTCCGGCAACGCACAGCAGCGCTACAGCGGCGCCGGCGGAAGGGGGCAACAGAAACAATAACAGGTGCACAAGTAACCGTCCGCACAGTTTCGACTCATTGACGCCGATCGTGCTGTACAAGTTATCGGACGGCGTGCAACCACAGGTGCTGTAGTCCCGATCGTTTGCGTTTGCTACGTTGGGTTGTTTTGCTCTTGACATATATATTGCATTTCCATTTATCAGACATGCAACATAGTCTCATAGCCAAGATAACAATATATATATCTTTTAAAAGGTCCAACCTCGTGCCAAACTATGTACTTCCATCATTGTTGTGTTCATTTTTATTTAGTTTTGATGAATGTATCGGAAAAAACCCAGAATAATAGTTAGGAACTTCCGCCGAAAAGAACAATTCTGAAATCCACATTCTGGAAATTCAACATCGGTGTCAAATAAAATCAACTTTATTCAAACACTACACATCTCTACAAAGAGAATCATGGGTATTTACAAAACAATACACCTGTATTAAATAAAACTCCATTACACATGTTAATATTTTAGTACAATGCACGCATTACATAACACTTAAGGAACAGTTTCCAAACATCTTTTTTATAGCGAGCGCACTCTGTTCTAAGGCGTTATTGGAAGCAAGTGATATTTGTCGTTATGCTTTTGGTATAAACAGAACAAGTAAAATTACTCTTGTCGGTTGCAGTCGGTGTACGGGAGTCGCCCTGTGTCGGTGGCACGGGTCGACGACCCCGACGACAGCGACAGCGGCGACACGGATCTCGCTGTCGACAGCGAGGATGCTCCGTACGACAACGATGCTGCTCCGTGCGACACCGAGGTTGTTCCGTGCGATGCTGCGATGGCCGAAGTGAAGGGCGAATTGGGGACCGACGAGGTAGTTGACGTGGCCAGCCTGACGGGCGAGCTAAGCGGCAGCAATAGCAGTAGCGGGGAGAGCGACAGCGAGGACGACCCAGAGGACGAAAGAGCTCCAGAGCCGACGTTGGAGGACGTCCAACTCAACAAGATGCCGCAGCTGCAACTGCGTCCGGAGAAGCTCGACGCGTTCGACGTGCCGCCGTTGCCGAGGGGCGACCGCCGCAAGTACGACTTCGACGCGAGGGTTGCCGACCCGGCCCCGACCTACGTCTACCAGGACCCGCTGACGTTCGGAGAAACGACCGTCGACCTCGTGTCGTTGGAGGCGAACGACCTCAACTGGCGAACTTCGGTGAAGCGGCCTGTGGACCGGGAGACGGCGGGCTGGCTCGACCGACTGCAGCACATTGAGCGCTTGCAGCGACGCACGACTGAGGTGGAAGAAACGAAGGCTCGGTGCCGCAGCGGCGGTCCCAGTCGCCGGACACAAGGCGGCGGCACGCCCACGAGTCGAGCGCCGAGCGTCGCGTCGGGCAAGCTGACATGTTGCGCTGATTGTCTTCAGGCGGCCTGCGTCGGCGACTGCCCGGCTAAGCAGGCGTTGCCCGCCGGGGCCTGTCTGTTGTGTCGCGAGGTCGGCTGCGACGGCCACTGCGCCGAGAACGTCTACAACGTCCACAGTCGACGGGACCCGCGCGCCGACGACGACAGCAGCGGTGGAGGCGGCAAGAAAACAAAACCTCGTCCGCTATCCAGCGTATCTTCCATCAGGCAACAACCGCTGCCACTTCGCTCGATCCGCGGCCCGGCGAATGGCAACGCCTGTCGCTCCAAGTCAGTCGGCGTAACATTCAACCGCGGCCAGCAGGCGCCGCGGTCCGTGTCGACTAAGCGGACGGCCGCCACGCCAGCCACGGGCGGGGCGAGACTCGAGAAGGACCTCGCCCGACTAGACATCACCTGCTCTCTACGATCGCACTCGCAGAACGCCGAGTGGTCACCCGCAAACTCGTCACCCTTGCGACTGTCAATCGTCGGGCTACGAACGACGGCCACCCCAATCAGCTCCGGCCAGCAGGCCGAGGCACTGCACAACAAAGTAGTCAGCGCGCGGCAGCGACATCGACCCAAGGGACGGTCGTCCATCGTCCCTGGTAAGAGTTACTTCTCGCAGAAGCGAGACTCGCTGTCGGCGCCTACCCAATGTGATGTCGTCAAGTATCGGCTGAACCGCCATACGCGCCACGCGCGCAAGAAGCGCGGCAAAACGTCGTCTTGAGTGGACGAAACATTCGACGCCAGGCAGCTTGACAAGACTTTCTCTCCCATTTGCGTTCGTGACGTCAACGTGCGGTGTTGTTTTGTGTGTCGCCAATGGCGCTGACGACGCAGTGATGACAGTGACTACGGCGTGGCTGCTACTGCAAGGGCGGGGACGCTTTAGGAAAACGGCCATCGTTATCTCATGTATAACCCACCTCTCAGGGAAATCTACGTCGCTTTTGTGCAAAACCAATCGTTACAAACATCAGACGATAACTGAAATTGCTGATTGTCTCGTCTTATCATCAATGAGTCGTTCAGCACATCAATTCAAACCATCTACTACGCTACAATGACGACTGCTTATCGTGTCATAACATATAAAGTGGGACTATTATATACGCAGTAGTAATAATAATAATACGTAGGCCTACTAATAATAAATTCAATGCTTATCCGACTCACACAGAGTTGACAAGACATATCGCTGATTGAACTGCCATACCAAAATGAATACCTCATTAGGAAATTAAGTATTCACGAGCTTCTTTGATCGTTTCTATCGCGTCATTAATGAACGGCGCCAATGGTCATGTTATTTAATAACGTGAATTGAGCTTTTGCCTAATATGTGTAACGTCAGTTATGTATTTAAATACGTGATACTATTAAACAATAAATGATAGATGTGTTTGCATTGTTAAATTTGCGGCGTGTGGGGGCACGTTTGCGTATGCGGCAGAGCATCGGACTCTTAATTAATCGAAGAGGCCCGTGTTCGAATCCTCTTGTTGCCGTGTCGAAGCTTTGACAGTCATGTTCACTTCTTGTTGGTTTAGTACACTAAGCTATATAAACGAGTAGCAGGTTACAGACAGTAATGGATTTATGCGAATGAAGTTTTCACGCATTAATTGCAGCGTGACTAAATCCTTTCTACAAAGGACTGTATTCAAAAGACGAGTATGCCAGGGAGCAGCGGCGTATCCAGGATTTTTTTATTGGGGGGCAAAAACGGGCGAGTATTGCCCTGTCCAGCGCACAACAGAGCTGATAGTTGGCGTGCGACTGTTGGGGGGGGGGGGCAGCTGCCACCATTGGGGGGGGGGGGTGACAATGCCAGGGAGGGAAGTGTAAATCGCTTTAGACAGTCCTAAGGCCTGGATATCGAGCTATATAAGAACTTAGTTTTCTTTATATGAAAAAAAGATAGCTAACGATCATGCCAATATGCGCAAGAAGAGAACAAACCCACGAATGTGCATGTAGAGAGCAGAATCCCGTACGCGCCCATTAAAGAATAGACCACCAAATATGCGCAAGTAGAAAGAAGATCCTCACACGCGCAAGTAGATAACACAGCCCTGGATAGTGGATACCAGCAAGTAGAGAGCAAATCCCCTGTGCGCAAGTAGAGAGCCAACCGGCATGCGCACAAGCAGTGTTATTCTGGCGGTAGTAACTGCTGGCGGTGTCGTGCCAAATCCCTCGCACTGCCATAATGCTCGCATCTGCCACACTGCGCATTCGCAACGTTAGCTGCGCATGCGCGGTCTAGCAATTTCTCGCGAACACGTTAGCCTCATTATCATATCACTCCCACCAATTAGCATCTTAGACTTGATTTTTGCGTGCAGAATGATGATCAATACTGTAAATATCATGTCAACAAAACATTGACGGTTCGAAGAGTAACGTCTAACGAGACGGTAGCCAGGCTAAGATCAGGCGGTACTTAAGCAGTTTAGGTCAGAACCACAAAGAAACTTGAAAACGGTCACCTACAATCACCAAACTTCACATTATATATTTGCTACACCTGTTCTAAATACAAGCACGTGTCACGTGATCAAAACATTAAATTTAGTATCTTTTATCGATCAAAATGTACACAAAATTCACTAGTTTTTGCGTGTATACATTAGTTACGCAGGAAATTCCGGTAGGTGGTGCCACTGTATGATTTATTTTATGTGGGGTTAGACCACAATTGACATGTCAATAATATTGTCATACGGTCAATAAAATGTGCGATGATTAATTAGATAAGGTTACTTTAAATCTGAGGGTAATTATTGTGGCCTTATTATATACTGTGACAGGTGAATTTAATAAAAATGTAGTGAATATATGTGTGCTTGCCACACAGTTACATAACGATTCAACAGTTTTTAATATCAATAATTATAATGTCAGCCGTATGAGATGGGTAAAATATTCCCACTTCAAAAACAAAACACATCATTTTTTTATTTATCCACAACTGAGCAGGCTATGCACGTTTGCAGACAAGCTCAGACTCTCTACCTGATCTAGCCAGTATCGTTGAATCGATCATCAAAGATATTGTTGACTCCTTCACACCCTTGCAACGTATACTGTATGACATGTTGGTACATCTCTAGTGCTGAAGATTTCCCAAACATTAATCGTTTGTATCGCCATAGTCCCACGTGACTTGTGAACGTCGTGATCTCACGAGATTTCTCGTTTAGCTCTATCTGGTGGTATCCCATTTTCGATCCTTCTGAATACCGTGCTATTGTTCATGTCCTCGAGGATTTCGTCCACCGTTAGAATTGGATGTCGCTCTTGTTCTACTAATGAATTTGTTTGTCTCATATCGACACATTGTCTGATCTCTCCCGACGGTTTTGGAACAACAACTATGGGAGACACCCAACATATTTGTCTTCTTTCTGGATAGCTTTGGACAACCGACTTCTTGGTACGTGTCTTCGTTTATGATATTTGTACTCGCACCCGTATCGATCATGCAATGAACTTCTCTCTCATTTATCTTTACAAAATTTTTTCGGTTGTCTTATGTACGTCTTCTTCTGTCTATTCATGTTAAATATGTACTCGTCGTCACTCTCGGTGTTTTGTGCTACATTGTTTACCGCTTTTTTCTTGTCCATGTGTACGTCTTCCACACATCTGTTTCGTTTTGCACATCACAGGCACTGAGGATCTCTGACAAAATTATCTGGCTTCCCACATCTATAACTTGATGCAGAATGTTGATATCCACATTTCGACCTACTTTGATATTTTGATCTGGTCCCTTTCTTAGTACCGTTGCCGTTGCTGCTGCTGCTATGGCAACCACCACTGCGTGACACTTTGTTTACTTCTTGCTGCGTCTGCACATTTCCTTCTCATTTTTCTGGCATGTATATCTGCTGCTTCCTCGGCTCAAGCAATATCTTGAGCCTTTTGTAATATCAGGTCTCTCTCTCGCAATAGTTTGTGACGCAAACGATGCGACTTGCACGATTCGACAAGTTGATATTGTATCATGTTGTCTCCCTCGGATCCGAATTCACGTTTTCGTCAGCTGTTTTAGCCTTGTTACGAACTGGTCTGTCGTTTTTGTCTAAATGTCTGGCTTGACGGAACACGTGTCTTTCGAAAGGAATGTTGACTTCTGCCTTTGGCGTGAAATAATTTGTCAATGTTGTAATTACGTGTTCGTAATCATCGTCACCACCAACCTCTTCCATCGTGAAGAACATCTCTTGGACTTCTGGTCCTGTATGTCACGTACAGTTCAAAACTGCGACGCTACTGCGTCCATTTTATTCCGAGTTGGGTCGGATCGCTTATTGTATCAAACATCGGAATACTTGCGATTTCCAGCCATTCTCGTTTTATTTTATTGTTCAACTGAGTGTTCATTTGCAGTTTTACTCGTCGCCAATGTAATATATTCAATTGTGTCGTGTCTAAACATCGATTAATACAGAAACTCACACAAATACGTGCTTTCCAATTTTAACTCTGTATTTCTACTCCCCGCTTCGGCCCAGGGATCAGAACTTAATTACATGAGGAGGGGAGCGGTCATTAACAGTAGATACCACAATGAGTATCCACGTTACATATTATCTATCGGAATGCATGCCTCCTTATTACCACCAGTATTAAGTAAATTAACGTAGGTCTAATATTTTTCAAATGTTTTAGAAATGGTACGATCTTTATGACTTCATCCGCCATTTCTGCGTTCTATTTTAATTGGATGTCTTCTTCCTACGTCAATAAGCCAATGCGTGGCGGTAGCTTGGTGATGCCGTCGTGTTCAGCCAGCAAATTTAATAAATGTTCTAATTTCTAATTTATCTTAGTTATGCCTATGCATTGCATCATTTACTTCATCATTTATCACAAGTCACCTTCTTTAAGGCATGGGTCGCCAGGGAAGTCACGCAGCCGAAAGTTTGGTCGCGACCAAAACATAATTAATGCTGGTCAAGATTTTGCAAAGCGGATCATCGAGAAGGCGGCAACAAAAGAGGCGGGTAGCTGTGTCAGTAATTGACAAATGTCGTTCTATTAACATACACGGAAACGTAATAACGACTAATATTCACTAATAACTAACATTGTTATGATTATTATACTGAGTGTAATGCACTTCCGGTAGGTCGAAAGAACTCCAGTGTAAATGTGTCCACACCTGATGATCACCAGGTGGCAGCACCTCATATCTCAAGTGTGAATCCCCCTGCGCATCTAGTTTAAATAAATGACACCTGTATCGCTATCAACAGTTCGGAGTTTAGATGGAGGCCATCTCTCATGTATATATCTTCCCTCCCAACAAAATATTGTCATAAATCTATGAATCTCACCACGTCTTCTTCACACATCTTCTCAACTAGTGCATTGATTGCCATCCATTTGCAGTTTCTATATGTTTGCCCCCTTCTTCCCATTACTGACTACTTTTTCTACCCTTTCTGTTATATGCTCTATATTGGCCCCTGGTAAGCAAAGTACTATGTTTTCTCCTTCACTAACACTCCAACCTCTTACAACTTCGACACCCAAATTGAAAACCCTCAATTTGCACATCCTTCCATGGATTTCCCGCCTTTACAAAATACTTCAAACTTCAGTTCAAGTACTTACAAACATCACGACACAACAATGTTTGCAAAACGACACACACGGCAGTACCGCATACATTACTGTCGACGTCGGGCGTTCTTGCAGGTGTCGTCGGTCTACTGGCGCAACCATGTAAGTATCAGATGCAGCAACTTTAAAGGAATTTAGTAAATCAATAATTTATTTCAAAAATTCTTGTACATGCATTTTATTCACATACGATTGCAGTGAATAAATGGTAAACTATTGACTAAAGTTTTAGTCAGTTTATTAGGCTAGAGATATAGACCCCCTACATTTCAATTGCTGCCAGTACGCCTATGAGAATCAGGTTAGAATTGTAAAAAGCATCACTCAATTCAATAAGTGTGGTTGGTAACGAGTCATGATTGCACATTTTTACTATGTTGTGCGCAAATTTGTATTTTCTGGAAATCATGTTTTATAGAGGTCTACTGTTTTTTCAAAGAAAAAACAATTGGTGTATTTTTGTGAATGCAGTATTTTGTCTTACCCGTACTTGTGTGCATACATTATCCAACAAGGCAATGTATACTGTGCAAAATACAACCGTTTCCTACGGAAAACAAGAACTAATATAATTTAAACCAAATACGGTTATAGATATCTATGAATGTCGTATCCTTCATTGAATTGGTTATCCTTCTTTATGTACCCATACGTAAGTAAGTAGTAGATGGTTGGCATGTTGTTTCTCGGTGGAAATATTCCGAAAGACGACTTAGACGTTAAACCTATTGTGCGTTGATTGGGCACGTCCTTAAAAATAGGTATGCTAAAGAGTTAGTCTTTGGAGAGGGAAGGATTAAACAAGCTCCAAAACCGGTTTCGATAGATAATCAAGCAGTTGAAATAGACTACAGCTTCAAGTACTTGGATATTTTACTTTATCAAAGCTTGACGTTCTGTGAACATGTAGATTATGTTTACAGAAAATCCAGCAGCGTATCTTTCTCTTGAGAAAGTTTAAATGTTTCGATGTCAATCTGCACATTCTTGAATATGTGTACAGGGGGTTGATAGAAAGCATTTGATCATTTAACATAAAAACATGGTACGGCAATGCCACTAGCAAAAATAAAATAAAGCTCGTAAATATTGTCAACTTAGTTAGCAAATTGATTGGCCGTGAACAGGGACAACTGTCCGATTTGTATACTGTTTCCCTAAAAAGGAAAGCTTTTCTCAAATATTATACAACCTGGTCCATCTTCTGAACGCAGATTTCCAGAAACTTCCGTCAAGGAGACGTTTGAAAGTGTCATAGCAAGTACAAATCTTTCTTAAAGAAATCGCTTATTCCCTCTGCCATTTTAATGTTGTATGTTGAGTTTTAAATAACCTGTTTACATCATAACATGTATGAAATGTTGTGGCATGAGTGTTTTATTTATTATTTAGTTTATATTTGTATACAAATTTGCAGTGTTAATTATGATGCATTTAACCATGTTAGTGCTGATTATAATGTCTTCTACCAATTTAATGTGTTGTACCAATTTTATTACTGGCATTTCAATGTGTATCTAAAAGAAAATTTCCGTTTTTGATGTAATGTTTTAAAAGGACAATACAGTTCTCTCTCTCTCTCTCTCTCTCTCTCTCTCTCTCTCTCTCTCTCTCTCTCTCTCCCTCTGCCCCTGCCCCTGCCCCTGCCCCTGCCCCTGCCCCTGCCCCTGCCCCTGCCCCTGCCCCTGCCCCTGCCCCTGCCCCTGCCCCTGCCCCTGCCCCTGCCCCTGCCCCTGCCCCTGCCCCTGCCCCTGCCCCTGCCTCCTGCCCCTGCCCCTGCCCCTGCCTGCCCCCTGCCCCTGCCCCTGCCCCTGCCTCCTGCCCCTGCCTCTGCCCTGCCCCTGCCCCTGCCCCTGCCCTGCCCCTGCCCCTGCCCCTGCCCCTGCCCCTGCCCCTGCCCCTGCCCCTGCCCCTGCCCCTGCCCCTGCCCCTGCCCCTGCCCCTGCCTCAGCCTCTGCCTCTGTCTCTGCCTCTGCCTCATGCCTCTGCCTGTTCCTCTGCGTCTGCGTCTGCGTCTGCCTCTGCCTCCGCCTCTCACTCTTTCTCGTCCTCTCTCTATCACTCCCCCTCTCTCCGTCTCCCCCTCTCCCCCTCTCACGTTCTTCTCCCCTCTGCGCCTCTTTATCTTTCTCTTTCTTACTCTTTCTCTCTGTCGTGTCACAGAAAACGGTTTAAGTAAGCGAATTAGTAATAATAATAATAATGGATAGTTCTTATATAGCGCAAATATTTGTAGGCAAAAAACTCAGTGCGCTAGTACATATCATTCACACTCACATATATACATAACATAGATTACACAAATACATACATACAAAACATACACCACTTAGATTAGAGAGAACGTTTGTCGGAACAGATTTGTCTTTAATCGATATTTAAATTCAGATAGAGTAGGGATATTTCGCAGCCTGGCAGGCAGTGAATTCCAGAGAGTGGGTGCGGTGAAGCTAAGAGCGCTCACCAACAGACTAAAGGTTACGTTTAGGTATTCTGAACAGCTTCTCGCTGGAGGACTGGAGGGTGCGTGTCGTTTTGTATGTGGAGAGCAAAGCTGAAAGGTAAGGTGCGAGGGACCAATGTTGTATTGGCATCAGAACTTTACAGGCAGCCAGTGAATTTCCTGCTAATTGGCGTCACAGGGTCTCGCTTACGTTTCTTTAGAACGAGCCGTGCTGCACTGCTCTGAACCGTCTGTAATCGACTTATCTGTTCAGCAGGCAGACCAGTAAAAACCGAATTACAATAATCAAGACGGGACGTTATTAAAGCAGTGACAAGTCTAGCAGTGGCGCTTTTAGAAAGATACGGCCGGATGGACGAAATACGTGATTGCACTTACCTAACTAGATATCTCTGCCGCTTTTGACACAACTGGTCAAAACATTCTCATTGAACGTTTATTAAAGTGGTACGGCATATCTGGCACAGCTCCAAGCTGGTTTTCGTCATATCTAACTGATAGGTACCAAACTATAAAGATAGGGAACTACTTTTCAGCTGCACTGCCAACTTTATTTAGTGTTCCCCAGGGTCCTGTTCTTGGGCCTTTGCGTTTTACTCTTTATACCACGCCACTAAGCTCTGTTATACAAAGACATAACTTGAATCATCATCGTTATACTGATGATACTCAGATCTACATTTCGTTGGCTTTCCCGGATACAAATCGTTCCCTTAACCAAATTAGTGATTGCCTTCAACATATCTTCCACAGGATGACTGATAGCAAGTTGAAATTAAATGCAAATAAAACTGAATTGATCATTATTGGTACTGTATTGCAGCGTAGTAAACTTGATGGATTTTTCCCTACACATATTTTGAATCAGATATCGGTGCGGAATCTAGGAGTGAACTTTGATAGTAACTTCAATTTCCGACAACACATATCTCAAATGTGTCGCTGCTGTTTTTATCATATTCGTCATCTTAGCCGTATTCGCCGGTATGTCATTTTCTGTTGCTAAAACAATTGCAGCAGCGCTTGTTAGCAACAGACTTAACTATTGCAATTCCCTCATTTATAATGTCGCTAGCAAGAATATCACAAAGCATCAGCGTGTCCAAAATTGTCTAGCAAGAGTAGTTACAAGATATCATCGTTTTTCTCTCACTATACCACTTTTGACGTGTTTTCGTTGGCTTCCTGTACGATATCATATAATATTTAAGATATTTACCATTACATACCAGACACTGTTCAGTATGCAACCATCTTATTTGCTTCCACTGCTTACTCCTGTAGGAAAGCCTATCCAGCTTCAGTGATCTAGTTCTGACCTACATTTTGTTCCTAGAGTGAACACTAACATTGCAACGAGGGCTTTTTCTGTTTCTGCACCAATTCTATGGAATACTCTTAGTGTTAGATCAGTTGAAAATATTACAAAATTCCGTCGTCAATTAAAAACTTATCCTTACAACCTTGCTTATCAACCATAACTCTCTAGCGCCTAGACCCATCTGTTGACAACTGGAATACTGCTTATGGATTTTGAGAATGACCAATCCTTTTGTTTTGATGCACCTCTGAGCTTTATTTCCAAGGACTTAAGCACAATAGAAGTTATCTTATTATTATTATTATTATTAGACGTCGACGAGGCCCACCAAATCCAGGTCAGGACTATGTTAACCCGTTGCACCAGCCAGGATCTTCACATCAGCCTGAAAGTCAGATAGGCATGCAGTCCTGAGGTTCCTTCCCATGCCGTGTGGCATGTGGAGGCTTGGTGATAGCCAGACGACAGGCGACAAGGTAGTGGTCGGAAAGACCAGCACAGTATTGCACTCTCTCCATGGAGAGACGGCTGCCCTCACTAAGGATCACTCAGTCCAGGGTGTGGCCACGACGGTGAGTGGGGACGTTGACAAGCTGGCACAGGCCATGGTCACAAAACGTCTTCAGTCGGTTCACTTGAGGATCAGAACAGTCTTCGATGAAAATATCATCACCTTGCGAGTGCTGCCACGTTTCTGTCAACATAAACACATCGGCGACGTTGTTCAAAATCATATCGTGAATGTACGCTGCTTTATTGCGGCATGACTGCGCATTGAAACACAACACTTTTAGATCGCCACATTTGCTTTGTTTACTCTTTTGCCGATACCGCTTCCGGGGCAAGCCAACACCGATCTGGAGCGAGCGAAGGCGTGACGTCAAATCTGTGGTCAGGCGTGACGGCCGGTGCCACCGCAAGGAGTTGAGTGCGTTCGTACTGTAAATGTACATGTTCATGTTCTAGTTCGCGTTGATTTCGCTCACCCTGGGTCAAAAGTCGTTCACCCCGCAGGTTGTTATGTCTCATGACAGATGGGTTCCATGCTGCACTGACAGGAGTATTGAGCGGGTGAACAAAATGAAAAGAAAGAGGGCAGTGGACCTCGTCACTTGGGAGGCGACAATACCAGACTGCCCCCGAAGTTACTGTGTTATGCTGCGTTCCAATGGGCTCGTTTATATCGTAAACACGACTTGGCGAACTAGAAAGATCTCGAGTTTACCACTTGTACATTTATGTAACTGGGTCAAGTAGGGGTTACGAAATCGTATTCGGGGTTGCGTTTTGACGTCATAGATAAATTAAAAGCACGTGGCGGTTTGTTTGTAGGACAGAACGCTCTCGCTGCTGGCACGCAACACGAAACATATTCGTGTTTTTGTTTCGGCGCTCCCGTGAAATATACTTCACAATGCCGTCAAGTTGTTGTGCCGTTGGATGTACAAATCATTTATCAAATGTGTGTACTGTTAGATTTCATAGAATATCACTTTATTGTAAAAAAATTGCGGATACCGAAAGGACACACCAGGATTTGTAGCGACCACTTCTGCACAGGTTTTTTTTAAACTGGCCCTACGTATCCAGATTATGTCCCTTGATCGTTTGCTTTCAAGACAGTCGCAGATGGTTGCATGCGTCACGTGGGTGAGGAAAGATTCCAGAGAGCAAAAAGAAGAATGGTCCAGAAAACCGAGGATGAGAAACGACAAGAAACTGAAGAAACATGCTTTCCACTAAAGCACATTCCTATGGTCACTGTTGGTTTTTTTTTCTCAATTATTCTAGACAGCAACCCAGGCATCACTTTATTTAAAAAAAAACATATTAACCATGTCTCTGCAAAAGTAATCGTCGTTTGTTACTGAAATTATGTAAATATTGTTGGCAACACCTGTATAAATGACCAGATCACACTCAGTCATACCAGCGACTTCCATCTACAATTGAATCATGGAGTAATACCTGTGACCTTCCTTCAAATTCCCTTGTTTGTCAATGCAGAAGCTACTGTCACCAAATGTTATGGGATCCTGTCTCTTCAATGAAAATGGGCACTTTATTTCAACCAGATTATCGTTGTGACAACCACATGATCTCATACTGTCAGGAGACGCACCGTGATAGGGGTATCTCTCATTCACTAACAGACTAGTCCACTTCAGCCTGGCTTCTGTGTGGTATGGTCTGACAGTTGTCTCATAAACAATGAGGGCCTCTGCTTCGTTATCCAGTCCCGACTTTGTCAGTATGTAGATACGGACAATAACGATTAAAGGTCACGCTGTCACGGTGACTTATTTGGTCATCCAACTGCGCCATTATTCACACAAACAACTGATCAACTACAACTACAAAACTAACTAACAAACTAACCTACATAACACAACAAACGCCGTAGTTTTGTTTATTTTGTGTGACATGTTTCAATATAAGCTTAATGTTGAATAGTTTTATAGTATAGTATTATCTTATAAAAGTGTATCCTTATTTAATTTATTATTTTATAGTTTGCCAATCATCGTCTCTACCTGAATCTGGGGTAAAGCCCCCTACTGGTAACATTGGTAGAGCATTAATGTTGCAGGCAGTTGTTAAGGGCGAAAAGGTGCTGCCATCCTGGGTAATCGATGCTATTTGTTGGCAAACACAGCAACCCCGAATAGAGCACCGAAGTGTGACGTCACGCTGCATCGCTGGTTCCAACAAATGTCTCCCGTTTTATCTGTTAGCATGGTATTATGTTTTGTTCCAAACTGTAATAATTATTCTGAAAGTTATACTTCTAGTTCTTTATGGTTCCCATATGTTGAAAATGAAAAGCATATATATGGGTGAAACAAATTATGTATTTTATGTATTCTGGAACGTAAAAACTATATTTGAACGCAAGCTAGTTGTTCGCAGTGAAAACATCGATCTCGGTGCAACATGTTTTATTGTGAATCACGCTACTTTCATCGAAAAATGCGGAAGGATAACCTGTCAACATCATACAATTATTGTACAAAATTGTTAAGATCGAAGGATTTGATAATATCTTGAAATGTGGAACAAAATCTATTTCTCAGACGAGCACAAATTGCTTAAAAGGGGAGAAAATCAAGTCAAATTTGATCTTGTTAAATGTTTCACTTATTTCCCAAGCGTTCGTCGAGGTGCAGTGCATGCTATTATGAAGGAGAAATAATTGATACTAGCGCTTAGTTTGAAAATATGCTATGAAAACTACAAGAAATTGGTCCAAATCCAAGACAATAACCAGTTTTCGTGGTAGCAAGGCTCACAGTTATATGTTCATAGACATGTTAATTAACTCCATAATGTGTTTATTAACTTAGTATAGTTAGTGATTTTTGGTAAAATCATATTTACATTTAAAACATGTGTTACTAGTCAAGTTGTTGACATTTTGCATATGCGTCGGAACGTGATGAATATATCACAAACACCCTCCAACTGCAGGCTAACCACAATTCCAACTTGAGGCTCACTAAAATTCCCAAATGTATCCTCACATTAGGTTCCCCAGAAACCTTCGACTGCATCCTCCTTGATGGTGACCAAAACACTCCAACTTATAAAATGACAGCTCCCTAACTTCTCAGCCTGAAACTTATTTTGTTCCTTATTTCACGATATTATCAAATGCTTCGATATTGGCAAATTCGCACATGAATTAAATAGTATTGACAGGTTCTCCCTTCGCATTTTGCGGTAAAAATAGCATGATGCACAACAAAAAAGTGTGTTGCACCGCGACCGATATTGTAAATGCGATACAATAGGTTTTTTTTTTTAATGACACATATCTGTTAGTTTGGCTTGTATTAAGCTGACATTTTGTATGTGATCTAGCGGGCCCATTCGGGTAGTTTGTAAATGTAGACTTTTCGAAAAACATCCGGGGGGGTCTCGGGGAGGACATAATTTTAAATGGCACTTATCTGCGCCAGTTTTGCATTTTGCATGTTTGCATAAATAAAAATGTATTATCATGTAAACGTATATAATTATGTGTGACATAATAGTTCAAATAGTATTATTTTTAAAATGTCATTCATTTACACAGATCAAAACCACGTAGACTTTTGTATAATACTGCAATATTTACAACGAAACATTTCTACAAATATGGTATATTAAACATTTAATCAGACAAGTGATCAAATCCAATTTTTCAGCTATGGTCACGCGCAGATGTTCTGCACCGGAGGGGAGCATATAGGTCTGTGCAGTAAGGGTCGCTACAGCAAACAAAAATATTACTTTTGTAACTCAGTCGCCGCTTCCGTCGAGCAAGGGGTCAACGTTGATCTGTCATCTGAGGTCACGTTGCACAAGGCGAGTTGCATTTGGCATACTGCGCTTGCGCAATATGCAAAAACGGAACCGGGACTTACTTTCAGAACGGAACGTATTTCCAGACCGGTACAGCGGAACACCGGTTGTTTCTGCATGGGTAAATCGCCGGTGTTGAACATGCCTCTAATACATAATAATAATGGCTATGACGCAGTGTGGGACTGATTAACCGGCGAGCTGATCTGACTGGCGTGGTTTGACTATGACAACGTAGGGAGTGACCCAGTGAGGGTGGGTGGGAGAGAGGGACAGCACTGGACAGGGAAGGCTGGGAGGATACGAGGAAATGATGGGGGGCGATTGACTGATGAAGCTCGAGAGCTGGCAACAGAAGAAAGAGAGAGAGAGAGAGAGAGAGAGAGAGAGAGAGAGAGAGAGAGAGAGAGAGAGAGAGAGAGAGAGAGAGAGAGAGAGAGTGTGTGTGTGTGTGTGTGTGTGTGTGTGTGTGTGTGTGTGTGTGTGTGTGTGTGTGTGTGTGTGTGTGTGTGTGTGCGTGCGTGCGGGCGTGTGAACATGTGGACGTGCGTGCGCGAGACAGAGAGAGAAACTAAATAATGGTGGGATTGATGGATGGAAGAAGGATTAGAGGGAGTGAGATGTCGTCGCCAGTGGTTATGTCAGTAGCCAGTAGGTGTAAACTTATTCGTAGCCAGTTCGTGAGAGGCCGTGGCGTCGTATTTAGACCATCGAGCTATCGAGAGATTCCGGGTTCGAATCATCTTACTACCGTTTCGAACATTGGGCAATTTCTTTCACTCCACGTTGCTCCAGTTCACCCGGCTGTATGAATGAGTACGTTGCTATAGACAGTGGTGGATATTTGTGTACGAATTGTAGCCGCGCAATAATTGCAGAGTGTGTGAATGTTTCCCAGAGAAGTTGAGATAGTGTTCGATTGAAATATAGGCGTGCTAGGGATAAAGTGTAAAGCGCTTAGGGCAGTCGTAAGCACTGGATATCGCGCTTTAAAAAAAACTTACTTTTACCTGTAAATACTTACCATGCAATGTTTATCTAGGAAATAAAAAGAAATCATAAATTAAGATATGATCATACCAGTGTGATGTATATTACGCTGATTTGGTCGACTGTCTGAGGAGACTTCCGTCACAGTTGTCCAGAAGTAGCGGATACACCGGACCGAATGTGGGCCAGTTGACATCATCTTGTCCTGTATGCTTATTCGCAGGACGATAGGTGACGGGAAAGGAGACACTACAGACAGCATCAGACAGAGGCATATCGCGTGCTGCCATCCACGGGGTACACTCAGTGCTGCTTTCGGTTCAAGCAACGGGGTACAATTAGCGGAAATGAGTAGTTCCGGTTAACACCATCAAGATAATATACATACACTGCCGAACTGCTGAGTCGGAGGAAACATTTTAAAATCGTACCGGAATAGGGTGTGAAGACTATTACGGAGACGGAGAGATCAATGTTATGTACGGGTGTTGGTGTCTGAGTGCGTGCGTGCGTGCGTGCGTGCGTGCGCGACGACGTAGGGGACCTACATATTAAAAATACTGTATGCGTTGCATGATTAATGAGCAACCAACCAAACTATTATCGAGAAATGTGGTTGTAAAGTAGCTTGATTGCGAGAAATCTTATTATACTTAGACAATTTTAATACTGAAAATACTGGAGCTGTAAATAGGTAAATTCGTACTCATTAAAATAAGTGACGTTGACTAATAATTATAAACACATAAATCACTAAGAGATTACACAGGCTTCATTAGACTGACCAAACTGGGAAGTAACTTGTACTCAAGAATAAAGAACAACACATTATACATTACTCAGATTTGTTGATGGTCGGTGGGGAAACGATAAGTGATCAATGTATTTTGGTCAATAGATATAAGTTATTTTGACAGATATTGGGAAAAGTTATGTCTCTAAAAACAAACAACTAACACAGGAGATGCGGTCACTCAGAATATTAATATATATGTATTCATTGTTATATTCCATGTAAACATTGCTAACGTTTTACATATAAAATGTAGTGATTCTAACCTTTATAATAGCATCAATGCTTAAAGTATATAATTATTACCAGCCTTTTCTTATACATTTTAAAGAAATACGTTTGATAAAATACACGAGAGATGCTTTTTCTAATTTATTTACTACAATAACAAATAAACAAACAAATTGAAACACATAAAATCATAGATGGGATTATACTTTAGTAAGTATGTGATGAATCTACTGATGGGTAACATTGTGCTAAATGTTAACTTTGTAACAGTTATTTACGAAACAACAAAACATATGATATTATGTAGACATTACAAATGTCAAGAATCATAATGCCGATATCATATTGTTGTTCTTCAAAAGTGCACATGGAGACCGTTGCTATTTACTACATCTATCAATGGTTTAATAATTTCTAGTAACAATTTCAATTATTAATTTAAGTATAATTACGATGTCATCATAATTGGTTTACTAAATATTGTTCAAAGAATTACATGGCCGAATCCAAAGTAAATTATTTAATTAGTATTACAAACATGGAAACTCACAAAGATTAGCAACTGACTGAATGCTAATATGGTTTCACTAAAGCCAATACACTCTGAAGTTATGATATAGGTCTGTGCAAGAAAGATTGGACTGACATGGACCGTGTCGTCATTATGTGTAGCCATCTCCTCCTCCCGGCGACAACCGATCGCCACAACTCACGGTGTTCTATTCTTCTAATAGGTCTCAGTAGGTAACACACAACACATAATCATACACATATACACATATACTTCACACGCACGCAAACCGCCAGTCAGGCAGGCAGGCAGGCAGGCAGGCAGGCAGGCAGGCAGGCAGGCAGGCAGGCAGGCAGGCAGGCAGGCAGGCAGGCAGGCAGGCAGGCAGGCAGGCAGGCAGGCAGGCAGGCAGGCAGGCAGGCAGGCAGGCAGGCAGGCAGGCAGGCAGGCAGGCAGGCAGGCAGGCAGGCAGGCAGGCAGGCAGGCAGGCAGGCAGGCAGGCAGGCAGGCAGGCAGGCAGGCAGGCAGGCAGGCAGGCAGGCAGGCAGGCAGGCAGGCAGGCAGGAAGGCAGGCAGGCAGGCAGGCAGCCTGGCAGGCAGGCAGACATGCAGGCAGGCAAGAAGGCAGTCAGACAGACAAACATATATACATACAGGCATATTAATTATGAGACGCATAAAATGTCGCTTACAAGGAGTCCTTGTAATAGGGCCCCCAATTGTCTCACAGTACAAACATATTATGTACACACGCACGTACTATGGTACATGTTCCCCATGTATTGTCTCACAATACAAACATATTATGTACACACGCACGTACTATGGTACATGTTCCCCAGTTATTGTCTCACAGTACAAACATATCATGTACACACCCACGTACTATGGTATATGTTCCCTATGTATTGTCTCACAGTACAAACATATCATGTACACACGCACGCACGTACTATCTTGCATGTTCCCCATTTATTGTCTCACAGTACAAACTTATTATATACACACGCACGTACTATCGTACATGTTCCCCATGTATCGTCTCACAGTACAAACATATTACATACACACGCACGTACTATCGTACATGTGTCCCATGTATTGTCTCACAGTACAAACATATTATGTACACACGCACGTATTATGGTACATGTTCCCCATGTATTGTCTCACAGTACAAACATATCATGTACATACGCACGTACTATGGTATATGTTCCCCAAGTATTGTATCACAGTACAAACACATTATATACACACGCACATACTATAGTACATGTACCCCATGTATTGTCTCACATTACAAACATATTACTTACACAAGCACGTACTATGGTACATGTTCCCCATGTATTGTCTCACAATACAAACATATTTCTTACATACGCACGTACTATTATATATGTTCCCCAAGTATTGTATCACAGTACAAACATATTACTTACACAAGCACGTACTATGGTACATGTTCCCCAAGTATTTTATCACAGTACAAACATATTATATACACACGCACATACTATAGTACATGTACCCCATGTATTGTATCACAGTACAAACATATTATATACACAAGCACGTACTATGGTACATGTTCCCCATGTATTGTCTCACAGTACAAACATATTAATTACACGCGCACGTACTGTGGTATATGTTCCCCAAGTATTGTATCACAGTACATACATATTACTTACACAAGCACGTACTATGGTATATGTTCCCCAAGTGTTGTATCACAGTACAAACATATTATATACACAAGCACGTACTATGGTACATGTTCCCCATGTATTGTCTCACAGTACATACATATTATATACACACGGACGTACTATGGTACATGTGTTCCATGTATTGTCTGCAAGTGCGAAGACATGTGCTCTCCAGTGTCTTTCCTACTACAATGTGTGGTTTTCTCTCGGGAATCACATACCCTATTCTACACACTGATTATGGACATCGCAACCGGGGCGCAGATCCATGGCCTCACGTGACTGCAGGATGCCTATACTTAACTACAACAACATTATTCACAGATGTTGCATTCTCAATGAGTCAACGACTTCCTTACTCGCTTGGCAACTGGAGTTTACTGTTTTTGATAATAATAATGATAATGACAAACTTCTATAACGCCTAGATCCTCAGGAATCTGAGCTCAGAGTCGCAACATACAAGAATCGTTGGGTAAATCGTTAACATGAACAAGCAAATTGTTACACGTTTAACATCTCTTTTTGGTCCAATGATCCATGTCAGTAAATTATACTTATAGAAACGTTCATCTCATATTTCATTGAGTTGGTCTTTCGGGACCGCGCTTCCAGTGAAAGTTTATTCAAGTGAGTTGACACACAGAATACAGAATCTACATGAATCTGAACGCCCTATGATAGGGCACGTTGGTGGTGGGTGGGGGTGAACATGGATTGGGAGCAAGAATTGGGAATGGGCACACAAAGAGGCAGAAATACATTGTGTATGCCCTGAACAATATTGGTTGTTTCACGTTGCGTTATTATATACAAAAGGTTATTATTTGAAGGATATTAACCTGGACGTTTTCAAATGTTTACTCGGCCGTAGGGACATTGTTATCAGTGCAAAACATCAGTAACATATGAATCTGCATTTCTGTGTTTTCAGTGAGGAGTTCGCAAAAAAGATGACAACAATTAAACGAGTGGACTTCGCCGTGCTGTCTTTGGTCCTGTACGCGTGTACAAGCACTGCCAGTGGACACGTGCGCACTACAGCCATATGTCCTGAAAGGTGCCACTGCCGACGTCAACTTCGAACGGTGTCCTGTACAAACCTCCAGCTACAGAACATTCCCGCAGATATCCCGTCCTCGGTACAAGGACTTTATCTCGATAATAACCTCCTGACTCAAATACTACCCGACGCCTTCATCGGATTAACGAACTTGTCAGTTCTCAGTTTAACCAGAAATGTAATCACAGATATTTATCCGGGAGCCTTTAATGGATTACAACGTCTACAACGACTGTTCCTGACACAGAATCAACTTCCCCGCGTAGACGAGGCAGTTTTTGAAGGCCTTATTGGTCTTACCACTCTGTATTTAAGCCAGAATATGTTGTCGGCAATCCCCGACGTTGGGCGAGCAAGAAACATATCGAGGATCACGTTCGAACACAACGAGTTTTCATCGGCGCACTTTCCGAAGGGTTATAGCAAACTAGAGAAGCTAAGGAGTGTCGTCATGAGTAACAATGCTAATATCAAAAGTCTTAGCCACACGGATCTGATGTCCCTAAAACGCACCGGTGTCACAAAGTTTTATATTTCAAGGTGTTCATTACAACGGATATCCAATGACACTTTTACAAACTTCACTGCATTGCGTTCTCTCAAGTTGTCATATAACCCGGCCATAGAGCTGGCATCTGTTGAGGCGCTTGTTGTCAGCCTGTCCGGTACCGTGCTAACTGCGCTCGACTTGAGCGGCATGCTCAGTTCTTTGCCGGCCGATCTATTCACTCCTCTATCGGGCGTTCCGATGCGCGATCTGGTACTAGCGCACTCGACATTCAAAGTGATTCACAACGGTACTTTCAGATCTCTTAACAAACTCTTTCACCTGGATCTCAGTTATGGCGAATTGATAACGACGGAGAAAGGTGCTTTAGACGGACTGCAGAGCGTGCAACGTTTAAAACTAGATCACAACCATATGTGTTTATTCCCGTCTCCCTTGCCAGAACATCTTGATGTATTAGACCTCAGCCACAATGCCATAACGAAAATTCCTGGACAAACATTCTTAGGACTCAACAAACTCACGAATTTGTCGTTGTCAAATTGCAAACTGCGAGTCTTTGAGACGACGTCATTTGTTGGGCTCGGTGGTCTTCTGTTCCTTGATCTCTCAACAAATCAAATCGGTGGCAACAGCATCGGTAAGAAGGTCTTGAAGCCGATGCCAAAGCTCGAAATGCTCAATCTTGAGAACAACAAGATGACTACAATCGCGACCGAGTATAGTCTCTTTGCCTGTCTACCAAAGTTGCGGAAATTGTATCTGAACAGGAACGAGTGTCGTAACTTGAGCTTGCTTCTGTTCAACAACTTGCAACAGTTAGAGGTGCTCCAACTGCAAAATAACAACCTAGGCAACCTCGTCAAGTCAGACACTGGCGGCGTTCTCTTCAGCAAGCTCAAATCACTGCGGGAGCTGCATCTGCAGAAAAACGGGCTGACGTCATTACCGAGAAACATGATCCGTTCACTCGGGTCGCTAAAGGAGCTTTATCTGCAAATGAACGACATCTCCAACTGGGGCAACGATTTCTTCAACGGTACGATGTCCTTACGCATGGCGAACCTAACAGGAAATAAAATCTCTTACATCAACGAGTCGTCCCTGAGCGGTTTGTCTAGTGATGCGACTACACTGTATCTATCGGCGAATCCATTCTCATGCGGCTGCGACCTCATTTGGTTCCGCGACTGGCTGGACACGATGAACTCCAGCCGGATCTCTATCCCAGATATCGACAAATGCAAATGCAGGTACGTGTGTTTTTGTCAAACGACAGTCCACGTGGCGTTGTTCATAGCTAATGTCTTTCAGTTATAGGACCAGGTTATTACTTCTACCTTGTTTACTTTCTATGTTGCCTTCGCCCTTCTTAGGTTACCTCGACCTGGCTTGTTTCCGATATTCCAAATGGGTCTTTGTAGGGATGTATTCGTGCGTGCGTGGGTGCGTGCGTGCGTACATCCGTGCGCGCGGGTTGATGTGTACATGAGTTGGTGTGTGCACGTGTGTCTCGGCGTGTGTTCGGGGATGCGTGCGCTGTGTGTGTTTCGGAGTGCGGGTGTGTGCGTACGCGCTCTATAAATCAGATTATATTTTAGTAGATAACATGTATAGGTGTCACCAACTACCATTGTAAATGATGTCTTATGTCTTCAGTGCACCTGATTTTCTCGCCGGACGTCCTCTGTCGGAGTTTCACCCAGAGAGTATCAATGATATGTGCTTCCCTCCACCGTGGCTCTACATCATCGTCGGTGCTGTTCTCGGTGGCGTGTCGCTTGTTCTAATACTGGTCGGGCTCATCTACACCAAACGCTGGTCGTTGCGAATATTGAAGTTCCGCTGCAAGCGGTGGCTGCGACTGAAGAGTACATCTCGCCCCTCGCATGAAGGCTACGCGAGAATAGAGGAGTCGTTTCGCTACGACGTGTTCATATCGTACGGGCCAAACGACGAATCTCGAGACTGGGTCACCAAAGTACTCTATCCCAAGCTGGTAAGTGTCGTTCACGAGGACCGCATCTTCTTCGAGGAGAAAGCGTTGCCCAATAGACCACTCTACGCCGAATTGGCAGATGCCATCTACGCCAGCCGGAAGACCGTTGTAGTCGTCACTGCCGACTATCTGGAGGACAGTCGAAGGGTAGTCTACGAATTACCACTCATAATGGAACATGCGGCATCGATGGGACAGCTGAGGAACGGGTTGATACTGGTACTTCATGGCGAGAACATGGGTGAACGACTGCCGAAGTGTCTTCGGCCACTGCTCGGACACAACGATATCAGTTGGCCTGAAAGCAAAACGGGAAAGGCGGCTTTCTGGCTACAACTACATGATAAGCTAGACCTGTTGTCAGACAACCCGGTTGTCAACAACTCCCCGACGGCACGTCGAACTTACCAGAGGTTACGAGTGATCAGATCCAAACACAGTGAGACCCCATTATGAATTAACGTGATTACGGTGATATCTATAAGTGCATGCAATAGTTTTTTTGGTTATATATATATGTATATATATATATATATATATATATATATATATAACGTTCGTTGCTAACAAAGGAAATCAAGAATTGGAACATTTACATGTATATTTACAGATATGCAACACGTTTTTGTAAACATGACTACAATGTGTACAATTTGATCACATTAAAAAAAATACCTACATAGTTATAGCCGTTTGACTTGCAGTTGTGATACATGTAAAAATTGCACAACAAATTCGTGAGTTTTGATTCTTTTTATAGACGCATATGGCATATTCGATTGGTTGCTGCGATTATTTGATGAGAGGCCTTGCAAGGTAAATTGCGCTCCATTGTTCTCTTTTCACATAATAAATTTACATATGTTGACTGACACGTTCTAAATATAATAGTCTGACACTAACAATATTACGAAATGTTAGATATTTGCATCAATTGTATGTTATTGTGCCACTCAGACCTGGCTGTATGGTCGTTTCACCGTCGCATAGCTGATACTCACTCGCTAATATTTGCCACTGGGGTCGAACTCTGATGGCTCCAACCATTTGTCTCCAAGTGCGTCTATCTGTCGTTGCCCTTTGTAATCAGCAGCTTCTGGCCCGAAATCTTCCATAGGACACTGCCAGACCCTGCTTGATCTTAGGTCGCACTCGGTTAAAATGTATATGTTCTATCAAAAATAGAGAAGCGTGCGAAAAATGAACAACTCGAAGCATATCCAAAACGCTTTTTTGAACGATAATATATACTGATTGAGGCACCATTATCTGATTTAATGCTATAAAGTCCACCCACTTTTAAACGGCGGTTAAACTGGCATATTCGAAGTAGTCGTGACGTCACAATCACGTGTATAGTCTCCATTGGTTGCGTGTGTTATTGTGACGTCACGTCGACGTAGACATATCGATTTCGCTGCCATCAAAGAAGAAGACGAAGAATTTGTTTTTATTTGACCCATACATTTTATTATACATACAGTACGTCCATGTCAAAAATAAAATTAAAATAATGCAAATATATAACCTTATGATAAACATGGTATAATGCATGGTAAATAACAACAAAGTAGGGTCAGGAGACTCCTCTAAGATTATAATAGTCGCTAACGAGGAACCACTTTTTATGATAATTTTTTTTAACACATCACCTGTATCAAATTAATACATCAACTGAAAAAAAACAAGAAAAAACATGATACGAAAATGAGCATGTGTGTAATGTGAGTAAGCTTACATGATTATTGTGTTGTCTTCACAAAATCATGTTTAATTTTATTCTTGACTCTTGTATCATGTTTATGTACATCGTAGTTAAACATGATCCTCCAGTTTTGTAAATAAACTGGTAAATCATTGTGTAAATATTTATAGTAAAATTTTAATTGTTGTAATTTTGAGGATGTCATCTACTTTTAACAAGTTGAGTTTTTTTGGGAAGTGGTTCTGTGTTGGAAATATAGTTATTTAAGGTAATAATTTTCAAGGCTTTTTTTGAAGTTTTATTATTTTCCTTGGTTAAAAGCCCGATGCCGTGATGCAATAATTTATATGTGGCACGCACTATTAAAGAATTATATAATATTATTTTAATATGAAGAGGTAACACATGTTTCAATTTGTTTAAAATGCCAAATTTTTTAGAACAAGCATTTGATATTGTTTTCAGTATGTTTTTCCAGTTTAGATTTGTATCTATAATTAAACCCACAAAACCCAATGTCATGTATTTAGATTTTGCTATGTTTAGCGATAATTTATTTATTTTGAGCCTTTCATTTATTTAAGTTCTTTATTTATTAACGGTTCTAAATTTTCGTCATGTACGTTATCGCTGAAAGTGTTTAATGTATTTGATAGAATTGTATCATCGGCATAAATTATGAAATTAAACATTTTACTGGCTTGTGCAAAATCATTGATATATATGATGAATAAAAGGGATCCTAAGATTGAGCCTTGTAGTTATTGATAACATATTTGATTTAATATTGTCAATTTCCGTATATTGTTTAGAATTTGTTAGGTAACTGCTGAATAAGTTCAGATTTGTTCCATGTATACCATAATATTTCAATTTGTCAATTAAGATTAAATGGTCAATTGTATCAAAGGCTTTGGAAAGATCTAGGTAAATATTAATGGGTATTTCATCCTTATCCTGTGGATTATTATTCTATCTATTAATTCTAGTGCCGCATATTCAGTTGAGTGTTTAGGTCGGAATCCATACTGATGGTAAAAATATGCTTAGAGTCTTTTAAGCAAGATGATAATTGGCCAAAAATAATTTGTTCAAGTACTTTTGAAATAGCTGGTAGAAGAGATATAGGCCTATAATTAATGAATACTGTTGGGTCACCTTTTTATAAAATGGAATTACCTTAGCAATTTTTAGTTTATCAAGGAATATCCATGTGGTTAATACTTGATTTGTTAAGAAAGTTAAAGATTTGGTTTGTGCAGGTTCAAGCAATTTTTAGCAGTTTTGTGGAGAGACCATCACATCCACAGCTACTTTTGTTGAGTAGATTAGTTATAGTTCATAACTATATATATATATGATATCATCTTCAACATAATTAATTAAATGTAAAATTACAGTTTACTATTTTATTTAGATAATATGAATGATCATGAATGCCTTTGTATTTAATATCATTTGCTAGATTATTACCTATATTGGTAAATAATGTATTGACTTTATTTGCAATTTATAATTTATCTGCCACAATAGAATCGGATTTTTTTGAAATATTTTGGAAATTAGTCATTAATTTTATCTTTAGACAGGATTTCATTTAGAGTTTTCCAAGTGTTTTTATATCAAATTAAAATTGATTAAAACATTTTTCGTAATATAATTGCTTTGCTTTGCGGAAACTTCTTTTCAGAATACTATTGTATGTTTTTAGATTAATCAGTAATACGCCAAATTCGGAAGATTCAGGGTTTCTTATGTTTAATTGTTTGTAAAGTTTGTCTCTGTATCTTATTAAGGTTAGCAAGCCTTGAGTTTTCCATGTAGACCTTTTATGTTTATATTTATTAAATTTCACTAATTTGCTAGTAATACATTTATTTTTAGCTTGATTTATTTCATTGATGATCATGTTATAATTATAGTTTGGGTCAGCATTTGGATTTGTATCTAATTTTGTATGTATTTCAGAGGAGATTATATCATTTTTTACTTTTAAGATAGCCTCTTTATGTTATACATTAACCAGTATAAATATTGTAAGATGTTCCTCTTTGAGAGCAGTGTCCATGAGCATAAAATATGGTTGATGGTCAGACATAAAAAAAAATAACATTCCTGTTTACTTTGTAAAATGTGTTTAGTTAAGTTAAGTGTAACAGTACATGTTGAGAACCTTGTAGGAAGAGTGATTTTGGGAAAGATATTGAATGAGGTTAACATGTCAAAGAAAGTGCTACAGTGTTCTTGCTCGTTTATTTTTAACATATTTTTTTATTGTAGTCTCCTGCAAGAATAAGGTTGTTGTTTTGATGATGTTGAATATATGATATAACCATTGTAAATTCAGTGATGAATTCATAATTGTTTTCAATTAAAGGATGTTGGATGTCGGTATACATTTCCTATAGTGACTGTCTTTGATAAGCCTCCTCCATTTACTTGCATTATTTGTCCCTCCCATTGTTCATACATATCTAATTTCATCTTTACTTCATAATAAAAATGTTTATATATATATATACATATATATATTAATAACCCCCCTTTAGTGCTGCAATTTTTTCCTTGGGATATACAGTCATATCCATTTAATTAAATTAGTGATAAGTCATCATTATCAGAGAGTCAGCTCTCATGGAGACATATTTTACTAAATTTAAAATTTAAGGAAGATAAGTCATTTACAAATGCTTCGAGTTCACTAAACTTTGCGTTAATGGGCTGTATATTTGAGCTTAAGATACTGAAATGTTTATTATTGTTTTGGACTAATAAGTTAAATTTTTCAAAATCATAATATGACAATCGGCGAATTATTTGCACTTCATTATTTTCATCAATGGTATTACTGATACTTAACATATTATTTAGACAGTTTGTTGTAATATCACCTGGAAATTGGAGAAACGTTTTGTCAGTTATCATTTACCTGTGTTTAACATTTTAATGAGATCAGCATATTTTCAACGTGCAGTAATGTTTCAGTAAGAGTGTGTGCCTTTAGTGTTTGAGTTACAAGATTTTTGTTTGCAATATTTGTCTTTTGTTTATGTAAAGTTAAAGCGGTGCATGATGAGTAGCTACTTAAAGTGTCAGAGATAGAAATAAAAACAGATTATGTTTAGAACAAATACAAGAAAGAAAAGAGCGATGTAACAGAAAAAAGTCAGGACCATTTGAGAAGATGGCCCGAGAAAGAAACTTAATAATAAAACTGTATTTCTAGTGGTAGGAGCTAATGCATTCTAATGCATTTAACCAACATTCTAATGCATTTTAACCAACAATCTAATGCATTTTAACCAACATTCTAATGCATTTTAACCAACATTCTAATCCATTTTAACCAACATTCTAATGCATTTTAACCAACATTCTAATCCATTTTAACCAACATTCTAATCCATTTTAACCAACATTCTAATCCATTTTAACCAACATTCTAATCCATTTTAACCAACATTCTAATCCATTTTAAACCTGCACAAGGTCGGTGTTTTATCCAACATAACCATACATTGAAATGAGAACAGATCAATATAATTAATTAAATGCCTGATATAAAGTTGACTTAAGAGTAAATATAATTGGTCAGACAATTTAACCATAAAAAATTGGACAATACATCGTACACGTAAATAATAACACATAAAAATGGACAATACATGGTACACGTAAATAATAACACATACAAATGGACAATACATGGTACACGTAAATAATAACACATAAAAATGCATGACAAACATATTAATACAATTTATGTGAACTAAGGTCATATTGGCATTGCCAAAAATAATGTACTTTTACAACTCAGTGTAAAAATAATATAAAAATTATAGTACACGTAAATAATAACACAAGAATGTATAACAAAGAAATATTTACACAATTTATGTGAACTAAAGTCATATTTGCATTGCAAAAATAATGTACTTTTACAACTCAGTGTAAAAATAACTTACTATTTTAAATGTCCAAGTCGGAGTAAATATATTGGTCAGAAAACAAACAAATACATTGGTCAGACAATTTAACCATTTCATTAAAAACGAAAAAACTGTACAATACAAACAAATACAGTCACTTATACTTATATATTGTAAATAATAACATAAAGATGCGTAACAAAAAATATTAACACAATTTATGTGAGCTAAAGTCATATCAGCACTGCAAAAAAATAATGTACTTTTACAACTCAGTGTAAAAATAACTTATTATTTAAAAATGTCCAAGTCGGGTGAGTGGCCACGGAGTTAATGATACACACTACTCGTATTTGTGGAGATCTATCATGGCACTCATTATGTGGACAACATTGTTTTTGTCCTTGGTCAGTACCTTTCCATTGGATGTCCAACAGTCACTTATCTTGTTGTCTTGTTTCAGTAGTCTCGCTTGATACAGGCTTTACAGGGTTTTTTACAAATCAAAATATATTATCCGAAAAGCAATAAGAAAAGA
This sequence comes from Paraescarpia echinospica, assembly GCA_020002185.1. Taxonomy (NCBI): domain Eukaryota; kingdom Metazoa; phylum Annelida; class Polychaeta; order Sabellida; family Siboglinidae; genus Paraescarpia; species Paraescarpia echinospica. Next base: position 69,516,314 of record CM034537.1, on the reverse strand, counting down.
ATATTCTACATACATGACACTAATTGATTTGGTTAATAAAATATCTAGTAACATTGATAATAAAAAGTACACCATAGGTGTATTCCTTGACCTCTCTAAGGCTTTTAACACAATAGATCATGATCTATTAATAACAAACTTCAATGCTATGGTGTAAGTGGCACTACGAAGCAAGAGAGAAGAGGCGAACATGTGAGAATCTGTGGAGAAGAACAAAATTCGAAATACACTGTCAATTATACGTCGCCGCTCGCGACGACTGCTCTACAATGATAGCCAGTAAGAAAACCGAGTATTATCGCGGACAATTACAGAACACTAATAACAAGAACATGTTTCGCATTCTGAGATCACTCGACGTACACAAAATGCAACTTCCTGAATTCTGCTCAGTGAAGGAAGGATGTGATAAATGCTCACGTTTCTTCCAAGAAAAGATCGAGAAATTACTGATTAACTTGCACTACCGCATTGCCGTTGACCCGACAGAGGACGAGACACGTTGTTTTACTGACCCAATTCAAGTGTTCGAGCCAACTACTACAGCCGAAATCACTAATATTCTTGGCACTACGGATAAGACATGCGCACTTGATCCACTACCAACTAAGCAACTAAATGACAATATGGACAGTATCGTGCCTATCATCATACAAATTGTAAACGCCTCACTCGAGGAGGCAGTCATGCCTGTGCTGCTTAAGCACGCAATTGTCCGGCCATTGCTCAAGAAACAATCACTCAACAAGGACATACTCAACAACTACCGTCCAGTCAGCAACCTAAGCCATCTGTCAAAAGTCACAGAGAAAGTTATCGCGCGAAGGATCATCTCTCATATTTCCGATCAGCGAATGGAGGACTGTTTCCAATCAGCCTACCGGAAGAATCATTCAACTGAGACCGCACTAGTGTGTGTAACAAATGCCATGAAAGCCGCTATAGACAATAGACAAGGCACGGCACTAGTTCTTATTGACTTTAGCTTTTGACACAATCAATCACAAGATAATGATCCAGCGCCTTCGGTTGCGTTGCGGCATTGTTGGCAAGGCGCTTGGCTGGCTGCAATCCTATCTGCAGGGCCGGACCCAGCGTGTGGTCATTCGTGATGCGTCATCGAATACAACTTGCGTGACATCGGGTGTCCCACAGGGTTCGGTGCTGGGTCCTTTGTTATTCTCGTTGTAAGTACAACCCATTGGCGACATAATCAGAGCGCATGGACTTTGTTTTCATCATTATGCGGATGATCTGCAATTGTACTGCCATTTTGACCTCACTGCGACTGCGTTGGCTGCTACTCTGCGACGTATGGAGGAGTGTCTAGATATTGTAAATCAGTGGATGACATCAAACTACATGTGCATGAACAACAATAAAACGGAATATCTTCCCGTAGTGCCAAAGACTTCCGCTGCGCTTATTGACGGTAGTGTGATACGCGTAGGAGATGTTACGATTACTGCCTCAAGATGTGTTCGTAACTTTGGTGTCGTTATGGATCGCCACCTCGATTTTAAGAAGCAAGTTTCAAGCATCGTCAGTGTGTGCTCATTTCACCTGCGCCATATTAACCAGATGAGTCGTTATCTCCCAACGACGACAAAGGAACGTGTCGTCAACGCCATTATTACATCACGGCTTGATTACTGCAATTCACTTCTATACGGCACTTCTGTCAACAACATCGGTCGACTGCAGAGAATGCACAACTCTGCTACTAGGTTGATCCTACGCTGCCCACGGAGTGACAGCGCCATGCCTTTGTTGTGCATTCTTCACTGGTTGCCTGTAGCACACAGGATCGATTTTAAAGCTATTAGTGTTTACATATAAAGCTGTGCATGGCGATGCCTCGAAATATTTATGCGACCTTGTATGCCCATATAAACCAACAAGAGCCCTGCGCTCTACCAACAATAACATGTTAACGGTCCTGCGGACTCATGTCAAAGCTGGGGACAGTTCGTTTGCGGTCGCCGCGGCGACTTTGTGGAGCACTTTGCCTAATGACATTAAAACGTCTGATTGTCTCTCTACTTTCAAGGCACGCTTAAAGACTCATTTTTTAGACTCTCGTTCTTGTCCAATGTGGTATAGTTTAGTCTCTGCATTGATTTGTTTTATATCTCTTATGTATTAATTAACCTAATTATATATTTATTTTATACCTACATGTACATTAGTTCAGTTAAATGAATTGACAATGTCTTATTTATACATATAACTGTAGCTATGATCATTATTTTAGTATATTTATTTAATTACTGTATTTATTTGTATTTTAGTACTATTATTTTTTTAAGAGTTTCTTTTAGAAAATGCATGTTTATTTAGCCATCATTATTACCTCTATCTGGGTTCTACATGTTGCAAAGCGCCACGAACAATTTATAATTGGATCTGGCACTATATTAAATAAAATATATTATTATTATTATTATTACCTGCAACTGGTTTAAAAGCTATCTTAAAAACAGAAAACAAAATATGTATCGTACAATAAGACTGAATCAGAAAATAAGGAAATCTCATGCGGAGTTCCGCAAGGATCAATATTAGGTCCATTACTTTTCATCCTATATATAAATTATATTAACTATGTATAATATGTTTTAAATCCTATACTTTTTGCAGATGACACTAGTCTTTTTCTTGCCCATACATGCTTTGACACACTTATTGAAGAAGTAAATATGCAATTTAAAAAATCTCCATGTGGTTTCATACCAATAAGCTTTCATTAAACACAAAAAAGACTAATTTTATTATATTCACAACAAACGGGAAGAAATACAGTATTAACAAAGCTGAAATAAAAATAGATGGAAACAAAATAAAACATGTTCAATTCACTAAATTTCTCGGAATAATTATAGATGAACATTTAAACTGGAAGACTCACATTGACAGTATATCAAATAAAATAGCACGTAATGTAGGAATGCTAAACAAACTAAAACACTTTCTTCCTATCTCCATTATGAAAACTATTTACACTGCATTAATTTAATCACATTTACAATATTTTACTCTACTATGGGCAAATTCATAGAGCACAAACCTAAGCAAACTAAAAATACTACAGAAGAAAGCTATTCGGATAATCACATTACCCCAATATATTGCACACTCAAATCCACTGTTCACGAAGTTAAAATTATTAAAATTGGATAAAATATACAAACATCAATTAGGTATTTTTATGCATAAAGCAACAAATAAACAACTCCCAGATAATATGTCATCAATGTTATTGCGAACTGATAATGTACATAAACACAAGCTGAGAAACCATAATGCATATTACATCCAACAAATAACAACAAACACAAGGAAATTCTCAACAAATTATTCAGGACCAATATTCTGAAATGCACTACCTCAAAATTTACAACTAATTGTATCCATCAATCAATTTAAGAAGAAACGCAAAGAGCTGTTATTGTAAAAATATCATTAATTCTTCTTCTTATTTTTTTTTATATCGTACCTTATAAATTAACCATAAGCATACCAACATGTTATCATTGTATAAATAATTAAGTTTGTATTCATGTTTTACTTGAAAATTAGGTAATTTATTCTTTATATAATATTATGTTATAATGAGTGCAATTTAATTAGTAGTAAACCCGTTCTATTTATGAATTGTAAGTAATATATGTGTATACATTAACTGCATCTATGATATGATTTATTCACTTAGTTCCAAAAGAACTTACTTTCCTACCTTTATGCTTTAATTTTATGGAACAAGGAAACTATTGTTAAATTATTATTTCTGGTGGTCCTCGCTAAAAGCCCCTAGGGGTTTCTAGAGGATCTCCACGGTTGCAATATTTGTTGTTTTCCTGTTTTTATAATATATTTTACATGTGTTCACTAATTTGTACTTGTAACCGAAATAAAGTTAATTCAATAAAGTTAATTCATAATTCATACGCCATTTTCGAGCGCAGAGATATTAAGTCCTCATTTATGTAGATCTTTGATATTTGTTTTGATTTTCCGTCGTTCAGCGATGTCAGTGCAGTTCGTTGTTTGAAGACCACTTACTCGTAGATTAGCCCTACGACTGTACCGTTCGTTTGCATCTGTTTGCTCTTCCAGATTGGCAATTTCATCTTCCAGGCTTTGAGTCTTCTTGTCCTTTTTCTCTAGCTGAGTTTGCAGTTTGTTTAATGTAACGTGAAGTTCTCGAATTTGGTCAGATAGTTCGCCCGGAAACAGGACAGATTTCATATTGTCTAAAACCGAGGAATCATTGAAAAGTTCTATTATTCTGAGTGCCAGCTGGTCATCGTCAGTGTACACGGAGCTTGTCTTTCTAGGCCTATGCATGTCTGTTGTCGAGTTTTACGTAAGACATGCAAGGGCTGCCAGTCACTCGCGTGCGTCGAGTCAGCAAAGTCAGCGATGCGTAGTGAGAATCAATGCGTTTGCGAAGATGTTCAATTTTCACACCGAGTTCACTCATTTTAAACAGCTTACACATTGCACGCCGGCATCATAGTTCTGCGTACAAGGGAATATGTCGTATAATTTATTATTAACCACAACGTGCAATGGAAATCTCGGGAACAACACAGACTTGTCTACACCTCGTCGGCCATCTTGGAGTGAACAAAGCACATAAGTATTGAGGCCGTTTAAAAGTGGGTGGAGCTTATAAAGTGGAAATAAGAAATTGTGAAGTGCCCGTGTGTGAACCTATGCAAATGAGGAAAACACGCCGCAACCGGAAGATTAGTGTACTCAGTAGGCGCCTGCCCGCCGCCAACATTGTTCGGAACCGGACGTAACACCAAAACGGCATGATTGTAGGTCCTGTAGAAGGTTATCGGGAAATGTAGATGACACTAGAATAACAGAAAGTATTTCCTTTAAAATGATACCAAGATCTTCGGGATCGGATGAATCGTGAGGTTGCTAACAACTGTAGAATTTCATGTTTTGGACGAATTTCAAGTTATTCATTTTTCGCTCGTTTATTTATTTTTGGTTCTATGTATTGTACGTGTACATTGTGTTTAATAAAAATGTCTGAAAAAAGTAACAACTCAAGTGTAAGCTATTTCCATTGTTTATTCACCATTTTAAACAATGACCATGCAATGCTATTTCATCGCATTCAAGACTTAATAATATGTACATCGGGAACATTTCATACCTTGCATCCTACTTCGGACGCCGTACCCCAGTGACCACCTCCAATCCCATGAAACTCTCCACGAATCCTTAGGGTTATATATATATATATGTATATATATATATATATATATATACACACATATATATATATATACATATATATATATATATATATATATATATATATATAGTCATAGCACTATACATTAACCGGTGCACTTGGATTAACTATCCCATACGAGTTGACGGATTCTGGCAATGTCCTTGATCTCATATTCATTTCAGATCCGTCCATAATCGTCACCACTCACATCAGTCCGAGCACGAGTGGTCGTGGAGCCGTGGCAGCCAATGTTAACCTAAACTCTGTACGTAAGAGGAAACCACCACACAAAGTACTCAAATACAAAGCTGCAGACAACACAAATACTGGATTCCAGCCAGGACTGTTATGTGAATCACAACACCTCGAGATAGGCAGTGACTGGATGACTGCCGTGGACAACAAGACACAAATAGATGCAATACTGTTCGATGTTGACAACATCTTTTCTAAAGCCCAACAAACGCTTCCCGCTAAAACTAGTCTCTTCTGAAATAACTGGAAGCGCACAAAACAGGATGAAATAGTTTCTCTAAACCGCAAACACAGATACTCAATTAATGGATCCATGTCAGACATCACACATGGTACAACCGAATCGTGGGCCACCACTGATATATCAGATGCCGAATTGGGACTAACAGGATATGTAATGTTTAGGAAAGATAGAATAGGAAGAAAGGGAGGTGGAGTTATTTTATATATTAAAGAATCTATCCAGGCTTATGAAATAAAATTAGAAAGAGAAGCAGATTGCGAAGAAGCTGTTTGGTGTAACATAGTTACAGGAAACTCAACGTTAACAGTTGGGTTAGTTTATCGAAGTCCAAACATAAGCATAGAAGAGAATGAAAAAATACAAAACGCTATAAGGGAAGTAAGCAAACGGAACTGTATTATTATGGGGGACTTTAACCATGGGCATATACAATGGAAATCTCTACAGAGTATGGGGAGTGAGGACCACAAGTTTTTAGTTTTAGTACAAGATAGTTTCCTTTCTCAACATGTGCTAGAACCAACCAGGGGAGAGAATGTGTTAGACTTAGTTTTGTCCTCACAGAAAGAATTAGTTGACAATGTCAAGATATGTGAGCCACTGGGGAGTAGTGATCACAACCAGATACATTTTACCATCAAAGTAAAATCAGAAAGGAATAGTAAAAGCAGTATAGGAGAAATTTCCACAAAGGAAGGTATAAGGACATGAGGAAATATTTAGCAAAGATAGACTGGAATAACACACTGAAGAATAAGACAGCAACCGAATGCTGGAATATCTTAAATAGTGAAATTAAGTGCATAGTCGATAAATTTGTACCTTTCAAAAAACAAGGGAAACGGTCTAAAAAGAAACACTTATCGAAAGAAGCCATTAGAAAAATTAAGTATAAACAAATGATGTGGAAGTCATATAGATGTACTGGAAATGATGAAGACTACAACATTTATAAAGAAGCACTTAATCAAGCTACAGCTGAAATTAGAAATTCAAAGAGAAGCTATGAAAAAAAATTAGCTAGTAATATAAAACATGACAGTAAGAGTTTTTATGCGTATATTCGAAGCAAACAGAAAGTTCAGGATAAGGTCGGTCCTCTAGAAGATAGTGCTGGAAATACAATATCAGAGGGATTCTTAATGGCAGAAGACCTGAATGAGTATTTTAGTTCAGTGTTTACCAGGGAAGATATTAGTTCACTGCCAGTACCAGAGGCTAAGTTCAAGGGGGCAGATTCAGACTATTTAGGACAGTTAGTTGTAACCTCGGAAATGGTAGCTAAGAAAATAAGGGCTATGAAGGATAATAAATCACCTGGAGTGGACGGGATTCCGCCCAAACTACTATTGGAAATTGTAGAACAAATTAGCGTACCGCTTGCAACAGTTTTCAATTTGTCATTAGAAGAGGGAGTGGTTCCTTTAGAATGGAAAGAGGCAAACATTATACCGTTATTTAAAAAAGGTTCGAGAAACAAGTCAGAGAACTATAGACCAGTGAGTTTAACATCAGTGATTTGCAAATTATTAGAAAGACTAATTAAAGATCACATGGTGGATTTTCTTGTTAAACATAACTTGATAAACCCATCTCAACATGGGTTTTTAAAAGCGAGGTCATGCTTAACAAATATGTTATGTTTTTTGGAAGACATCACTAGGTGGGTAGATGAGGGATCACCAGTAGATATCATCTATTTAGATTTTCAAAAAGCTTTCGACAAAGTACCACATCAAAGATTACTCCTTAAGCTAAAGGCCCATGGCATAGGAAATGGTATAATAAAGTGGATAGAAAAATGGCTGAATGACAGAAGACAACGTGTAGTAGTTGATGGGGAGGCTTCAAACTGGAAATCGGTATTGAGTGGGGTACCACAGGGATCAGTACTAGGACCTATATTATTCTTAATATATATCAACGATTTGGACGATGATATAACAAGCAAGGTGTTAAAATTTGCGGATGATACAAAAGTGTTTAGAAGGATTAAAAGTGATGGAGACAGACAGCATTTACAAGATGATCTTGATAGGTTGATCAAATGGTCTGAAAAGTGGCAAATGCTGTTCAATTTTGGGAAATGTAAATGCCTCCACACAGGTCATGGGAATGAAGAGGTAAAATATAAAATGGGGGGTACTGTTCTAAGTACTACTGTAAAAGAAAAGGACTTAGGGTTAACCATTAGTGCTGATATGAAGGTTTCAGAGCAGTGCGGAATTGCAGCGTCAAAGGGAAATCAAATCCTTGGATTAATTAGGCGAAATATAGCGTATAAGAAAAAAGAATTAATAGTACCGCTGTACAAAACAATAGTGAGGCCTCATTTAGAATATTGTATACAAGCATGGAGGCCATATCGCAAGAAGGACATAGATATGCTAGAAAGAGTACAGAGGAGAGCGACTAAAATGATACCAAATCTGAGGGATCTTAGTTACGAAATACGCCTAAAAGAATGTGGTCTAACAACATTAGAGACCAGGAGATTGAGAGGAGATCACATAGAAGTGTTTAAAATATTGAATGGTTATGAAAATATTGATAGAAACATTTTTTTCTCAGTTAAGAAAAATAGAAGGACCAGAGGACATGAAGCTACGTTAGTAAAGGAGCAGTGTAGATTAGATATAAGAAAGTTCTCATTCTCACAAAGGACTGTAAATGAATGGAACAGATTATCTCCTGATTGTGTTGGTGCTAGTAGCGTGAATATGTTTAAAAATAAAATCGACACACACCTTAAAAAGGCGGGATACATGTAGATAAAAAGTATTGGACTCTCGATAAGCCAAAAGGCTTCCTTGTCCACCTGCCATCCAGAGTAATTTTCTGGATGGCAATCTTGTTAAATCTTGTTAAATCTCATTTTACTCGTATTGAGGTAATTGCTCAACCGTTCTCAATTATACGAAGAATTATTGTTGCCTCTTAGTAACATATTATTATTGCACTGAGTATATATAAATAATGTTATTTCATCTATATTTATATTCCACGTTAAAATGATGGTTATGCACAAACGATCGTCTCGTGCCTCAGGGTGTACGAGGGGAGAACAAGATTTGGAACCACCATGCCCATGGTAGAGCAATGATGTGAAGGAAAGCGCCTGGTGCGCATGGATCGCATAACTACCGATGTCTTGAAAGCAGGTTCGTCATCGCTGATCCAACTGGCTTATTGTAGCATTTCTGCTATTTATACATTTTCAGAATCTTATTTCCTTATCATTTTGTTAAAATAGAAAGGTCAGGCTAGTACATCAACAGTCGTAGACAGAGAAGATTTCGTTACGCAATAATTTGCAGACGAGTGCAGGTGCACTCAATGAAGCGCGGTTATAATTAAAGGGAATAAAAACATATATTGCTTGACTTCATGTTACATTACATCCTGCTATCTATTTCCACGTCCACCAAGCAAAAAAAATGAAAAAAATTCAATGAATTAGAAATTCCACATTTTATGCTGTACATCCGGACATTTTCGAATATGCATATTTTTGGCGCGCTTTTCGGGATGCCGAGATGTGACGTCACTTATGACTCAAACTCGCATCAGGCCGACCCTTTCCATGCATTCAGAGCATGTTTACAAGTATAGTTGTTGGGTCGAAACGAGCGTCAGAATGAGTTATTGTGCAATTTTCCGACGTAATACAAACACTAGTCATCATAGAGAAACAAGCAGTTATCTTACGGTTCCACATGAATCGAATTTTATTCAAAACAACGTATGCGAATGGGCTTACAAGTCGACTAAGTTTCGCCGAGCTTGGGCTCGTTTTCAGAATAATTATATCGTATGCAACCAACGGGAGATAATCTACATCAATAAACATACATAGCAAACATATAGTGTATCCAGCTACATAAAGTAACGTGTATAATCTCATAATATCACTGGAATATCGATATATGAAGGAGTTGTACAAGTTATCATAACAACTGAAATCAGTCAGCGAATTTCTGCCGGCCTGATAGCTCACTTGCTAAACGCGTTGGTTCATTGGCGTTTGTTTTATAATCGGGCGACGCCGGTTCAATCCTGACAGCATGCAAATTATTTATTTTCTTTACACCTTTTTTTATGTTTTCACGAAGTAATATAAACCAAATCATTTAGTATACTATGATGCACTGTTTGTAAATATTTTTTTTATTTTTGTAGTAATTATTTATTCGCCACAAATGAAAATATGGTCATTATATATAACGATGTTTCTAAATTGTATTTATCCAGACAGATCACAATCTTTTTCACATATATAATTACAATATATTACTGTACAATATATTTACAATTAATAAATTATATATCCATTACATTATATTTGTTTGGATAAATAAAATTTAGAGACATCGTTATATAATGACCATATTTTCATTTTTGGGGCGAATAATTACTACAAAAATAAAAATTATTTATAAACAGTGCATCATATTATACTAAATGATTTGGTTTATATTACTTCGTGAAAACATAAACAAAAAAGGTGTAAAGAAAATCAATAATTTGCATGCTGTCAGGATTGAACCGGCGTCGCCCGATTGTATAACAAACGCCAATGAACCAACGCGTTTACCAAGTGAGCTATCAGGGCCGGCAGAAACTCGCCGACTGATTTCAGTTGTTATGATAACTTGTACAACTCCTTCATATATCGATATTCCAGTGATATTATGAGATTATACACGTTATTTTATGTAGCTGGATACACTATATGTGTTTGCTATGTATGTTTATTGATGTAGATTATCTCCCGTTGGTTGCATTCGATATAATTATTCTGAAAACGAGCCCAAGCTCGGCGAAACTTAGTCGACTTGTAAGCCCATTCGCATACGTTGTTTTGAATAAAATTCGATTCATGTGGAACCGTAAGATAACTGCTTGTTCCTCTATGATGACTAGTGTTTGTATTACGTCGGAAAATTGCACAATAACTCATTCTGACGCTCGTTTCGACCCAAAAACTATACTTGTAAACATGCTCTGAATGCATGGAAAGGGTCGGCCTGATGCGAGTTTGAGTCATAAGTGACGTCACATCTCGGCATCCCGAAAAGCGCGCCAAAAATATGCATATTCGAAAATGTCCGGATGTACAGCATAAAATGTGGAATTTCTAATTCATTGAATTTTTTTCATTTTTTTGCTTGGTGGACGTGGAAATAGATAGCAGGATGTAATGTAACATGAATTCAAGCAATATATGTTTTTATTCCCTTTAACTCGCGTCGTGGACGATTACATTGTCATATGGGTGTTTTCACGATGCATAAATCAGGTATGGCTCATTACCGCGCATTTCACTGGCTCAGTCCGGTCATGTGTTATGCTGGGGTTTAACACTAGGTATAAATGCAGCTGTCATATAGAAAGAGCATCTTGCAGAGATAGCTGGCACGTGTAGGTCTCGGAAATATCGTGAGTAACAGGGCTGTAATGGCAACGATCAGAGCGTCCGGGCAACAAAGAAGGACACTTCCGGCGGACGGGCGTCGAGTCGTGGTGCGATCTCGTGGCGAGCTAGCCGAGTCGGGCTAACGGGACGAATCGGAACGAGCGAGACGAACTTTCGCTTGATTAGGCGGCGAGACGATACATAGGGAAGTGACAGTTCAGTGTTATATTTATATGTTAAGTTGCCGGCTAGACTTCTTTGAACTGTCTCAATATATTGTATGTAATTAAGAGACTGTTGTTCTCTATATTGGGGATGGTATAGATTCCCGCTGTGCGTAATTAATAGACTGTTTTCCCTATACTTGGGATAGTATAGATTCCTCGATGTTACTTACCCGAGTCCGAGCGGACCTGAACCTGTAACGCAATGCCATTTGAAGATCCCTTGAGAGTGCTAATAGTACTTAGTTTTTTTGAATGAGTTCTATTATTTTTCTCGATATCTAGGATTAGCTGGGGATAGCTACGGTTTTGATAGCAATCGATGAGAGCCTAGATAGGGTAGAGTAAGAGGGTATATGTTGTTTTTTATAATTACTATGAAAGGTTTTTATGTTATTTATATATGGAATACAATTAATTAAATTTCCATTGTTGCGTTGTTCACGGTTGCTGCCCTCATTCACAAGCGTTGACATAATTAATACTGAACCCTACTAGATTTGAACACTGAGACATCGCCAATGTGTGACACTTATCCGGGTAGTTTAAACTAGATTCTGATTTCAGTATTGCTGTTGAAATGTTTTCGCTGCCGCCGCGCCGTAATTTCAGCTCCTTCTAACCTAAACGGGGGCACATTCCAAAGGTCTAGGGCACAGGCGGGTGAGGGGGGGCTGGAGGCACGTGCCCCCTAGACCTTAGGAATTTGGCATGCCCGTAGTCCTCTTATAATGGGTTCCTGTTCAGATATAAGGTGAAGTTACGGCGATGCCGCGAAGAAATTCCCCCCCTCCGTCTTCTGATGTCACCAGTCCAGCCGAGACAGCGGTTCAAGTTGCTGCGGCGCGGCAGCAAGATGATTTGTACTACACCATTTGGTTCGGTCTCCAGTGGAGGTTTTTGTACCCCCCTAGACTCGCTTTCTGGATCCGTCCCTATAGAGGACACGTGCCTCACTGGAATCGCCTACGGTCATGTTTGTAATATGCTGAGCGAAAACCCCGTAACGTTTACCTTTCAAGCAACATTAATAGGGAAAAAAAAGAGGAAGGCAACGGAGGAGGTGGAGCGACCCAGTCAGACACGACACTGAACTTCCGCTATTAACAGCAGAAAAGGTGTGCTTTAGACAGGACAAGGTGGATGGAGGGGTGTGGCATCCAGGAGGACAGCGAGGGATCAAACTGGCCTATGCATTTAAGTAAAGTCAAGTAAGTATCTGATTTAATTGTAAATGTCATTTTAGCTTTTATATCCAAGACCTTTCAAATGCATGGCTGAGAGATGACGAGCTGCATTTTCAAAATAATACATTATATTTTGAAATAACAATAGGCATTTAAAAAATATTTTGGAGTGCCCCCCTTGTAACCTCGTAATGATTGTCTTATTTGGGTTACTCCCAAAGACACGGAAGTAGACTACTCCAAACAGGTAGGTGCGGCGTGTCAGACGAGACAGGTGCACCACAGATCGTTTGACTCGACTCCACACAAGTTTGTTTCCCCGGCACTCCCTCGGGCATTGACCCGACCAGTATTAATAACCAATGCAGAGAAGGTTGGCAGGCTCCCCGCATGCGCGAAAAGGAAGTCATATTAGTGATCGACCGTAAACCGGCGCCATTCAATCAATGCATGCGAACGAGTTATCATCGCAAGTTTTATCGTCTCTATACGACGGCAACTTCCGTCTTTGTACGCAATGGCAAGGACGATTTACAATATTTCCTTTCCTTATATTGTATTCACCGCAACTGTGATAATCTTTCTCTTCCGTCGTGCCCATGTTTATACGCTAAAGCATCTTTAGCGCACGTTTCATTCCTGGATGATTTGAAGGCTAAACGAATGATCTACACAGTTTACTGGACTCAGCTTAGCCAAGTTGTCATCACCGATCTTGATCGCAGTTCGTCTTTGATACAGGTAAGCCAGTATGTACTGTGCGTAATAGTTGTTTGGTTATGGCACGTGAAGGTGTTTTAATATAAACAAAAGTCGTAGGAAAATTAAGAAAAATCTTAGATAAAATTGTAGGCCCATGCCTTGAGCTTGGCAAACCGGGCTAATAAGGGATTTATAATACTATAATATTGGCATTATTATCCTATAACAATTATCATATAGCCTAGGCCAGTGGTTCTCAAACTGGGGGTCACAGCCCCCTGGGCCTGGGGGTCGTTTGGCAATTTCAGGGGTCTCTTCTGATGGTATTGTCATTGTATAATTGGGGATCAGCTGATTGTACTTTTTGCCTAAGGCATGATCAACCATGTTTTGGAGAAGTGTTGAAAAACTGACATTTCTTGAAGCTGAAAGGTGGGCGTATACAATATCCCATGGAAACAAATGCCCTCAATGCACCGTTTTAAGAACCTGACTGGACACGAACTCTGTTCATGATATATTTCTGTTCTACACACACACAAGTCGATTAGCTGACATTGTGACAAGTACAAAGGCTGTCAGAGAGGAAATCTAGCTTTTACGGGTATCACAAACAAAATGAAACTTCTCTCAACTTGGCCACAACATGGTTGAGAATTACAACTGACCTGCCTCATTGATATGTTCGGCTGCTCAAATCTAGGAACTTTTAATTCCAATGGAAATTTTTGAAAATAGATTTCTTTTTGAGAAATTCAAAACCATAATTCATAAAATTGGAGGCGCAAGATTTATTTGGGTATCTTTGTCATGCTGGAAACAATATTAGAACTCGGAGTTTGTACAATAATTATGTGAAACACTGAGTCAAACATATAGGCTAGTGCTAAGTGGCCCATTCAATGTCCCACTGACACCTACACCAGATGACAATGATACTGTTCAGACAGAGCTTCTGGGACTCCAGCAACATTCAGGTGCTATGGTGAATTTCCATCCTAAAACTTTAACAATAATGACAAAGACTTTTGAGAACTACTGGTCTAGGCGTACAGTCTAGCTACAGTATAGTGTGTACAGAGTCAGGAATGGGTTTACATAATGGCTACATGATTTATTCAACATATACATTTATTAGTACGCATAATGTATAAAGAAAAAACATAATCGTAAATGAGAATGAAATAATACAGAAAACATACACTTGTAAACTGTTATATAATAGTTATGATAATTTGAGGCCAAGCAAAAAGAAACACTCTTGGTTGTATTTTTTAAATAGACATGCCCTTATGATTTAATAGTAAGTGTTTTGGATGATGGCCACCACGTCTTAGATCATCTAAATAATCATGGTGGCTGATTTATGTAATTACTACAGCCCTACACCTTGAATTATAATGACATCTAAAGCATGACTTGAAATAATCAAGCAGTACACTGCATGACGAGTTTGGGATCAGCATTTCTTGACAAAAAACTCTTTTTTCATTGGCATATATAATAAAAAAGAGGCTGTGGTACCCAAAAATATTTCATTTGTATATGACATCATGTAAGTGAAGTTATAGAAAATAATATGTGATGATGTTTCATTCTGTTTTGTACATTGTATTATTTTTTGTTTTGCTCTATTGTATATTGTTTAAATATATATTATAATAATGTGTTATTATAATGTTTAATATGTTGTTATATGGTTTAATATGTCAGCAAAACAAGGCTTGTATTAATTCATCTATATATGTATTAGTAAATCCTCCTTCCGCTGCTGACTGGTATCTAAGGCTTTCATTGTTTGCCTAATGCATAATACCACAAAATCCTGATTCATTCCTATCCGGAGTAGAAATTGGTGGCATCACATTGCAGTATGCATTTCACATTAAATTATCCCTGTCTGTTGGTAACAACACATTGCAATAGACGTATGACAGTATATTACCCCTGTCTGTTGGTGACAACACATTGCCGTGGACGTATGACAGTACATTATCCCTGTCTGTTGTTGTCTACACCAGTAATTTTATTTAACAGATGCTTTTTGGTAACATTTACGGTAAGAAATTTAGAAATTCACAAACTATTATTAATAAAAATAGTAGAGTCAACTGACAAAAGGCACCACATGCTTAAATATGTTATATATAGATGCTTGTTAACATTAAACAAAATTAAGAAACATTATCAGTGTTAAGGACTTATCTTATTACTTTCTGAAATGTGGTAATGATGTTTGTTAACTTATTTATTTACTATATCAGTGACTTTGCAATCTGTGTTCAAACTAGTTTGGAAGAAAATTGCTTGATGGTTATATTAGAGAATAGCATTCTTGTCCCATACAAATAGTTTTCATACAATTTTATATGGTTTTTAAGTTGAACATGTTTTTCTGAATGTTTGGCATGTTAACATTGTAAAGAAAAACATTAATTTTGAAACGCTATACAACTGACATATTCCTCTTTACCGTCACACTCTTCCATGCTCATACACTCTAATAATACACCTGGTACCTTTTAAATTGTTGTGTCTTATCACGTCTTTTGCACATGAATTTACTTATAGCAATCTTAAGACACCCTACTACATAGGGTGAACCCTACAGAACATACCCTTGTCACATTTGCTGATCATGAATGTTAATATATAACAGTAAGATAGCTTCGCTTATGATGTTTGTGATTTAAGTTTAACATGATAATGTCTTAATGTGTAAACTTGGGGTTTGTGCTCAAATTTCAATATGCAATACAGTAATACATGGAAACATAACCAATAGTACTGTATCATGTTACATCTATGTTTATTGAACCTGCCACAACGACCTATTTTTGTGGCACTCGATTTCCTGTAGATGTGGCTGCTGCACCATTTATTGCTGTTTGTGTTACGTGTATTTGATTATTTGAAGAACGTGAAACATTTATTAAACCATAATTTGTAATTAAATATCTTGTTGTATTACATATCATTATATAAGGTATTTAATTTAAGGTAACAATCAATATTAAATCATTCATACCCAAGTACTAATGGCGCAGTTGTCGAGGCAACATGTGTTCAGGCACAGGGGGAGGTCAGCAACTGAGGAAATCGCATGGAACTGTTGAATGGTTTGCGCGTGTCTCTTTGGCATGTACACTCGATTTGCCAAGAAGATTGAGCTAATTTCCCGTCTGTTGCGCACTGGTCGGTGTAGTCGCAGAGGATGATTCTCGGGTGTTACATTCACAGGAACATTTACTTCAGCGTTGAAGTATACCTCTTTCTCTCGGTACCGCTCATTTGCAGTCTTATAGTAAAACTGCAGCTCCGGGTGTATTCTCTTACAAAACTCACTGAAAATATGAAAGTATAACAAACATATTCAGTATTATGGATGACTACAAAACTTCTTTAAGAAACAATGTCATTTAACAAAAATTATCTCCCTCTACTCGTTGGTATGTAGCTTACATTGAATTATCCTCAATAAAGAATTTTTGTCATCTCTTATGGTAAAATATATATGTAGTGTTGTACATCAGTGTTTTGAAATCACCCCCAACTTGGTATGTATAAACGAATTGATGCTAGTCAAGTTTACATGTTAGCGTTTAACATAATTTACCATTTTATGTACATTCATAGTGTCATATTACAAAATACAATCTAAAGCAAGGTTGTCTGTTCCATTACTCAGAAACAATAAGTGTTCTAATTATTAGCAAGAATTTATGTATATTTTGTTTATATTATGCAATTACATTTCAAAGCTCATACAGGGAATGAGCAATGTCACATGGGCAAAAAAGTTCTCTCATAAAAAATGAACTTGATATGAATATAACATTATTATATTATACTAATGTTATGTACTTTTTCTACTTAAAATAAACAATTACTATCAAAATTGTGTACATTTTAACATAAAATATTTTTTGCTTAAAATTCATACATCACAGATCAAATCGCTGAAGAGATTTTGAACTACAATTTTCGGAAGATTTATTTTCGTATAATTTTGTTTCAAAAAATTACTAAGAATACTTTAATATTAAATGGCAAATTTGTGCATATCAAAGTTCTTACTAAACAGCTTTGTCGTAATACAGTCGAACCTCACTTTATGGTCACCTCGGTAATACAGCCACCTCGCAAGTAAGGTCAACATAGGATAGTCCAAAATTATGTTTATAACAGTAAAGTATAGGAAATTAGTCTCGCTAACATGGTCACCTCGTCACTCAGGTTACCTTTTGCCCAGTCCTAAGGATGACCTTAACAGCAAGGTTCCGATGTAGTTGCAGTTACCTGATGATGTCAATAAGGCTGTAGTCATGGTTGTCATGGTCGATCCATGGCCATCCAATCCTTCACCAAATAGTCGAGCATACCGAGGTTGTATCGACATCTTTGTTCCTCTGAGAGTCCACGCCCGCCGGGTGCTTCATGCCAATCAGCTATATGTCATACACATTCGGCTTCAGTGTTGTAGTTGTTTTCTTCCATGAAGGATGCAACTCCATGGGACAGGAGTCGTTCTACACCCACAACTGTATATTATAAGTTTAACATGTTGTTTATTTGAAATCAATTTCTAATGTAAAGTGGTCATAAATATTTAATTAGATTCCCTTTGTCAATCATATGCCCTGTGCATAATGCATATATATCATAAATATGTGCAACGTTATATATGCAATACCGTATTCAATATGATTAACTTTATTAAAAGTAATAAATAAAAAAGAATTAAAATAATATAACTTACATGCGAACTAATTTACATTACTGTCACATTTTGGTGTAGAAGTATCCATTCCGTAGAACTACCCTAGCCTAGAGCTACAGACTAGATTTGATGAAACTGACAGCTACACAACTTCGATTTCTTCCGTGTAGGCCTACTGTTGACCCTTTGCAATGGCCAATGCAGTGTAAACAGTGTACTGTAGGCCTTGCCATACGTTCATGTTCACTGTTGTGAATGAAAATTACAAATTCACTCAGTAATTTCACTATGCATAGTACGACATATACAGTCTACTGTCAACCACGTGTAAACAGCGTCTATTACTTGCAACAATAATCATATAACAAATATTTTCCAAATACGAAACGCCGCGCTAGTGAACGTGAGCGATAAAGGGGAAATGCCTAGAATGCACTTGCCAAATTTATAACTAAAAGTTCTGGTTCTTTTTGGTTCTTTTTAAAACTTAGATTCTACAGTTTATAAAGAATGTGAGGGCGCTTAAATGGCGTTTGTATATCTAACAATAGATGAGTATTTTGCAATTTGATTTTTTTCGAAAATGTCCATGCTCTCGTGTCACTCAAATTCAACTTACGAATATTAACTATTCAGATCCTAAAAAGCATGATGGTTACACTGCCACTGGTTCGCTCCCTTGGTTATCAATAAGTGAATTCGTCACCAGGTATCAATAGAAAACGACATAAATGTATAACATGCAGCAATTGAAAAAGAGCCTCAAAAACCTACCGAGTGGGCGAAGCTGAACTTGTCAACATTTACTGCGCATGACCAGAGCCTGCCAACCTCCTCTGTAACCAATGTAATGTTGACAATGCCAGTGGAGGGCGGCGGGGGGTCACTGCAGATCTGCATATCTGGTAAATGTTTAGTATAGGTCACATCCGTAAAATCAGTGAGGTGTAATATATATCATCAACATAAATTATTTTATGTTGGGACACTATTTACTATTTTGAATAGACTTTGTCTTAGACAATAATGGCATAGCAGGAATGCTTTATACATATTCTACGTCTGGCACTGGCACTGTGACTGGATCCATGGACCAAACAACTTGATGAAATGATCTCTTGTTGTAATATTAGGCAGTGGTCACCCATATAGCACGTCACACTTAGTGGGGGTGGCGGTCTACGGGTCAGCAAGACCAAGTGTTACATGTGGGGGTGAGGTATTGGGGAAGCGTTACGTAACCAGTAAAAACAAAGACGTGTTAGGTCGTTTAGTTGTCAATATTAGACTGATAGCAATGTTTAATATGTAATTTGTAATCAGATATGTACGTTTTAGTGTTTTGAGCGTACTTAGGGGGGCGCGCGATTGTGTAGTGGTTAGCACATCCGCCTGACATGCCGGTGACCCGAGTTCAATACCCGGGCCGGGCAGGTATATGGTATATTTGGTGTAGAAACCTGGCTCTCAACATTGGGGACTGTGTATCCCTCGTGACTCGGAGATCACGTTAATGTCGGTCCCTTCTCAATTTGGGACATAAAAGAACCACTGAGAACGACAAGCACCCTGGCAGTGACCACCTCAGTGCCAGCATAGAAAGGTCGGCTTGGCGATAATGTTCTGAAAACGGCTGACTAGTTGAATGAGACCTCATAAGATCATAACATTGTAACCACAATAATACAGACTAATCAGTTAATAGAACGTTGCCGAGTGCTGGAAACAACTAGAACTAGAAAGAACTACTTATACAAAAAGAGCTGCAAATGGCATGAATGTAGGTCTAATATAGACCCATCTCGTTATGACGTGATGTCTTTTAGTGCCTACTGCACCGATGCAGCCTATCTAGACAAGTCTGTCAAATCAAATAAAATAAAAAAATACTTTATTGTCTGTCCTAAAACAATACATTTTAAAACAGAAAATTGTCTTTAGGCTCATCCGTTAACCATCCAATCAATTAATTAGCTCTAAAAGATATCAACACACACAACGTTATTGCATGCACATGTAAAGTCCCCACACATGTAAAGTTTTACGAGTAAGATGTATATAAATAACACATTAAAGTATCCTGTACCTAATCCTTGATCAGAACTGTTGCATTATGACAATGACTGTTCCCCGCTCACTGTACTAAAATTTATTACGGGATGATCCCTTCGCATCGTGGCCTGCGACTGCAATAAACATGTCAGTTCGACAGTTCGTAATGTCACTCAAATGTTTGCTTGCGTTATGCTAACAGTATAAGCGAAAACACAACATGGTGGCAGCGGTGTGTAAGTGTAACCACTCGCATAACACACCTTTAGTGACTTAATTTAGAGCCATAATCACGCTCGCTCGCTATTTATCACCCGTATTGCGTCAGTGTTTCGCAATCGCTCTGGCACAATAATTCGCAAACATGACTGACACGCAGCCTGCTACTGAACGGCCACCGGCTCCTGCGTTCAACTCGCACATTTTGCCACCCGAAAAGCTCGAACTACACAATGATACTGCAAATCAATGGAAACTCTGGAAGCAGATGTGGAAGAATTACAGTCTCATATCGCATCTTGACCAGCAGCCACGCGATTACCAGACGGCGCTGTTCCTGCACTATGTCTGCACCGAAGCGCTAAAAATATACAATGGATTCGTGTTCAGTGAGGAAGAAGACAATACCGATCTACCAACAGTAATCAAAAAGTTCGACCAACACATCATTGGAGACACAAACGAAACTTTTGAGCGCTATATCTTCAACGAAAGAAACCAAGACGCTACCGAGAGCATTGGCTCGTACGTCACTGCACTGCGCACTCTGGCGAAATCGTGCAACTTCTGCGATTGTCTCGGAGATTCTCTGTTACGAGACAGAATTGTACGCGGCACGAAGGACAGCCAGACTAGAAAAAGACTACTTCAGCAGTCCAACTTGACACTCAAAAAGTGCATTGATATATGCCGCAGCGCTGAAGCAGCCAGTAACCACTTCAAAGTGATGAGCGGTCCCGAAGATCATGTACACAGAGTACAAACAAGACCTACTCACAAGCAGCAGACGCCCAGGCCCAAAAGAGGTAATCAAACAAGCGGACACACCCCTAAGGTCCCTCAAGATCTGATCGACTGCAGATTTTGTACAAGCCGACACATTAGAAAGAAAGAAGAGTGTCCGGTATGGAGTAAGAAGTGCACCAAATGCGGTGGCAGAAATCACTTCGCTGCAAAATGCGAGCAAAGGTCAAGGCCAAATGCAAGGCCCAGACAACACGGCAAGGTCTACTCCGTGCAACAGACAGCTGAATCAAGCGACAGTGAATATGTACTTGGTGTAGAGGACACATCGGAGAAAGTATTCTCAGCTTGCGCAGGCAAAGAAATTCTTGCCAAGATGCTGCTTGGAGAACAGGAAGTTCAATTTCAAATTGACAGCGGAGCAACATGTAAATGTACTGCCAGTGAAATTCGCAGCCGGCCTAGAACTTGAAGCCTATAACAAGACTCTGAAAATGTGGAACAGTACGGTTCTAATCCCCCTAGGCAAGCGACGTATGAGTATCCGCAATCCTACTAACAGGAAGAAGTACAGCATCGAGTTCGTAGTGGTGCAGGAAGACCTACTGCTCTACTCGGAAAACGTGTAGCAGAACAAATGGAGCTGATCACAGTGAACTATCGCAACTTCGCACAAGTCGCATCTATTTCATCAAAGGACACTGACTCTTGCGAGAAACTGTTCGCCGAGTACACAAATGTCTTTGATCGAGAAATCGGCACATTACCAGGGAAAGTACATCTACATGTTGAGACAGTCACCCCTGTCACTTCTGCTACTGGGCGCATACCTATGACATCGCGTTCGCAGGTAAAAGCTGAACTGAATCGACTCCAAAAACTTGGAGTGATCGCGTCAATCGACGTTCCAAAGGAACTGGACCAGCCGCATGGTGGTCGCGACAAAGAAGTCGGGCGACCTGAGGATCTGCATCGATCCAAAACCTCTGAACTGTGCGCTGAAGCGAGAGCGGTACCAAATGCCAATCATGGATGAAGTGCTACCGGAACTGGCAAAGGCAAAATACTTCACCAAACTTGACCTATCCTCGGGATTCTGGCACGTAGTCCTCGACTATGACTCGAGCATCCTAACGACATTCCAGACTGGATTTGGGCGATTCAGCTGGCTTCGACTCCCATTCGGTCTAAACGTGAGCTCTGAGATCTTCCAGAAGCGTCTTCTACAAGCCCTGGAAGGACTAGAAGGCGTGATATGCATCACCGACGACATCATCGTGTACGGTGCAGGTGACAATTCAGAGGACGCGTCAAGAAATCACGACCGCAATCTGGAAGAAGTGCTGAGGAGATGCAGAGAGAGAGGGGAATAACGCTCAATAGAGAGAGGGCAGAGGTCAAGAAAACCGAAATCTCGTTCCTCGGACATCTGATGTCAGACGTTGGTCTCCGACCCGACCCCAAGAAGGTGGAAGCGATCACAAAACTCCAGACTCCGTCCTCAGTGGAAGAAGTTCATCGTCTGAATGGCACAGTGAACTACTTAGCCAAGTTCCTGCCACGGCTCTCCGCTGGAGATGTTAGTTCGACAGTTCATAATGTCACTCAAATGTTTGCTTGCGTTATGCTAACAGTATATGCGAAAACACAACAAGAACAAAGGTTCTGGCAGCAGTTAATAATGAGCCCATAGGGGTTTTTCCATTTACAAGATTGCCAAATTTTCGAAACCGCAGTAGGCCTAGGTGGACTTGAACCGTGATCGACAGCTCGGCGCGACTACCCACGGAACTACTGCCTCCACCACTCCAATTATTAAAAGTACATAGGTCTAAACGTGGACAGATGGTGTTATTGTTTATTGTCTTGATGTGTATATAATATAGATACGTGGCGTCTTTCTCAAAACGTTCACATGTACTTTTAATGGTCAGCGTCACAATAGATGGGATCTCAATTTCTCAAACATTCCCAATTTAGTATGAAATATGTCATCTTCGTGAACACGGCTGTCTTATAAACAGTTATTCGCGTATATTTTCTCGTACGCTAGGCGTCAGCACCTAATATATCATATCCGTATTAGCAGGTGTAGTTGTCAGACGGTCAATCGGTCCTATTGTCCTTTTATAAACTATAATAGCAATGGCTGTCGTCGTCACTAAGTTCGTCGGTTACGATGACGTGTCGTGATATCCAACGGTAATCGAGCTGGCGTATATATGTATGAAGAGGTGCCAAGTAATATTGCACACAACTAAGGTCTAAGCTGTATAAATACTACTTTTCAAAATGTGATAGCGGTAACTCATAATATAAGGATCTGGCGCCACGAGCCTCGTGCTGCAGTGGGGGAGGGGGTGCACTTTGGAGTGCGTGTGTGCAGTATTATAATGTAAACAATGTTGGGTAAATTTACTTTTTTGTGTGCATTTTCTGCGTGAACTGTTCGTTAGGCAGTATATTTGGATTACAAATGAGTATTTTGTTATGGTTGTAGATTTTGGCACTATAGCGGTAGGCCATGAAATTATTCCAAAAGGAAGAACAAACTTAGTCTTAGACTTATACCTTTGATATATGTAGCTACCGTAGGCTCCCTATCCATGTATGTATGTATGGAATACTGTGTATGCGCGGACGCTGTCATGCACGCTGGTTGATTAATCCACCAAGATTTTATATATAAATTTATAGAACCAAATATATTAAGAAATTAATGTGC
The DNA here is from genome assembly GCA_020002185.1 of Paraescarpia echinospica. NCBI lineage: Eukaryota > Metazoa > Annelida > Polychaeta > Sabellida > Siboglinidae > Paraescarpia > Paraescarpia echinospica. The sequence goes on along the minus strand of CM034537.1, from coordinate 69,492,566 downwards.
ATAACTTGTCCTGCATTAAATGTACCTGAACATGGTGCACTTTTCTACACGTGTGACATATCAATAGCAAAATCATAGAATATGTTCTACGTGGCAGCCATGTTTGTTTATCCAAAATGGCAGTCATTACATGGTTATTTCGCAGTGGCTTCATAAAAGAAAATTGGAACGGAAAAAAACGTGTAATATTGCAAGTTTCATGTACTTAGCGTACATTTGCACACGCACGCTCGCACACGCACGCACACATGCACAAACACACTCACGCACGCACGCACGCACACACACAAACATAAGTACTACTGTTTTAAATGGTTTCGTGGCGTACATACTTTAACTTTAAAAAAATTTGAAATAATCATTCACACGTCATATATTTTGCTCTGACAGGTGGCGTTAAATTATGGGAGCACTAATGTGACGTAATTTCTCTAATTCCGATGGGACGCAAAGCGCACCCCTTTCTGGGGCAATGGGCACCCCTTTTATAAATATTGTGGAAGTGTTTTTTTGCATAAACTTATCCATTTTATATTTAACACAACATTTTCCACAACTATTTTTTGGAATGAACCACCATTTATATGTCAATTGTCTAATAAATAATCACCCGTATACAATACCTATAACTAAACACCACTAATTCACCCGAATATGATCATCCGATAAATTATTTACGATTACTATAAAATAGTTGAACCCCAAAGGATGTGTTTTCTTCAAAGTTCGCACGGCATCAATTGTGGCGGGGATAAAAAATGCACCATTGCATAGCGCCTCGACTGACGGCGACGGGACGACAGACGCCAGTGCTGATCGATTAATGCACTCTCAGACCGGCATCACGGGCGAAGCAACAGTGCGCAACTTACTGGCTGACGATTTCGGATTAAGTACAACGACATATTCATCACGTGGGCCGCGAGGAGGCGGCCACTAATCTTTGAGACATCGATCTAGGACGGAGCCGGTGAGGCCGTCCTGGCGGCCCAGCACACAGGTACAACCGACAACAGCTGACGTCCTGTGTAGGTGCTCAGACACCTCGCACACGGCCACGCTGGATCACTCACGCGAGTAGCTGCTGGTCGATGCGGGGAAGGTCAACCGGCGACAAGAAACGTGCTAAACCAAAGCACAGCAGCACCGCGATAGGGGGAAGCTGCAGCGCGGATTGTAAATCTTCTCGGAATAACCATACTGACCATTACGCCATCATGGGACTGGCAGAGGTGGAGCAAGGAATGTCGTGAAAGTGGATGAGCCTGAGTGGCGGATCGTAGGGCCTCACGCCGGGCCTCACACCGGGCCTCACGCAGGTCCTCCCGCCGGGCCTCACGCCGGGCTTCACCTCTCGCAAAAAAATCACTGCGGTGGGGAAGGCAGAACGTGTCAACAAAAAGTTACAGTTCTTACATATCTCTGTCTCGGGTTCTGCCCACAGCCCTCCTCCCGAGCATGCGTGTTCGTTCAACTTCTCTGCTCGTTTATACATATGAATTAATGATGAGCCGTTAGATCACACCACCATATATATGCATACGTGCGGCAATAAAAGCGTGTCAGTTGTTCTGTCTGGGCCAATTAGCTAATCAGTCACCAACGGCCGTCGTGATATCCACCTTACAACATCAACTCTCCCATAACAATACCAACATTATACCTGATCAACTATCCCGCCCTGATATCCACCTTACAACATAAACTCTCCCATAACAATACCAACATTATACCTGAACAACTATCCCGCCCTGATATCCACCTTACAACATCAACTCTCCCATAACAATACCAACATTATACCTGATCAACTATCCCGCCCTGATATCCACCTTACAACATCAACTCTCCCATAACAATACCCACATTATACCAGATCAACTATCCCGCCCTGATATCCACCTTACAACATAAACTCTCCCGTAACAATACCCACATTATACCAGATCAACTATCCCGCCCTGATATCCACCTTACAATATCAACTCTCCCGTCACGCCACGCTCTGTGCATGAGAGTGCGCACAGATTATGCGTATATTGGTTTACGTCAAAGCAGCCAATAGTGGGGCAGATATTTGAAATAATTGTGGGTTTTGTGGTAAAAGCACCAAAATTGGTGTATATGATGTTAAAAGGGTACTAAATGATTTAAGATATAGTGCCAAGCTGAATTGTTTCCGTGACGCCCGTAACGTGGGAAAATCTTCGTGAATAGTTAATATAAAAACATAAATAAAGTGTCTTTTTTATATGTTTTCAGACTGCCGAATCCAATGGCGTCATCAGTTCATTGAAAAAATGCATATATTTTTAGATAGGACACAGGTTAATGGTAACATTCAAGATGGCTGCCACCTGAATTGTGAATATCTACCAAATGTCATATCTTCCCAACCAGTTGACATAAAACCTTGGTTGAAGTGTCCTTGTATATTTTTTTCTGACATGGTTTATCGTCATGCAGCTGGAGCTCCTCGTCTTGGTGTATGTGAGGTCTCTACGTGATTCCAACTTCTCGCTCTATGTCGCTGTCCTGGCAGCGTTGACACCATGGGTTTTCGCACTGGACCACACTCACTAATTCTCGATGGGTGCCGATTCACATTCGTGACATGATGACGTTGCATGTACGACACCCTGACATAGCAAGCCAGTTCGCTCAAGGAGGCTTTGTTGTGCACAAAACAAAACGTCCATTCTCAGCGATAGCTATCGACCAAGCAAACGAACAAAACAACAAGGTCGTGAAAGGAGATGGTGGGGCAGTCGGTTTGTTACAAAATCCAAGAGCCCTACTGTGCTGGATGGTGACAGGACCTGAATTGGCAGCGGTCATTGAGGAATTTGAGATCAGTTGCATGGATCGCAGCACTGAGAACACTGATACAAGCAATCTCAAGCACCATGAGCATACTGAGTCTATGGAAGTCACATTTGCTAAGGAGGTCAGAGCTCTTGTTCGAGTAATTGACGACATGGGAAATCCATTTACAGAAGATAGTGGCTACCTTCTGGTACTTGACACTAGAGACGACGCTGATCCAGCAATAGTCGAAACCGTGCGTGTGATAGAGAAGACAGGTCAGGAGCAGTATGAAAAGTACTTGACAGAGCGAGTCACACAACGAACAACACCTGTATCTGATCCCATCAGTAGAAATCAAATGCCCTTGTTTAACCGACCACCATCAAGAGTTCCATCAACAACAAAACAGGTCGTGTCATCACTCAAGAGCGACTGTGCATTGTTTTCACGACAGTACATTGCCTGTTAAACCCGCGACGGCAACTTGGACAATTTCTTCAAGCATGAGAATCATGCATACCCACCGTTGTCTCAGCTAGGAAAACTCCGGTTTGGGACGAAGTCTGATCTTGTGGAATGTCTGGGAAAGTTCTGTACGTCGTGTGGAGATGCCCCATCAGTCGATGTCATCATATTGGATGGTGCTGCAATCATCAACATGTTGAAGTCAATCGGTGTCAAAACATTCCAATAATATGTCACACAGGAGTTTCTTCCTTACGTCAAAGCGCAGCTGAGAAACGTGACAAGAATTGACATCATTTGGGATGTGTACATGGAAGGGAGTCTGAAGTCCACGGCACGAGAGAAGCGAGGAAAGGGTGTTCGAATGAGTGTTGCAGCATCCAAAACAATCGAAGGAAATTGGCAAGAGTTCTTGAACTCAGAACTCAGAATCAGTTTATTTGACCTATAAATACGATATATACACATTGAATAGCATGAGTACTAGATAAGGTCGGGAGACTCCCATTAAGATATACAATATCGCTAGCACAGGAGCCACCCCATAAATATAATCAACATAAACATTTACATGTCACAAATCAGAATAGCATATGCCTTGTTTTACAGTTGATAATTACTCAGTGTATCAACATACATACATAATACAAGGACTGATTAAATGTACTCTTGTACAAATAATTGACGTACATATGGATACTTAGGTATACATTTCAATACGTATTATGAATTACAAATAAAGCAATTATGAATACGACAACAGGATTCATTTCATCTTGAGAAGAAAGCATTCGTCGTCCGTGCAACATTCGCGGCACCGTGCATCCTTCAGAGCTCCAGACAGAGCTGCTCCATTTATTCGGCGATGGCTGCGCCTGCAATTGCGGAAACACATTTATAAGCGAAACTCCAAGTATTCTTCAAAGGCTCTAGCTAGCAGTGTTTTGTTCGATATGCCAGCAGTTTCGTTTTGTATGTATTTCGAGACCTACATAGCGTTATTTATTTATTTCGCCAATTGCCTCTCCAGAGCTACACATTCTTTTAATAGAAACTAACAATTTCTACTACGGGCATAAATCTGACTTATTGATTAAATAATTCCTGCCGAAATAAAGGGGATGCCGCCCAGCCACTTGACGGCAGAGTAGACGTGTTCAAATTGAACCTGCGATTAACAAGTGTTGTGTGTGTTGTGTGTGTAGTGTGTGTAGTGTGTGTAGTGTGTGTTGTGTGTGTTGTGTATGTTACATGTGTGCTGTGTGTGCTGTGTGTGTTGTGTGTGTAATGTTCTTCATCAAAGATAATTATATATATATATAATTATATCTTTAAGAAATTTGAATGCAATGATAGAAACTCAAGTGAAATGTCTACATATTTACCGTGTTCTCGGGGACTGCTTGTGCAAACACTCCAGTGAACATCGCTTAACAACTTACCCACTCGAAACTGATACCGTTGAATAGTATCGGTATGTGCGAATGCAGTGCAGCAGTTAAGATGAAAGTAGGTGCTTTGTGATATTTATACTATATAATGATCTTAACCCACAGGCAAGGGTGTGGGTTAAGATCATTGTGGAGGGTACATATGCACAAACTGGAAATACATACAAAAGACTACACGTTTTTTTTTATAAAACGGGACTTAGCATATCTACATAATGAACTTATAAAACGCCAAAGAATATATATATATATATGTGATAACTACTGTAAGAGAAATGACAGCAAGCGTTTCTAGATACTTATGTATGGAGTAAACATTACATTTAAGCTAAGATCAGAAAAATGGAAAACAATCCCGGAAGCCAACATATCATGTTAGGGGTGGCAGTAGTACTAGATTACCCTGGCCATCATCTCGTGTCAAGGGTGGCAGTAGTACCACAGTACCCTGGCCACCTTCCCGTGTCAAGGGTGGCAGTAGTACTACATTACACTGGCCATCATATCGTGTCAAAGGTGGCAGTAGTACTACATTACACTGGCCATCTTCCCGTGTCAGGGGTGGCAGTAATACTACAGTACCCTGACCATAATCTCGTGTCAAGGGTGGCAGTAGTACTATACTACACTGGCCATCATCTCATGTCAAGGGTGGCAGTAGTACTACACTACCGTGGCCATCATCTCGTGTCAAGGGTGGCAGTAGTACTACAGTACCGTGGTCATCATCTCGTGTCAAGGGTGGCAGTAGTACTACAGTACCCTGGTCATCATCTCGTGTCAAGGGTGGCAGTAGTATTACACTACCCTGGCTATCATCTCGTGTCTAGAGTGGCAGTAGTACTACACTACCCTGGCCATCATCTCGTATCAAGGGTGGCAGTAATACTACAGTACCCTGGCCACCTTCCCGTGTCAAGGGTGGCAGTAGTACTACATTACACTGGCCATCATATCGTGTCAAAGGTGGCAGTAGTACTTCATTACTCTGGCCATCTTCCCGTGTCAGGGGTGGCAGTAATACTACAGTACCCTGGCCATAATCTCGTGTCAAGGGTGGCAGTAGTACTATACTACACTGGCCATCATCTCATGTCAAGGGTGGCAGTAGTACTACACTACCGTGGCCATCATCTCGTGTCAAGGGTGGCAGTAGTACTACACTACCCTGGCCATCATCTCGTGTCAAGGGTGGCAGTAGTACTACAGTACCGTGGTCATCATCTCGTGTCAAGGGTGGCAGTAGTACTACAGTACCCTGGTCATCATCTCGTGTCAAGGGTGGCAGTAGTATTACACTACCCTGGCCATCATCTCGTGTCAAGAGTGGCAGTAGTACTACACTACCCTGGCCATCATCTCATATCAAGGGTGGCAGTAGTACTACAGTACCCTGGTCATCATCTCGTGTCAAGGGTGGCAGTAGTATTACACTACGCTGGCCATCATCTCGTGTCAAGGGTGGCAGTAGTACTACACTACCCTGGCCATCATCTCGTGTCAAGGGTGGCAGTAGTACTAGAGTACCCTGGCCATCATCTCGTGTCAAGGGTGGCAGTAGTATTACACTACCCTGGCCATCATCTCGTGTCAAGGGTGGCAGTAGTACTACATTACCCTGGCCATCATCTCGTGTCAAGGGTGGCAGTAGTACTACATTACCCTGGCCATCATCTCGTGTCAGGGGTGGCAGTAGTAATACATGCAAAACCACGCAACGTACGGAATATGGATGTGCGCAGAATCAATTGTGCTTCGTTCAACTTGCGATCTTGGTTTAGCGATTACTGTAATCAGCTCAACTTCAAAGAGCAATACACTGAAACGCATACCATTACTCGTCAGACCTATGACACCTTGCTTTAGCTTTAGGTTTAATTACCTGTCATTATTCGTCGTCTGACCATCAGCCAAGGGAAACGACATGTAATTACAATTAAATGTCCGTACGCAGGCAACACACCCGAAGCGGGCAATGTTATTGGTCAACAGAACAACTGAAAAATACACATTTTGATAGGTCGATATGCCAGGTGAAGATTACTGATGTAGGTACGCCAAATCCTTTAGCTGCTTTTTTAATCCCATCTCTCCCCGTTCCACGGCCGCAATGGCCAAAGCCATTGAGTTTGTATTCCAGGCATTTCGGGTCAACTTTCGGATGTATTTCCGTGGAATATTCTGAAAAAAATATAGTAATTAAGTAAACTAATTTATATGGTGCCATATACCCAATGCAACGCACCACGCTTTACAGAAAATAATTAAATTACTTTATTGTAGAAACAAACAGTGATAACAAATATTTTATATAATAAACTAAGAACAGTATGATTAGTTATACGTGGGGTAAACGGCCCCGGGGGCCATGTTACCCCACCGTTGATTGGTTGGTTGGGCCGTTTTACACCACAGTGACAGCGTACTGAATGACCCGGCTTGGACAAAAGTGTGCGTATTCACGCTAAAATTGTGTAAGTTAAAGCTGTCCGTCGTGGATTAGTTATCAGTCGTATACCAAGGTGTAAACAATATCTGCTTGATATTCTTCATAAATGCTTAGGAAGTCGCGACACTCACCTTACATCAAAGCAGAGTATTTTTGATTTTTTTAATTCTACGCAACTCAACATCGTCGCGTGTAGAACGTCATATGCCATGAGACCTAGGTCAAGGTCGAAAACGTTGTATCTGATCGGCAAAACGCGACAGGGCCTTATAGCGGAGATATAAGGGGTGGCCGTCTTAGACGGGGAGCCCGTTTTACCCCACTTTCCCCTCTTAGCATCTCGAGAGGATGTTGGATTTCAGATGACAGAGCACCTAAACGAGTATTTCAGCTCAATGTCTACCATGGAAGATGTCAGTTTATTAGCTCTGCCAGTTACATAGTTCGGCCTTTTGCTAGGTAGATTGTGCGTTATTAATACGTTTTTTAGATGTGCATAAACGTGTTGTGCGGTTATTGTGTGGACGTAGGTCTACACGTGGATACATAGACAGGAGTGGAGATGAAAACAAGTAACGCCTGCACACGTCCGATAGTCACACGGTTGTCGGCCACCTGTCAAGCAAGCGCGCCGCGCGAGGAGACGACCACAACATACGTTTTGGACATTTTCACGAGTTTATTACGAACAATGGTTGAAGCTTTCAGATGTCCCAGTCTCTCGAACACCCCCTTCCACTCCTACAGCACTTCCTGTCATTCGTCAGTGTCAGCTCGTCAGCATGGACAGCTCATTGTATAAATAAAACATGTTGTACGTGTCTGCATAGAGACGAGCAGCACTGGTCGCTGTGTGTGCCTGGAATGCCCTAGCGTAGTGTGTGTAGCGAGCACACGGCACCGAGACAACCAACGTTGGCGTACGTGAGAATGTCGTTCATCTAATGGCTTCGTTCAGAAAATATTGACGACCAGAAACAAGCATTTGCCCAAGTAAGGCAGCACAGTTGGCAAATCAAGTGTCATCTGCTGTTGAGAGAAGCACTTGTTGAGCGCTGCACTTTGCGACTGCCGCGACGACGCTCGGGGAACTCGCGAGTACCGATTACCCGGCTCTCGGCACGCTGCGCCGTCCTGCTAATGACCGAGTGCAGCGCAACAATCGATTCCGTCCCAGCGCGTAATTGAATTGAGGTTTTCATCACCGATATTTGCGTACTCGTATCTCATGGTTAGTATTCTCCGTGGCGCCGCTGCTTCGTCGTTTCATTTTATCTGCAATATGCTGTATCAAATGGGAAAGAAGTGTTGGAAATATTGCTGTTGAAGTGTATCAAACGGGAACGCGGTGATGAGAATAGTGCTAGTGAACGCAGTGTTTGAAGAATCGCTGCCGAAGTGTTTGAAGAATCGCTGCTGCTTTGCTGGGTGAATCACTGCAGAAATGTAGACATTATCAAAATAGAAATATAATATTTATTGTGCAAATGCTGTGTTTTGTGAATCGCTGCCACGGAGAATTGCTCGTGAACGCTGTGTTTGGTAAATCGCTACTGAAGTGTAGCATGTGTGAACGCCGCCGATGTTTATCACGTGTGAACACTGTGTTTGGTGAATCGCTATCGATGTGTGTCCCTTGTAAATGCTGTGTTAAAATATTAGCTATCGATGTTTGTCCCGTGTGTACAATATGTTTGATGAATCGCAAACGATGTGGTGTCACGTCTGAACGCTGTTTCGTTCGTGAATCGCTACCCATGTGTCTCACGTGTGAACGCAGTGTTTGGTGAGTCATGGCCAGGGCGCATCATATGAGTTGGCTGGCAGCCTAACCCATGACAACAGTAGGCCGACTAACGAGTAGCATCTGTTGCAGCCCGCCGAGCGGTGCCGCCGACCGGCCGGGTACAGCAATGACAACGTTCCGTGTGCTGCTCGGTGTCCACCGCCAGCAAGGCCACGAGTCAATCTGCTTCAAGGTGGACGGGGGTCGCTTTGGCGCTGAGCGTACCATCAAACTAAACGTCAACTGCTCATACAAGCTCGAATTAACTACCAGACCGCACTACCAGCTTCAGTAAGTATAAAGAGAACCGTTGTGATCATCGGGAGTTTTATGACGAACGAGTAGACAGTACAGGTCTCTGTTTAGTAACTAAACCACACTATATATTAGTGTCATGAGGTTGAGAAACACGAAAGAGTCCACGACCCAAGACGTATCTGGGTTATCGTGCCCCCGTCTCAACCAGGTCCTAGAATATGTGTAATCCAACCGTAGAGTACAGACTTCACTAACATAGCACATCTGTGTCTCGCATAGCCGGGCCGAGCACTGGTAGATAACGACCACTCACGCCGATATGGCGCCATGTGTAAACATACAGGCCCCCTACAACCGCCGACAAAATATAGCCCGTGGTAAACCTTCAAATAAATGGAATTATCTAAATATGTAGTGAAATATGGTAAAGGAAGATGTTTTAATTGCAATATAATGAGAGCATCACTTCAACTGACCTTATTTTGAAGCTATACGAATTTCTAAAGATTACAAGATGCGAGTAGAAACTCGCATCTAGTATACAACATGGAACCGCCGTTAGTGGAAAACCTATTTTGTGCAGTCATGAATGTTGTATCCATACACACAGCGTGGCCGTCTATTCCTACGTTGTCTGATGACATTCTATTAATAGTACTGATACCTCGCTGGTCGCGCAAGCAGAGACCGAATATGCTAATCACCACAGTCACCACCACTACGTCTAGTTTTTGACTAGTATAAGAACTTACCATTTCTACACTGACGCAGTGTCGTACACTTACAAGCATCCTTGCAAGCTAAGGATGGTAGTTGTCTACTCTACCCCTGGCATATCCTACGCAGTGTATGGCAGTTCGTTGAATTAGCTGTACAGCTGTAGTTGCGCCTAGAACTGTCAGTCCGTCGTGCTGTGGGCGCCATGATGGACAAACCCCGCGCCCCATAACACAGGGCACTTTACTTTACTGTACAGTTCGACCATTCCCATGAGCGGCTGAGCTACAATGTGTATTCAAATAATTACTCCTACTTCCCAACATTACGTGCAATAGCAGCCACGATTGACCGAAACGAAAGCAACCGAATCTTGAAAGGCAACGAGATGATTGGCGCGGCTTAAACCCAGCGTTTGGCCAGGCGATCTGCCATTGGGCACTGAGACTGATCGTCCATCTGGCGCCCGAGGATGCTTACAAGCTCTTGCATGAACCACGGCAACCATTTTTATACAGCAATACACTGCACGGGAATACTGGCTTGTGTTGTCCATAATGGCATTCTTAAGTCGCAGTTCGTCCAGCCCCTTTCCGTTGGAGATGGCATGTTGGGTGCTTCCTCAACAGCTAGGCCCAACAACGTCATCCCTCATACAAGGTTTTGTGAATGTGGTTTGGCAAACGTATCTATTATGATTAGTTATATCATAAGTTCGGTACATTTCTAATGAAAGTGTAACAACAAGCGAATAAACGTTATCACAATTTATTGGAGAGGCCGCTAAATCACAAGTCCGCTACATGTATTTATAGTTCGAGCTAACTTAGGCTTAATGAATCCAGTTCGTAATGAGGAAGGGACGACACAATAAATGACACGGAACACGCGAGACCGCCACGTAATTTACGCAAGAGTTGTTTAATGCAATTTTAAGGCATCAATAACGCGTTGATTGCATATTGAGGCGAGCTGAGCGTCGATTAACGGTCTTCCAGTGAGCACGGTGTCGGCTTACAGCCTTATTATCAACGACCACTGATACAGCCTCAAATGATCGACACTCGCCAGCATTATATGGACCGCTGAATGTCTTCCGAGGCTCGACTGACATCGTCTTCACGGAGCATCTAGAGTCTAGACACAGGTGTGTTGACGTGGTGAGATTGGCAAATGTTGAGAACACCTAGGAAGACAAGTTCCCACTGGAAGCTGTGTAAGTGAGAACGAATGTGATTAGTGGATGGACTAGTATGTCGGGTGAGTTTAATATTAACATTGGTTTGAGACAAGGGGTTGCACATTGCCCATCATTAGAACAAGGACAAAGACTATTCGTATACAAGCTCCTGCCACTGTCTATTGCCAGGTACTCGTTTGTACTGCTGATTGAACTGGAGCAACGTGGAGTGAAATAACTTGCTCGGAATTTCTTGATTGAGAGTCCGAAGCTCCAGGAACTATGGCACCGCGCCCGACAATTATGGTTCACCAAGGTGATGCCGTTTAAAATACGCTAATGCATGCTGACGAACTGGCACTGACGAATGACAGGAAGTGCTGTAGGAGTGGAAGGGGAGTTCGAGAGACCGGGACATCTGAAAATCAGGTTCGGAGTAAGGAGATTAAGTAAGGCTACGGGTATACGTCCCTTGTCAGAATGACCAGCGAGGGTGGGGAGGGGCCGTGCGTGCGTGCACGTACAGGTGTATATGTATGTGCTTGTGTGCGTTTGTGCGTTTGTGTGCTTGTGTGCGTGTGTGTATGTAACCTGATCTCAACCACGTTGGGAGTCGGCTACTACAGTTGGTATTTAGCGCGCGCGTTAACCTACGATTCCATATACATGGAAACGCGTACGGAAACGCAAGCGGAATGGGAAATACCTCTATAGTGACGTCACTACTAGGAATTTCCTGTCCGATTCGTGTGCGGATACGATTCGAATCGCTACACGGAGCGAGTCAATTCGCCACATGGCAGCTGTAGATGCGGGTCATGTAGGGGTAAGACCACATTAAGGATTCATCCGCCATTACCCACCTTGAAAATACCGTTTTGGTGTGATGTGTGAATTTTTTTCGAGCACTTTGACATGGCACATGTTAGTCCAGTGAATGCTGAATGTACTACTGCATTAGATCTTTCACGAGGTAGCAATACATATACACAAGTCGTTCGCGTATTCGCACAGTGGCTATTTTGCAGCACGCACCAATATTTCAAAATCCGTCACCAGATTGGGGCGAAATTGAGGGGTGTCAGGTTTGGGTGGATTTTTCTGAAAAGTGAGGTGAGAATTTCACGAGTTTTCCACAGCACTTGTATCAATGGAGGTTAAATGTGCTGTGAAATTTTGAAGAAAATCGTAAGACAAATTTTGCAGGAAATGAAGGAAACGTTATAATGGCCGCCTATGTAAAATTTAAATGTGGTCTTACCCCTGTACCGCGCGTGGAACCTTGCGTGTGTGGCGGTGACACGAGCGGGCGCGAGTACACGAAGGAAGGAAGGTGGCGGGAGTTATGGCAACAAGAAACGTACCGAACAAGTTGAATAGGGAAATCGTATGATCACGTTTAACGCTGACATTCATGTGTGGGCAGGTGATGGTGGCATGGAGTTAGCAAAGTCTATGAGAAGAACTGAGTCTAGAGAACGTCAGGTAAAACGAGGATGTCTAGCTCTAGAGCTAATGTCTGTTGAAGCCTTGGCGAATACGTTTCCAGGTCGAAATGTACCCTGAACCACAGCCACGGAGCATCTTTATTGACAAATAATAAAGCAGTTGCGTAATGTCCTATAAATACATGACACAGCACTGGTACAAACTGAAGAAAGTAAGGGACTGTTCGAGTGGCGCACTGGTTGTTACCGATCATCAATTGGCTGCCAATTCCAATCGAAACACGGTAATGTCTTCACTTATCCCGTCAAATCGGATATCCTCTTATTACAGGCTCATCTGACCTTGCATGTATGTGTTTCTTTCTGTCTGATCCACAGCTCACCTGCCATTCGTACGCACGTACGCACGTATGCTCCTTCATTTAGGCCTACACAGTGTTCGAACGAATAAGCAGAACCACGAGAATGTTCGGCATTAACTAAGCGGTTTTCATATTTTCGAATATATATTGGTTAGTCTGTGTTATGTATAGCATGGATTTGTACGACCTACTTTGAGGGTTAGATAATATGAAAATACACATTGAACAAGGCCGAACAAGACAAGGTGTGTCAACAAGCCCCCACTAGACATGGTGTGTTACCAAGCCCCCACTATACATGGTGTGCCACCAAGCCCTCACTAGACATGGTGTGTTACCAAGCCCCCACTAGACATGGTGTGCAACCAAGCCCCCACTAGACATGGTGTGTCACCAAACCCCCATTAGGCATGGTGTGTCACCAAGCCCCCACTAGACGTGGTGTGTCACCAAGCCCCCACTAAACATGGTGTGTCATCAACTCCCCACTAGACATGTTGTGTCACCAAACCCCCCTAGACATGGTGTGTCACTAACCCTCCACTAGACATGGCGCGTCACCAAGCCCCCACTAGACATGGTGTGTCACCACGTCCACACTAGACGAGGTGTGGCACCAAGCTCCCACTAGACACGGAGCAGATACACTCGTTCCCCGGACAGACATGATGTCACAAACCTGTCTTAATTTAGTGGGAGTGCGGCTTCGAGCAGGTGACGTCCTCTCTACGGCAGTTGCTACGGAGACAGACTCGATTCCGAGTTCCACTGTGCTCGTGACGTTAATGCAAAGATCAATAGAGGAAATATAATCGCTATCCAACGTGTTTGGTTTGAATGAACGGCTCTAAATTTGGCGGCGCTGAAAACAAACGGCATCGGGAGTGTTTCATTCATAGCTGGTGAAAGCCGTGTCGCGCATCAATTATGGAGATGTTCTCAGACTCAAGTGACCCACGGGAAGATCCACTGTGAGGTGACATACGACGGGGTGACCCACGGCACGGTGACTCACGGCAGGTTGACTCACGACAGGGTGACCCACGACAGGGTGACCCACGACGGGGTGACTTACGACAGAATGACTCACGACAGGGTGATCCACATGTCGCCTTTTCGAAACTTGGACCATTTTTCACTGCCTGCTACCCTGTATCTTTGGAAGAGACAAGAAATGCCGTTGGTCCATTTGGTGTCTATTCCCGGGGTAGTAAGATATTCCACACGCCTCTTTCTCTGCCTCCGTCCTTCCCGGTTGTGGTCACGCTCTTTCTCTAATCAAAGGCCATGTCATCACTATGCGCCCCTTTCATATCTCTCCACTCTGACCACCGCCTTACTGATACAATATGCAACCTGTCGTGGACACATGGTGGTCTTTGTCTTTGCCGGAGCTACTTCTGGGAAGTAGCTCCGGCAAAATAACTTCCTGTGCAGGCAGTGTACACGACAGTAATGTCGTCGTGGACTTTCTACAGTTATCTCTGACTGTCTGCAGGAGGTTCACGGCTAGGAGAACCACGGTAGGGGTACTCGTGTCTGTCTACTACAGGCGCCTCAATGTCCACGGTGGCCGGGTTGAATGTGTACTTGTGTCTGCCTGCTACAGAAGCCTCAGTGTCCACGCTGGTCGAGTGGAGTGTGTACTTGTGTCTGTCTGTTATAGGAGCCTCGGTGTCCACGGTGGCCCGTTTGAATGTGTACTTGTGTCTGTCTGCTATAGGAGCTTCGGTGTCGACGGTGGCCGGGTGGAATGTGTACTTGTGTCTGTCTGCTTTAGAAGCCTCAACGTCCACGGTGGCTGGGAGGAATGTGTAGTTGTGTCTGTATGCCATAGAAGCCTCAGTGTCGACGGTGGCCGGGAGGAATGTGTACTTGTGTTTGTCTGCTATAGGAGCGTCAGTGTCGACGGTGGCAGGGAGGAATGTGTACTTGTGTCTGTCTGCTATAGGAGCCTCGGTGTCCATGGTGGCCTGGTTGGATATGTACTGTCTGTTATAGAAGCCTCAATGTCCACGGCGCCAACCTGCAGTACGAGAAGCGTAGCTCACAGACCGGTGGTGACATCGTGTACGAGGCGGCATGGAACACGGCAGAACTGAGGCAAACTGCGGCGGGCAAGCGGCTTGACGTCCCTTTTCTAATCCAGGTAAGATTGCGCTGGTGTAGATCTATAGAGAAACGAACAATAGCACTAATCAGCCATACTTTTTTATTTTTAAATTTAATTCGTTTATAGTTTATTCTTCTGCGTTTGTATTTGCGATTGGTTTTATATCGTAGCGTGCCCCAAATCCGTCCGTCGCGCAATTCCAAAACAAAGCTGTATTGTGTCTTTTTCTTGTCGCTGATTACTGGAGATCAGTGCTTACTGGAAGTCAGTGTTCACTGACAATACAGTTTTCCACGTTGTATCATATAACATCTGGAATATATTTATTAATAGTATAATTCGATCTTTAGACTTTATGTTAACTTTGCATTCTTCGGTGTGTTCTCGTCGTAAATTACACGATGACATGCTATTCTAAGATTAGGCCTGATATTTAACTATAGGACCAGTATCATTTTAGCCAACAAAGTTTCTCTTTGCATGTCTGCAATATTCAACCACATTTTATTGACAGAAAAATAAGTAGTAATTTACACAGGGAGCTGACCTTTAAACGTGTCCGAGTCTGTCACGAGAATGACACTAGAGTCGAGACCACATGTGAACGTGACCGAGGCGATGCAGCATAGTAGGAGACACATCATGGAGACAATTGAGCTCGCTGTGTGCTTTCATCGGCCGGTGGCCAGTACGTAGGACCTGCTTTCTGTGCATAGGGCCTATTTTAAAAGTGGGCTTCTGACGTTTGAGTGTGAATCATTGTCTCACATTGTGCTTTGGTTGACAGTTGCAGGACCTGCCGCCACTGAAGCTGACTCTGCAATGTAAGCTGTATGCGGAAGCCGAGAAGAGTCACGCGCGCTGGGGCACACCACTCTCGCACATCGAGTACGAGTGTAAAGTACCGGACAACAGCACGTACATAAATGTCGTGAAGGAGACGATTAGGTAACAGCCGAAACGCGTTACAAGAGTCACGTAACACTTGTGTAGAGCGATATGTGTCACGGAACATCTGTTTTGTTGTTTGAGGATTTCTCGATGATGATGCATGTGGCATACAAACTGCGTGGCATATAGACATTCATATTGATGTAGGAATATTGGCTTTAGGTAGCACGGCTTTAATAAGTGTTCCATGTGAATGATGTTCGACACACAATGTACGATGATATTAGCTGTCAACGCTCAGTCTCTTCCAATGACTCTTCAGACATCACCTATGCATGGTACACGCAACTACAACACGGATATGGCTGTAACAGCTCTTGCAAGACTTTGTAAAACGTTAGTCGATTTGGTACAGACTGTGAACTTGGTGTAACTTGGACACAGGTTTCACCATCATGTCTTAACATAGTTCAATGGTGTAACTCGTTGTTTTTATGTATTATGTTATAAAGCTAACACACATATTGCAGCACTGCTGGGACGACTAGCTAGATGTACATGTGCTAGAGTAGACATGGCCACCTAATGTGTTAGGTTGCAATTTCATGCATGACAACGATGCATTAGTACTGAATAAATGTCATATTGTATGCAACACATGTATTGATGTAATTATGCATTTGCACAATCACTGAATACCGTTTTATGTAGCCTAGTTTAATGCATACGTAATGCAAAATATGGGTAAATCGTCCTGAACACATTTATCCCTATGGACCTTTGACCGTTACTTATAACTCTTCGAAGCCCAAGCCAACAAACATATTTTCATCAGTGGCATCCACTCGAACGTGTTATAAATGGCCACACAAATACGATGGATGTACAACAAGGAGTAATCCATAAAATACGATAACGTACGTCACGCTAGGTAAGAGTTGTGGAGATGCAGAGTATCTGGAAAAGTGTTATATAGGTCAAACGATTAACGTGTGTGTGTGTGCGTGTGCGTGTGTGTGTGCGTGTGCGTCTCTCTCTCTCTCTCTCTCTCTCTCTCTCTCTCTCTCTCTCTCTCTCTCTCTCTCTCTCTCTCTCTCTCTCTCTCTCTCTCTCTCTCTCTCTCTCTCTCCAATCCACATCACTTCTGTTTTCTCCAGGGTCAACCTCGCACGCCATCAGTCTCAAATCAATACCCCTCTGGCAGATCGCTTGCCGAAACTCGGAATATAAGGTCAGCCAAGAATGTCGCTTGCCGGCAAATTCCAGTGGACTTCTGGGGCGTCTTCATGGACTGTTTGGGCAGTGGACGTAATTATGTGAATACACAATACCACTCATCGGCTGGTAAGAATGGTCGAATGGGTAATTATATTGTGATTCCTGGAACTGGAGCGCGAGCCGGACGAGTGTCTGCACTGTTCTCGCGACTTCCACACAATACGTAGGATATCTGCCAGGTATACTGTATGTAGTCACACCCCTGGCTTGCGAGGATGTCCAAGGTCATCTTCAGTACATGCTTCTTGAACATCCCTTCCATTCCTCGAACACTTATTGTAGCTCTTCTTCCTGTTTGTTCAACTGACTCCAATCTCCCCCGCTGCCATCACAATCTCCACACATATCTCACCGATACCAGGTGCTCACCCTTTCTTCATCCCTTTCACCTCGCTTCTGGCAGCTAAACAATTTCCCGTCAATAACTCCACCAGAGCTCGACCCTCTCTCCCTTCACTCCCCAACCGTGCCAACACTCTCCTCTTCACCTGGTTCCGCAATACACAATATCATCTCCAGCTCCACCAATCTCATCATCCTCCCCAAAATACTCATGAATGCCACTTTCTCTGCCTCCGTCCTTCCCGGTTGTGGTCCGTATACATATATAACACACATATGCTCTTTCCTAATCAAAGGGCAAGTCATCACTATGCGCTCCTTTCATATCTCTCCACTCTGACCACCGCCTTACTGATACAATGATGCCAAATCCGTTACTTCGTCCTCCTGCGTACAGTAACCTGTACCTACCCATCATCGTCCTTACTATGTCTCCTTTCCATTTGATCTCTTGGATGCTTAGTACTTCCAGACGCCTTCTTTCCATCATTTCTACCATCTCGACTTTTCCGCTCACCGTCTCAACGTTCAGACTGCCTAGCCGGACTTCAAATCTCGATTGCTACGGGCCTGACAATCCTCTTGGTGTTCGCTGTCTTTTCGCCGCATCCAAGGTAGACGACGCGACGGTTACCACGGACGAGATAGCCCTTTCATTCAACAATGTGTACCACCATTATTATTTGGGACATCATAGCCACTCAGCAGCGCTGCACTGACTGACCTGCTGGTGCAGTTATATGTCAAAGTTATCCTTCTCCTAGAACATCTGCCTACAAAGGTTAACGAGCTGATTTATCTAGGATACTATAGAGTGAAGTAACGCAATGGCTAGAACATTAGACTCTCAATCGAAAGAACCTGGGTTTGAATCTCGTACTGCCGTATCGAACCTTGGACAAGTTCGTTCACTCTTCATTGCTCCGTTCACTCAGCTGTATGAATGAGTACTTGGATATAGACAGTGGTGGATGTTTGTGTACGAGTAGTCTTCAGTAGTTGTGTCTTCTCACTATTTTAGGTGTAGCGCGCTTTGGCCTGGCGTGTACATTTAAAACTAAAGAATACATAACATAAAATGTTCAGAATCTGTTTTATAAATTTTTCGTAGGCCTTCCAACATCACTTATGTTAACGAGATAATGACGTAGGCGCTGACGTGTTCTGTCCTGATTGGTCAATCGTACCGTTATTACGTGATTTGTCATATTCCTATGAAATAAGCGCGGCGCTCTGCCAGCCGTATCGATTGACCAGTCAGGACAGAACACGTCAGCGACGACACCGTGGCTAACATCATGTTGAAGACACCCTATTGCCGCCCTCGTCGTGCAGCAGATTCGAGCGACGAGGACGAGCAGACGGGCCGACCGATCCTTCCGGTGACCAACCGCCCTTCCACCGAGCCGCTCTAAAAAATCCAAAAACGAGTCGATTGTGGTGGAATTTAGACCTTGTTCCTTAAAATACGCATTCATGATCAATCGCCAAATTATGTCACGTGTAGGTCAAAGTTCTGTGTCAAAGTTTTAGGTCAAAGTAACAGGTCAAGGTCCAATATAGAAGATAGAGGGTGGTGTCGCCTATTGGTACTTTTGGCCCGTAGGCCGAGACTTAATCTAAGGACCGAGCCCTTGTTTGACGGGTAATGGCGTGTATAAAATGTGGTGTTATGATAAGGCGCAATTAATAACAGGATTATAAATTCAAGGGATGGTATATATTCAAGCTGTTTTATAGAAAAGTGGAACCCGTATGTCTTTTTGAATTAGAAAATAGGTTAAATTATATAATTTCCGGTTACCACTCAGCGTTACCACGAGTCTATGTGCACAACCTGTAGTCTTTCCATATTTAACACCGACAGCATTTGTACCTGCCACACACGACACTGGGACATTTTTATCAACCCTACTTCCGATTACCATATATATACCTTCACGACTTTCCTATCATAGTATAACACTTACTACTGTTGTAATATAGGGCCTGTAAGTAATTCGGCGATAACGCCGGGAAGTTGGTGAAAAATGCGGGAATTCGGTGAAAAGGTGGGAATTCGGTGAAAAGAGCGGGAAATCGGTAACAAAATGCGTGAATTCGGTGAAAAAAGTGGGACATTTCTGCCGACGTAGGAATTTGATTGGTAGTTATATTTTTTACATCACGCGCTTGCATACGGTTTTGATTGGTTCATGTGGGGTGATGAAGTGTTGTCTATTTTTGATTGGTCGATCGGGATATGATCACTTGATTCTTAGTCAGAAATCGTATATAATTTCGGTGCTCTGTCAGGCGGGTCGTCATTCGTATCACGACAGTTTTATGGCAACGCCAACGAAGATATCCTACTACTGGTCCATTGCAGCTTTCTAGCGTATAAACAGAGTACTACGTTATATGGTAGCGCCCCTAGGTAGAGAAAAAAGTTTGCATAATTTCAATACCACGACAGTAACGTCATGCTGAAAACACCCAACTATTACACTCATGCGGCCTTCAGCGACAGTGACGGAGATGATCCGGCTATCAACCGACCAGGGGTAAGACCACATTAAAATTTTACATAGGCGGCCATTATAACGTTTCCTTCATTTCCTGCAAAATTTGTCTTACGATTTTCTTCAAAATTTCACAGCATGTTTAACCTCCATTGACACAAGTGCTGTGGAAAACTCATGAAATTGTCATACCTTATTTTTCAGAAAAATCCACCCAAACCTGACACCCCTCAATTTCGCCCCAATCTGGTGACGGATTTTGAAATATTGATGCGTGCTGCAAAATAGCCACTGTACGAATACGCGGGCGACTAGCGTATATTTATTGCTACCTCGTGAAATATCTAATGCAGTAGTACATAAAGTATTCACAGGACTAACATGTGCCATGTTAAAGTGCTCGAAAAAATTCACACATCACACCAAAACGGATTTTCAAGGGTACTCTTTCGGTCGGTAATAGCGGAAGAATCCTTAATGTGGTCTTACCCCACCAGTCGTATTGTCAACCTTCTACTCACCGGAACCGGAACCGGAACTCCAACCTGAACCGGAACTTGAGTGAAAACAAATGGCGCTGTTCGCTTCGTGTGGCGACACCTGCCGCGTTAGATGACCCTGTGTGAGGACGCGCGACGCGTACGCCGTCTACCGGATGTCAGCACACTATGAAGCACTGTGTGTAGAGAAATGGCTGTGACTGCAATGCGATGATCGCGTCATCTGCTGGACTGCACGGTACTATAGACGAATTTCACCTGCCTGACTAGTTAGAACAACTCACCGTGTGTTATGGCGGCCAAGTTTAACCCGCCTAAAGAGTTTGACTTTCTACCAGAAAACTGGGCGGAATGGATCAGTCGGTGGTCCAGATTCCGTACAGTATCTAAGTTGGACACAGAAGACGAGATCGTGCAGATCGATAGCCTGATATACAGCATGGGCTCACGGGCGGAGTCGATCTTCTCCAGTCTGGGTCTAGCGGCGGACGAAGTGGGCGTCTATAGTGCTGTCAAACAGGCATTCGAAAATTACTTTGCCCCACGACGTTACGTAATCTACGAACGGGCAACATTTTTTCGTCGTGTGCAAACCGAGGGCGAATCTGTCGAATAATTCATAAGAGCACTTAATGAATCAGCCGACCGTTGTGAATTCCCTGATCGGTCTATGCAGATAAGAGTTCGCCTAGTCGTCGGCATTCTTGATCAGACTGTCTCGCGGGAAATGCAAAGGATGGACATCAGTCTACTCACAGAGGCCAAAGCGGTCTCCATGGCTCGTTAAGCAGAGGAAGTTGAGAAGCAAATGCGCGACTTGAACCTGCCAAAGTCTGTGGATGAAGTGAAGTCGAACCGTCGACGCAAGCCGAGAGTGGCGCCATCTAACCAGTCGAACACTAAGATGAACAGTGACATCTTCACTCAGCTTAGTGTAGCGTGTACTCGATGTGGTTATGTGAAGCATAAGAATGGTAAATGTCCTGCTGTTGATGCTAAATGTAATCAATGTGGTACCGTCGGTCACAATGCACGTTGCTGTAAGTCGAAAACCCGTAAACCTGGTAGGCCTAATGCCAGAGTTAACCAACTAGAGGATGCTTCGTTCTTGGGCGAGATTGGTAGCAGTTCAGATAGTTGGACTCAGCTAGTCGTTGTTGAGGGGTTAGACGTGCCAGTGCGGTTCAAGTTAGATAGCGGGGCAGACGTATCAGTTGTACCAAGTAGATTGCGTGATCACGTGACATGGTGTCCTACATCCAAGCGTTTGATAGGCCCTGGTAACATGCGTATACCCGTGTTGGGAGAATTTGACAGTGTGCTAAGCGTAGATTCATGTAGACATTGTGAGCGATTGTACGTTGTAGACCAGACTAGTGCACTGTTGAGTAGAGATGCGTGTGTGAAGCTCGGGTTGATCACGTGTAATGTCAGTCATGTTAGCTCTAGCCAGTTTAACACAGAGTTTAAACAGATGTTTCAGGGTCTGGGAAAGGTTAGAGCAGAGTACGACATCCAATTGCAGCCCGACGCAAAGCCGTTCGCCATATTTACCTCGCGCAATGTACCCTATCCACTCGTCGATAAGGTGAAGGCAGAGCTTGATGTCATGTTGTCGCAAAATGTCATTTTTGCAGTCGACCAACCCACAGAGTGGTGTGCGCCCATGGTTGTGGTCCCAAAGGGCGAAACGGTGAGGATATGTGTGGATTTCACCGAGTTGAACAAAAGGGTTCACAGGAATGTGTTTCCTATGGCAGACGTAGAAGCCAGTCTGGCCAAACTAGGTAGTGGTACAGTGTTCACTAAACTAGACGCAAATTCAGGATTCTGGCAAATCCCTCTGTCAGATCAGTCGAAATTGCTAACAACATTCCTAACGCCGCATGGACGATTCGCTTTTAATCGCCTACCATTCGGGCTCAGTTCGAGTCCAGAAATATTCGCTAAGATCGTGTCTGAAATCCTAGATGGTGTCGAGGGTGTAGTTTGTCACATGGATGACATTTGCATTTGGGGAGCGTCTCTCCAAGAGCACGATGTTCGTGTTCGAAGTGTCTTGAACAGACTACGGAAAGCGGGTATGACACTGAACGCATCAAAGTGTGAGTTTGCTGTGAGTCAGATCAGATTCATAGGTCACGTGATAACGAGCAAAGGTGTGCGCGCGAATCCAGAGGCGGTACAGGGTCTGAATGACTTCAAAACTCCTGAGTGTGTAAGTGATGTGCGTAGTTTCTTGGGCATGGCTAACCAGCTGGGTAAGTTCTCGCACAAGCTCAGTGAACTGAGTCAGCCATTGCGTGACTTATTGTGCAACAATACCATGTGGTATTGGGGTAACGCACAGGAGAAAGCCTTCTGTGACGTCAAAAACGAACTTTCCAAGACCGTTGAACTTGCTGTGTACGATACAACGAAGGAGACAGTGATTCAGTCAGATGCCAGTCGTCACGGTATCGGAGTCACGTTATCTCAGGTCCAGAGAGACGGTACTCTCCGATTGGTGTGCGCAGCATCTCGATCGTTGACAGAGACCGAACAACGATATGCCACAATCGAGCTAGAGACATTGGCGATTGTTTGGGCATGCGAGAAGTTTCGCAACTATATCGTTGGTCTCACTGTCCGAATTCAAACGGATCATAAGCCATTGGTCCCACTGTTCAATGACATTAGCTTAGATAAGCTACAAGTGCGAATGCAGAGATTTCGCCTACGTATGATGATATATTCATACACAGTCGAGTATATCCCAGGCAAAATGAATGTTGTCGCTAACGCGTTGTCGCGGTCCACGGCCAGTCCTACGAAAGTCGACGAACTTTTTGTAGAAGAGGTGGAGTCCTATGCGAAACAATCAGTCAACTTCTGTGCGTCTCCTAAGCGTTTAGTCGAGACGCGTCGTCTTCAGGCTCACGACGAAGTGTTAGCACAAGTGCTAAAGTATGTGCAGGCAGGTTGGCCTCCGTACATATCGTCGGTGCAGTCGCTTCTCAGACCGTACTGGGAAAACCGAGGGCTACTCACGATCGTCGACGATGTTCTTGTGTACGAGAACAGGATCGTGATCCCACAGTCTCAACGTCTTGACGTTCTCCAGCGTCTACACCAGGGCCATCTTGCGATAACCAAGTGTCGCGAGCGTGCCAAGCAGCTCGTTTGGTGTCCTGGTATGACCCAGAGAATCGCCGAGATGGTACGAAACTGCAACACATGTCGCACGCATGCTAATGATGTTGTCGAGCCGCTGTTGCCGACAGAGTTTCCGACTCTACCGTGGGAGGACGTAGGCAGTGACCTGTTTTACTGCAAGAAACGTTGGTATCTGCTTTTGGTAGATTACTTCTCACGTTTTGTGGAGGTTTCTTTGCTCACTGAACTCAGTACTCGGGAGGTGGTTGAGCACATGAAATCACACTTCGCTCGTCATGGTATACCAGAAGTTCTGACGTCGGACAACGGTCCGCAATATGCGTCGGCCGAATTCCGCAAGTTCGCGGAAGAGTACCTTTTTCAGCATGTGACGAGTTCTCCTCGGTTCCCACAATGCAACGGGGCCGCCGAACGCGCCGTGCAAACGATCAAGTCGATCATGAAAAAGGCAGAGGATCCGTACTTGGGGTTGTTAGCGTACAGGTCGTCACCACTTGCGAATGGTGTATCGCCTGGTGAACAGTTGATGGGAAGAAAGCTGAGATCCTCAGTCCCAGCCCATCCAAAGGTGTTACAACCTCAGTTGCCAGATACAGCAGAGATCCGTCAGAGAGAGGCTGAATCGAAGGTTTCGTCTAAACTAAACTTTGATCGAAAGCACCGTGTCATGGAGCTTCCACCGCTCACTGTAGGAGACGATGTGTGGATTACGGATCTCAAACGCTCGGCTAAAGTAGTCGATGCCAATCCAGGTACACCTCGCTCCTATGTTGTCGATAGTGGAGGTAGCATAGTCCGTCGCAATCGCCGAGTTCTCCGAGAGCTCCGTCAGCCATCAGTTACTCTTCAGGTCGAGCAGTCTGATGAGCCCAGTAACGTGAAAGTGTCGCGTTACGGTCGACAGATCAAGCCAGTTCAGATTCTTGATCTGTAATCTGTTGTATAACTTGTATTACCTGTTCTGTTTAGTTACTGTTTAGATAGCAGTTTTGCTGTTATTAGAATGCTGTGTGTAGTTCCTACTTAAAACAAGCATGTAAGAGGATACCTACACACTAATATTATATGTTGCCGTTTATTTTATTATTGTAATTGAGATACAGCATGACGACACATGTACCTTGGAGTTGTAATCCAAATTTGTTAGTAACCAGTACCATTGCATTCTTAGAAGGGAGGTGTTGTGATATGCCCTGCTACGCGTACATATACAATAAAGTAGTTCCGTCTCTTGCAACATGCCGTCGTTGTCAACATATAAGTATCAGCACGATATTCCATAAATGCCGCTACAACAGCTATATAACACATACGTATGTGTGTGTATGCGTAAATGCAATATAATTTATTCAATTGCTGTTCTCGTTATTTTACAGGTATCACCAACATGAGCGTCTTTCAAACGCCAGACATGTCCACCTGATGCACCCAAAACATCACCAGCGCCGGCTGGTCTCCGTTGACAGCAAATTAGAGTTCGTGTTACAAGTCGATATTATTCAGGTCGTTTGACGGGTCTAGAACGGACACAACGTGGAGTACAATAACCAAACCCACCATGCGAACATACACACACGCACACTAACATGCACACACACACACACACACACACACACACACACACACACACACACACACACACACACACACACACACACACACACACACACACACACACACACACACATAAACGCTCACACACACACACATAAACGCTCACTCACACACACACACACACGCGCGCGCGCCCAAACACACGTACACACAGGTACGTACCACACAACACACGCACATACACACACACGCACCCACACGCACACACACACGCACACAAATATGCACAACGCACTTATCACACATATATACGTTCCACACACACACGCACGCACGCATCACACACGCACCACACTCAAGCATACATACGCACACACGCAAACACACACGTACATACATACGTACCAATAATAATATAACAACACAATAACATAGACACACCACAATAATAATACACACACACACACACACACACACACACACACTACCAATACCACACACACACATCACACACGTACCATACTCAAATACGTACATATGCGTATCAATAATATCATCGTACACACATACGTACTATTACCGTAACACGCGCATACACATTACGCACCCACACGCATACATGCACGCTATCATCATCATCACATGCATCAACGCATCGGGTCACATGTATACTTTTACAATAATAATAATATCACTGTATCAATAATAATATCAAATAATAATAATACTAATACATTTAATGTAACGCGTCATCATCACCGTATCATCAATATCAATACCAATATCAATAATAACACAAACAATATCAATATCAATGCATCAATAATAATGTACCATTCAAGCACGTACATTACGCATCATCGCAAACACACACGTACACACATACGTACCAATAATAACACACGCATATATGGCGACCAATACGAAATCATCATCGATTATTACCAATATGCATCAACGCATCCGATCAATACACATTATATACCGTTCCAATAATAATAATATCATCATCATCATCAATAACAACAATACCAGTCATCACCAATATCAATACCAACAATATCAATACCATCATCATCATCATCATCATCATCATCGCACGCACGTACGCATCACACACGCACCACACCTACATACGCCCACACAATATCAATATCATCATCATCATCATATACATACGTCACATTATTAAACATGACGCTTGAATATTAACATTACGTAACCCAATATCAATATCAATACCAATGCACGTACAATAATATCATCAATAATAATAACACACGTACCATACTCAAGCACGTACATACGTATCACATAACACACGCGCATACACACATGCACCCACACGCATACATACACACACGCACACACACACATATGCACAACGCACGTGTCACACATGTATACTTTCCATACACACACACGCGCGCGCGCGCATCACACACGTACCTCACTGAAGCACGTACACACACACAAATATGCACGTGTCACACATGAATACGTTCCACACACACACACACACCACACGTTCGTGCGTGCACACACACATACACAGACAAAACACACGTACCACACGCACGCACACATATGGACGAACGCACACACACATGCACACACACACGTACCACACTCACGCACATACACTCGCACACTTACTCTTTCAAGAATAAAACATACCCTAACAACGCGATGTGATTGTGATTAATTGTTTTGTACTTTGACGACCAGGGTTCTGTCTAACTAATCAAAAACAGCCGTAGACATAGTCTCGACACGCTGGCTGTAGTTACAATGATTATATGAAACAGTCCGTATGTTATTGCTATGTCCTTCGAAGGCGGTAGTAATTATACGAAACCTTTGTTTTCAACAACCAGCGAAACGGTTTAACAACATTACACAACTTTATTCTCACCACAGTTCAAAGATCGTCAACGGACTAATGATATCGTTTTATCGACTAAGCAAAATGAGCCCATATAAAGCACGAGCGCGCATCACATTAATCGCTGCTGTTGAACCACGGTGCTTCTATTTGATCGAGAGATATGACAGTGATGTCTACACAGTTTGGTGGGTCAGCTTCTCTCCTGACGTCGTGAAGCTGTATGGTGAACGGATGTAGGGTTAAAAAGACAACGTGAACCTGTACGGTAACCGGATGTAGTGGGCAGTACACCTTGCAGGTTAGTGAGCAGTAAACATTGCATATTAATGGGCAGTATACCTTGCAGGTTAGTGGGCAGTACACCTTGAGGGTTAGTGGGCAATACACCTTACAGGTTAGTGGGCAGTACACCTTACAGGTTAGTGGGCAGTACACATTGCAGGTTAGTGAGCAGTACACCTTGCAGGTTAGTGGGCAGTATACCTTGCAGGTTAGTGGGCAGTACACCTTACAGGTTAGTGGGCAGTATACCTTGCAGGTTAGTGGGCAGTACACCTTGCAGGTTAGTGGAAAGTACACCTTGCAGGTTAGTGGGCAGTACACTTTATAGATTAGTGGGTAGTATACCTTGCAGGTTAGTGGGCAGTGCACCTTGCAGGTTAGTGGGCAGTATACTTTGCAGATTAGTGGGCAGTACACCTTGCTGGTTAGTGAGCAGTACACCTTGCAGGTTAGTGGATAGCATACCTTGCAGGTTAGTTGACAGTACAGCTTGCAGGTTAGTGGGCAGTATACCTTGTAGATTAATGGGCAGTACACCTTGCTAGATAGTGAGCAGTACACCTTGCAGGTTAGTGGATAGCATACCTTGCAGGTTAGTTGACAGTGCACCTTGAAGGTTAGTGGGCAGTATACCTTGCAGGTTAGTTGACAGTACACCTTGCAGGTTAGTGGGCAGTATACCTTGTAGATTAATGGGCAGTACACCTTACAGGTTAGTGGGCAGTACACATTGCAGGTGAGTGAGCAGTACACCTTGCAGGTTAGTGGGCAGTATACCTTGCAGGTTAGTGGGCAGTACACCTTACAGGTTAGTGGGCAGTATACCTTGCAGGTTAGTGGGCAGTATACCTTGCAGGTTAGTGGGCAGTACACCTTGCAGGTTAGTGGGCAGTACACCTTAAGGGTTAGTGGGCAATACACCTTACAGGTTAGTGGGCAGTACACCTTACAGGTTAGTGGGCAGTACACATTGTAGGTTAGTGAGCAGTACACCTTGCAGGTTAGTGGGCAGTATACCTTGCAGGTTAGTGGGCAGTACACCTTACAGGTTAGTGGGCAGTATACCTTGCAGGTTAGTGGGCAGTATACCTTGCAGGTTAGTAGGCAGTACACCTTGAGGGTTAGTGGGCAATACACCTTACAGGTTAGTGGGTAGTACACCTTGCAGGTTAGTGGGAAGTACACCTTGCAGGTTAGTGGGCAGTACACCTTGCAGGTTAGTGGGAAGTACACCTTGCAGGTTAGTGGGCAGTCCACCTTGCAGGTTAGTGGGCAGTATACTTTGCAGATTAGTGGGCAGTACACCTTGCTGGTTAGTGAGCAATACACCTTGCAGGTTAGTGGATAGCATACCTTGCAGGTTAGTTGACAGTACACCTTGCAGGTTGGTGGGCAGTATACCTTGCAGGTTAGTGGGCAGTACACCTTGCAGGTTAGTGGGCAGTATACCTTACAGGTTAGTGGGCAGTATACCTTGCAGGTTAGTGGGCAGTACACCTTGAGGCTTAGTGGGCAATACACCTTACAGGTTAGTGGGCAGTACACCTTGCAGGTTAGTGGGAAGTACACCTTGCAGGTTAGTGGGCAGTACACCTTGCAGGTTAGTGGGAAGTACACCTTGCAGGTTAGTGGGCAGTACACCTTGCAGGTTAGTGGGCAGTACACTTTGTAGATTAGTGGGTAGTATACCTTGCAGGTTAGTGGGCAGTGCACCTTGCAGGTTAGTGGGCAGTATACCTTGCAGGTTAGTGGGCAGTATACCTTGCAAGTTAGTGGGAAGTACACCTTGTAAGTTAGTGGGCAGTACATTTTGTAGGTTAATGGGTAGTATACCTTGCAGGTTAGTGGGCAGTGCACCTTGCAGGTTAGTGGGCAGTATACTTTACAGATTAGTGGGCAGTACACCTTGCTGGTTAGTGAGCAATACACCTTGCAGGTTAGTGGATAGCATACCTTGCAGGTTAGTTGACAGTACTGCTTGCAGGTTAGTGGGCAGTATACCTTGTAGATTAATCGGCAGTACACCTTGCTGGTTAGTGAGCAGTACACCTTGCAGGTTAGTGGATAGCAGGTTAGTTGACAGTGCACCTTGCAAGTTAGTGGGCAGTACACCTTGCAGGTTAGTGGGCAGTACACTTTGTAGATTAATGGGTAGTATACCTTGCAGGTTAGTGGGCAGTGCACCTTGCAGGTTAGTGGGCAGTATACTTTGCAGATTAGTGGGCAGTACACCTTGCTGGTTAGTGAGCAGTACACCTTGCAGGTTAGTGGATAGCATACCTTGCAGGTTAGTTGACAGTACACCTTGCAGGTTAGTGGGCAGTATACCTTGCATGTTAGTTGGCAGTATACCTTGCATGTGAGTGGGCAGTACACCGTGCAGGTTAGTGGGCAGTAAGCCTTGCAGGTTTGCATGCACGAGCCAATGGCGTGGTCGTAATGACCCGTAAGCTCACGACAACTGGCGAGGTCATACAAAACCCGCAAGTTATGTCATTATCCGCTTGTATCTTTAGTCAATAAAATACGTGTGCACCCATATACTATTGTATTTTGTGCGTTTTTCATACATGCATGCACGCGATTGCACACAAAGATATATGACCCTTACAAACGCATGCATGCAATAACACACACAACTAAATCACCCTTACATACTCATACACACACACGCACACACGATGTTATACCCCACAAAAGGTAGTCATCAACCGCCCACCATTCCTCCATCCTCCTCCCTTACACGCACACGCACGCATGCACTAAAACACACGATGTTATATCGCATAAGAGGTAGTCATCAACCGTCCACCACTCCTCCTCCCTTACACCGCACACGCACGCACGCATGCATTAAAACAACGTCCAACACTCGCTAGGTCAACAACCGCTAGGGGACGTTCCTAATCGAAAGTGAGTCAGCATGTTAGGTCCCTCATTTTCATGCAGCCTCATTTATATATCGAGATGGACCCCCCTAACGACTTGCATGCACTGATTATCTTACCTATTCTTCTGTTTGCCATATATGCATGCATGTATGCACAGCTATAAATGCCTCTACTATATGCTATATAATTATTGTATATCATTTGTTATGTACACCATGTCATTAATTGCAGAGTATTTACTGTGGCATACCGTTATATTTACAATGGTATGTATGATATATACTTTTGAAGACCTTAAATTGCCATGACAAATATTATTACATGTACCTCGGTACATACCATTGTATGTACTATGGTCTTCATCATGATATGTACTATGGTACATACCATGGCATATCACGGTATATATCATTCATGATAGTACCATGGCATGTACAATGGTACAAATCATAGTATGTGCCATGGTAAATACCATGATACCATACCATGGTATTCACTATGGTAAATACCATGATATGTACCATATATGCACCATTGTATTTACCATGGCATATACATACCATGGAATATCATAATAAATACGATTGTATATACACGGTACATATAATATTTACAACGATATGTACCACAGTATGTCATAGCATTTATCGTGATATATACCGTGATATACAATGGTATGTAATATGGTACATGTGGTATATATCATTGTAAATACCATGATATATATATATATATCATGACCTACCATAGTATACCCCTGCCAAAACACCATGATATTTACCACGATTTATATCAACCATACTATTTACCATGGTATACAATGTATCATGATATACCATGGTATTTACCATAGTTTAAACCATGGTATACGATAATATTTACCCCTGCCAAAACACCATGGCATTTATTATGGTACACCATGGGTTTTTATAAGGGCGCTTAGAGTAGGAGCTTTTATTGCCCACAAGACATCTTCACGAGGGCCACGTGAGTGATGGCGTGAAGTCAGCTATATAGGCTGCCGGGTGCTCATGGGTAATTTACGAATCCTGCTAATCAGCAGTAAGCAAATTAATATATTCAGATTCAGATTCAGACTGTTTATGTAGCATTTAGAATGTACGAGGAATTCTTGGCGTTGTGGCGTCAACATACATGCACGCTTGTCTCCCCTGCCCCTCATCATGCACACGCAAAATATACAACCAGAAACATTATGAAACTATGATAAAACTAGCATAAATTTAAACCAAGGCCAACTTCCAACATATTTTAAGACAGTCGTACATCTATTGACATAAAGTGAACTTGATAACATAATATTAATACCGTCTGAACATTACCTAAAAAGTTAAAAAGTATACATGTAGTTAAATAAATAATAATTAAATGTATAAATAAATTAGCTGACGATATAAAAACTAAGCTGACAGTTAAAAAGTATGTACATACATGTAGTCAAGTTAATAAATAATAATAATTTAAACCAAGGCCAACTTCCAACATATTTTAAGACAGTCATACATCTATTGACATAAAGTGAACTTGATAACATAATATTAATACCGTCTGAACATTACCTAAAAAGTTAAAAAGTATACATGTAGTTAAATAAATAATAAATAAATGTATAAATAAATTAGCTGACGATATAAAAACTAAGCTGACAGTTAAAAAGTATGTACATACATGTAGTCAAGTTAATAAATAATAATAATAAAATAATAACAATAAATAAAAAATAATAAAATATACAGTGGAACCTCGCTATTAAGGACAACCTTGGGACTGGGCAAAAGTGACTTGAATGGCGAGGTGACCATATTCGCGAAATTAATTTCATATACTTTACTATTGCAAAAATTATTTGGGACTATGCTTGGGTGACCTTAATTGCGAGGTGGCTGTATTACTGAGGTGACCGTAAAGTGAGGTTCGACTGTACACATCAATCATCAATATACTTGAAATGTATGTAAATGAAATAAGACAAATGTGTCCACCTTTCATGACAATTGACCATGGCGCATACTGCTGAGTTTGGGGGCATAATGCTGAATTTTGGGGCATAACATCCACCCCTATCTAGCTATAGAAAATATGAATTTCGAGATAGCATACGCAGCAGAAAGTAGTTCTTAAAATTCTAATAAAATGTATGATCGTGGCAAAGGAAATATTTTTTTAGTATTTTTTTACTTATAATAATTTTTTTTACCACAAGTGATGTAATGGGCATTAACCATATAAAATTGAAACAAAGCACTTGTTTTACACATCAGATAAATCTTTTACATGTGTTTTGTAAATGTTGCGGATGCGTGTAATAAAATAAAATAATGTGTAAATGGTAATGTTTTAAATATTGAACATATCAGGCAAAAAGGCTAATTAGTGAGACAGCTAAGCAACATGATGTGGACATGCCGGACAAAAGCACCAAATTGTTTCCTGACAATCTGTGTGCCATGACTGTTAATAAATTTATTGGAACCAAGTCACATGACCTTGCTGGAGCCTGTTTCAGCCACTTAGAAAAAATGGTAGAAGAAAGCATTAACAAATTTTTTCAGTTAAATGCTCTGGTTTTCGTGTAATTCGTCATGTAGATATACTTTGGTAAGCTCAACACAAATCTACTATCGGCTTTCAATTCCGAGCTACATTGGGGTCACCAGAGGTCAATAAAAGGTCACATTGCTTAATTTTCAGCTTGTTTGAGCTTGTAAAGCTAGCTCAAACAAGCTGATGTAGCTTTGCAAAATTGAGGGACATTCCAGACAAAAGATCCAACTTTGTTTCTAACACTATTAGTTCATAGTCTTCAGTTCCCGTTTGGCTCGTTACAAATCTTTATTATTGAATTTACCACAACGTAATGGGATAGCAAAATATTTTCAATGATCTTGCTTAAACATTTAGTAAGAATAGCTTGTTTTGTCATATCAACGTTTTGCGAGTTCGGTTATGTGTCGCATTTGGTTACATGTCACATTTGCAGTTGCAAAGCTCAGTGCATTTCCAGTGTGCCTTCTTGCTCGAACACCTTGCGCCACAGCCACTCACACTTCCACCCACACTTCACCAGTTGACTGCACGCTTGGAGGCCATCGGTAGTGTGCTCCACACAGGAAGCCAGGTCTTGCTCTATGTTTCAAATGTCCATCCCCACCCTTCTGGAGTACAAGTTTGCTGCTTGATCACTTCATATGTCGTTCAGATTCCAGCTTGGTAGGCAACGTGCCTCAAATGTTGTAGCAAAGCCTCCTTAGTAGGTGGAATGTTCTCCATCGTTTTGTTCTTCTTGCAGAACAACTCTCTCCGTACCTCATTCACAGATTCCAGAGTGCTTTCTTGTCATAGATAACGACTGTGAATCGCTCCAGTGATTGGAAGTGTTGGGAGTCCACTGTCAATTAGGGGTGTGGGTTTCCCGCCATGTAGTTGATTGCCTGGGTAACCTCAGGGTAGAAATTTCAGGCTTCCCATGTTGAAATGCTGACGCTGTATCACACCCTGTGAAACTGTGGAAGAGGGGAAGGGCTGTGAGCGTGTCTTTGCCCAGCCCATGGCAGATGGGGCATTGATATGTAGGTACATGAGTTCTTCCCAGTGCCAAAAGCAATCCAGATGATGTCTGCAAGTGGATATTTGGTGACGATGGCGTGGAATTTGCCGATGAGGATTACGACTACATCAGTGTCCACAGTGTGCACCAAGCAGATGTTAGAACCACTCTCCATGGCATCTTGCAAATGGATAAGTATTCGTGTATCCGCTTCCTCGTGGTCACACTTCGACATGCAGTGGCTGGTGCCTCTGCTGACAACTGTGCTGCCAGATGTAATTAAGATCTGCTTGTCTTCTTTGCATTCGACAGACACAACCTTGCTGGAAAGGAAGGCAAAGAGTTCTTGCTTATTGTTGGTGTCACATAGAAAATCTGCCCAGTTCCCTAGAAACTTAATATTTTGACCAGCACCCTTCCTTCTGATTCCTTTGCCACGTTCCTCCCTGGTTGACTCTTTGATGTTGCTGGATACCTATGTGTCCACGACCACGTCAACTCTTGTAGAGGTCTCCAACTGCTGCATGATGTGTGGGAGAAATACGCGACTGGTATATTCATCAAATGTGGTGATGTTAATGCTTGGCAGAAGGTGCACAACAGCAGTACCATCAAGAATTTTCACATCGAATGATCTCTCATTCTTCACTCTCTCTCTCTCTCTCTCTCTCTCTCTCTCTCTCTCTCTCTCTCCCTTTTTCGCTCTCCCTCACTCATCTCTATCTCTCTCGCTCGTTCTCTCTCTCTCTCGCGCGCTTTCTCTCTCGCTCTCACTCACTCATCTCTCTCTCTCAAGCTCTTTTGTTCTCTCTCTAGCTCTCTCTCTCTTGCGCGCGCTCTCTCTCTCCCCCCCTCTCTCTCTCTCTGTCGAAAACCTCTTGATTAGTGTTGTTCTCTTGGAAGAACATCGCTTACAAGTCTGTTCTGGAAGAACTAATTAGCTTAATTGTTGTTGCTGACACAGAATATAATACATGTTCTCTTCAAACGGCTTTTCAATCATTATTCCTCTTCTTGAAGAAACTATATGTCAATAAACATTTTGCAATTAAAGATTCTTATATGGTATGTTTATAAGTTATAGGAATCGGAACGAGTCGAACGTTTGGGGGTTGAGACGGAACATCAGCACTTCACTGTTGTTAGACATGACTTTGGAACACGGGAGTGGGTGATGTGGCTCAGTGGGTGCTGTTCAATGAGGGATCTACCACAAGATGATGCAGGTTGAACTCGCACGTTGCAACGCCGATGAAGCTCATGAAACATTTACAAAATTAATGAATTAATCATGGTATTCGACAATGTCATGCCCAATGAACAAATACAATTTTATATCGTACCCCGGTATTAAGAAAGGTTACGTTCTTATATAGCGCAGTATCTAGTCATTGGGATTCCTCAAAGCGCTTCACACTTTACGCCCTGGTACACCTGTTCAATCGCACACCATCTGGCTTTCTCTGGGAAGCATTCAGCCAAGCTTAAATTAATGTTGGGCGTGGTGTAGTCTCCCCTCAAATAATGGGACCTCCCGTCTCTGACGAGAGACCACGAGGAATATCAACATCGCTTAACAGTGATTTGATGGATCACGCTATTGTATAACAATTTACCGTTTCTGGTACGTAATAAACAATGTTTGGTTCTGTTGCTATATCTCATTAAGTATACGCTTTAACATGGCGAAGTCGACAAAAGGCCACGAACTCAAAATAAGACGTTAACAATTCGGTTTGTCTGTAAACGGTAGCGACAAAATGGACAGAAAATCCCGCGCCACAAGCAAACACGGCGCCGCGGAGCTTTCAAAAGCTCCGCAAGAGCGCGCGACAAGCGTTGACGTTCATCAAATTCCGCGCTGCGGTGACACAATCGCACCAGACTGGCTTGCGACATTCTAGTCTAAACAAGAAGAACGGGACAACAAACGTGAACAACGAGAACAGGAACGGGATGCATCTATTCTGCGAGACCCTCGACAGATGCGCTCATAAATCACCATCGCGCGCACACAGCAACGGCGCCAATGATGAGTCTAGTGGTCCAGAGACTCAACACACAGACACCGTGACCAACGTCCAGCGTACTTCTACCGGCCAACACGCCAAAACTAGACCGCCGGAGCCAATGGCAGCAGACATAACGCTACGAGAACTAGCAGCATGGAGGCGATCATGGGAAGATTTCGTGGAGTTAGAACAGCTCGACCGTCTCCCAGGACGTCAACAGAGAGCCACGTTGCGCACTAGCCTCTGTAGTGAAATGCGTGCTACATTGCAATTAGCCATCGGTATAGACAATGATGACGATATAACCGTCACAGCGATCTTAGACCGAATCCAAGAACACATCCGAGCCAAACGAAATGTTACACTGGACAGGGTGGCACTAGAAGAACGCAAACAAGAAGAAGGCGAACCGTTCGACCACTTCTACATGGAATTGCGGGAAACTGCCAACAACGCAGACCTTTGCCAGCAGTGCTTAGACGGTCGTCTTACTACGAGAATTATGTCGGGAATTCGTGACCCAGAAACAAGACGAAAGTTATTAGCAATCACGCCTCCCCCTTCTCTACTGACAACAGTTCATATCTGCAGGAGTGAAGAATCAGCAAGGAATGATGAAGCTGCACTTGCAAACAATGACAAAGGCCACACGAAGATAGACAGAATTGGCAAGAAAACCTGGCAACGTAGTAAAACCAGGAATAACGCCACTTCAAAACATAACCACAGATGCGGTTATTGTGGAAAATCGGCTCATAAAACGCGAGATGAATGTCGTGCACGACACAGTGTATGTTCAGTCTGTAAGAAAATGGGTCATTGGGCTGCGTGTTGCCGTCAGAACAATCCACAGAATAAGAGTACACGTCGATCGACCGCAATGAGTCAGATTCGCGTACTGGACATTCTGGGAAAGAAAAAACACGTCGCGCCCCGCGCATTAAGGTACAACTTCATCATAATGCTGACGATAGCTTCATCACAACAGCACAGGAAACACCAGATACAGTGGCCGAAGCCACTGTTGCAGGGCTTGATATCCTAAAACAAATAGGATTAGACATCGGAAATACATGTCCCCCGCCCGAAGACACAATCATTGCTGCCAATGGTACATCATTCGAATGTATATTCGAAGAGACGGTTCTTATCTGCAAAGAGCAAAAAGGACTTCTGCTGGCTTGGTATGTTTGCCGAGATTTAGGAATCGTGCCGAACGATTATCCCAAACCAATTCGTGCCATAAGACGGTCACGCGAAACAAAATCGCCAAAAAATATTCCTCCAGAACACGAGTCATCCGACACGCGAACACGCAAGCGCAATGACTTACTTGAAGAATTCAGAGACGTGTTCGACACAGGTGACCAACTGAAGACGATGTTGAGTGAACCAATGAAAATCCACTTGAACGAGAACGTTGAGACTTTTGCAATATCTGCCACTCGCCCCATTCCTTTCGCATGGCGGGATGAAGTCAAAGCAAATCTCGACCAGAAGGCATTATCAAGCCATTGGGAGACGTTCCCACCAGATGGTGTCATCCGCTCGTGGTAGTGCCAAAACCACGAGGGGGTATACGTCTTTGTGTGGACCTCACACGTCTCAACAAATCCGTTCGTCGACCAATTCATCCTATGAAGACACCGAAAGAAGCAGTCTCCAACATCAAACCAGGGTCAAGATACTTCACGACGTTAGACGCAAAACAAGGGTAGTGGCAGATACCACTCTCGCCCGAATGCCAAGAACTGACGACTTTCTTGACCCCTTGGGGACGTTATCTCTTCTTGAGAAGCCCCATGGGACTGTCCTCAACCATCGATGAATATTGCAGACGCGGCGACATAGCGATCGCCGGCTTAAACAACGTCGAAAAGGTCATGGATGACGTCGTTGTACACGATGAAAACTTTGAGCAACACATCGAAAGAGTTCGCTCAGTATTGCTCCGTTGTCGAGAGCACAGCAGCACACTGAACCCCGACAAGTTCAAGTTCGCGGAAAATGAGGTGAATTACGTTGGCTTCAAAATCAACGCAGAAGGCATCAGCACAGATCCGGAAAAGCTGAAAGCAAACGCCGAATTCTCTACACCAACCTGCTTGACAGAACTACGATCTTTTATGGGCCTTATCAACCAGCTTGGTAACTTCACGACAGCGGTCAGTACAACTGCTGATCCATTGCGTGAGCTACTGAAGAGCAAGAAAGAGTTTCGATGGACTGAAACACACAGCAAAGCCATTCAAGCCACCAAGGAAGCGTTGGTAACTGATCCTACACTGGCACACTTTGATCCATCAAAACCAACGGCGCTACAAACATGTGCCTCGGGACGCAAAGGTCTGGGCTATGCTCTTTAGCAGCAACACGCAGACAAATGGCGACTGGTTCAGTGCGGATCACGCTTTCTGACAGACACGGAAAGTCGCTATGCCATGGTGAAATTAGAGCTACTGGCAGCCACCTGGGCAATGAAGAAGTGTCGCATTCAACTACTCGGACTGTCACATTTTGAGTTGGTCGTCGATCACAAATCATTGGTGACAATTCTCGATCGCCATCGCCTTGACGATATCGACAATACCGCGTCTTCAACGTCTCAAAGAAAAGAAATCGCTCTTCTCGTTCACGACACGCTGGACAAAGGGCAAAGACCATTGCATCCCAGATGCTTTGTCACGTGCACCTGTGTCGGATCCATCAGAGGAGGATTAAGAAGCAGAAGAAGAAGTAGAACACCACGTTCACGCGGTAACCATCAATGCATCCAAAATGGTACATGAAGACGACCAAGATGATCAGCAAGATAACTTGTGTGACCCGATACTAGATCGACTTAGAACAGTCGCTATGCAAGACGAAAAGTACAACACTCTCATTGACAACGTCCAGAATGGCTTCCCGTCTTCAAGAGACAAAGCAAACGCTAGTGTCATACCATTCTGGAACATCAGAAACGAGCTGTCCTGTATGGACCTCGTATTGTCGTGCCCAAGTCAGCTCGACGTGAAGTCTTAGCGCGTCTTCATGACTCGCACCAAGGGACCGATAGAACGAAACGCAGGGCGAGACAAAACGTGTACTGGCCTGGCATTAGTAACGATATCGCTACGACAGTAGCAAGTTGCAATAAATGCCAAGAACTCTGACCTTCTCAGCAACGCGAACCACTGAGATCAGAACTTCTACCAAACAGGGTGTTTGAAGATGTGTCAGCAGACTTCTTCCACTACGCCGGACGAGATTATCTCGTCTATGTAGATCGACTCTCAGGATGGCCTGTGGTCTTCCATCTCCCAAAGGCTAAGACTACATCCCGCCACACCATCTATGCATGTCGACGTGCATTCGTGGAGCTTGGAGTCCCAGTGCGATTTAGATATGATGGTGGTCCTCAGTTCCCGTCTCGTGAGTTTAACCAGTTCTTAAAACGCTGGGGCGTTCGTCCCGCACCATCCACACCACATTACGACCAATCTAACGGACATGCCGAGGCTGCGGTGAAAACAATGAAAAAACTCATTGCAACAACAACCGTGAATGGAGATCTGGACGATGAGAATTTCCAGCGAGGACTTCTAGAATACCGCAATACTCCTCGTGCAGGTGGCCTCTCTCCTGCACAAATCCTATTTGGACACCCACTGCGATCGGCAGTACCAGCACACCGACAATCGTTTGCAAGCAAGTGACAAAATGTGGCGGATAAGCAGGATGCTGGCTGCGGGCAAACACATGCACGGGGCGAAGAGCGTTACAACAGGCAATCCCGTCCTCTACCACAGCTACGCATTGGCGCACAAGTAAGATTGCAAAATCCCCTTACAAAAAGTGGGATAAAGTAGGCGTGATCGTCGGAATTGACCGACACCGCGACTATCATGTGAAACTGCCCAGTGGTCGTGTCAACTGGCGCAACTGCCGATACATCAAACCGGATACGGTATACTCGGGAGAGAACGATGTTCGTATCCACAATACTGCGGAAGGTAGCAACACTTGCCACGTTGAACGAGACATTCCATCGTCCTCCCACAACGAACTGCGACGTAGCAAACGTCAGAAGATGCCTTCCATTAAACTGCGACTCTAAGTCCTCCAATGTTCGGACTTTAAAAAAAAGAGAGGAGGGAATTGGTGTAGTCTCCCCTCAAATAATGGGACATCCCGTCTCTGACGAGAAACCACAAAGAAGGTCAAGATCGCTTAACAGTGATTTGATGGCTCACGCTATTGTATAACAATTTACCGTTTCTGGTACGTAATAAACAATGTTTGGTTCTGTTGCTATATCTCATTGAGTATAAGCTTTAACAGGGCGTACACTGCTAAACTTTTGTTGCAGATCGTCTGTTTAATACACAAGCACCGACGACGTTTCGTCTGACACCATCGTACATTACGCAACTTTTGTTGCTACGAATCAATTTTCGAATGATGGGTCGGTTCAACAATTGTTGTACCGGTCAAATCAACATGCAAATCGAATTTTGTTAAGTTGCGAGCCACCGTACATTGCACGACTGACCGGCTTTAGTCGAATAAACACACTATTCGCAACAAAGGTTTAGCAGTGTGCGCCCAGCATAATGCGCGCAGACATTCGTACACAAATATCCACCACTGTCAGTAGCCAGGTGGTCGTTCATACAGTGAACTGGGGCAAAGAGAAGTAACGAACTTGCCCAAGGTTAGGCACGGCAGCACAGGATTCGATCCCGGGGTCTCTCGGTTAAGAGTCGAATGCTCTAGACACTGCGATTCTGCGCTCCACTAAGACTAATATCAAGACGATTTCACAAAGGAGAAAAGCACAACGTTTGTCGATTTGTAAGATCATAAACATT
This sequence comes from Paraescarpia echinospica, assembly GCA_020002185.1. Taxonomy (NCBI): domain Eukaryota; kingdom Metazoa; phylum Annelida; class Polychaeta; order Sabellida; family Siboglinidae; genus Paraescarpia; species Paraescarpia echinospica. The sequence goes on along the minus strand of CM034537.1, from coordinate 69,451,813 downwards.
TGAGAGGTGGCTGCCCGATTTTAAAGGTCAAGGCTAGCACACGGTCAAAATAATGTTATAAACATGAACAGATATATTTTATGATTAATATAAAATTTATTTATTTTTGTCCTAGTAGAGTAAATGAATGGCTAAGGGCGTGTAATCGGGGTCTTGCCCCGGGGACCGCAACGGTTGCTGAATTAATCTAGACCTGGTACTTTGAAGAACCAATGACATTTTTCTCTCCTTTCTCTCTTTTTTGTTTCCTCCACCGACAAACCAACCGTTGTGTGATGGTCAGGATTGATCGCTTAACGTAACATTAAGAGATTCAGAAGTCAATTCCGACTCAGCCATTCAATTGTAGGAATGCTATCTAGCATTGATCAATGAATGACACTTAATGCATATTAACATTATTAGAGGACCTACAGAGGCAGTAAGATATTGTCAGTGAGACTGACACCAACAGATCCTGTCAAGGAATGCCGCCTTCTATATTGAAACACTAGCGTCTGGTTGTTCGTGCATGTCCACAAGCTCATTGACCAACAGTCAATATATGGACGTTCGGAACACGACTGCATGTCCAAATAAACAATTGAAAGTAGCAGGTGTTGAGCAGGCCAGAATACTCACTGAATCTGATCAACCCTCCAAAAGTAACGGACTAGGACATTTAACACAGGACATGTACCGAAAACAGGTGAACAATATGTACGATGCCGTGGTAAAAATTCGGAATTGGTTCATGGATGCATCAAAGGAACACATCACGATATAACTAACATTTAAACTTAAGCCACTCCACTGTTAAGTTGCATTCTGAGTTAAACTACCGTGTTCAATTGTTTTTAAGAAAGTGTATCTACAACATGAATAATATGTATTATTTGACCATAACTGCTACCGTATATTTCTTCGGCATTTTATATGTTATTCGATAAATGATGCATTTGCAAAATTACCGTTAATAGTATAGTATGTCCTTCTCAATTGGTGGTGGAGCCAGCGCGGCGCGGCGGAAGTGGAAGGTCAAAGGTCAAAATCTAGGTTACGGTCAAAATCAAGGTAAAGGTCAAAATCTAGATCAACGCAAGATCAAAGTCAATGTCAAAGGTCAAGTGGCGCCCCCTAGTGGACAGTTGATGAACAGAGGTACTGCTTAAGTAGCACTGTTTAATCGTGCTTCCTATTTTCTACTATAAAAATAGTTCAAATGACATTATAAATAGGTTATTGCAATGGAGTCTTGTTATGGGTGGCAATATTGTGCCATATCTATAAAGGTTTCTACTCTGCAGTCCGTCCTATCCATCTAGTAGTTTTGATCACTTGCGTAAAGTATGGACACGAGGTTTAGTTCATCCATTTACCTTCATTGTCGCCGGGCCGACATGGTGTGGTAAAACGACGTTTGTTGTCTCTTTACAACGTCATTCTACCACACATGTAAACTCACCGCCCGAAAAGATCACGTAGTGTTACGGAAAATGGCAAGCCTTGTGTTCCACGCTCTCGACAATGCATCCAAACATAGAATTTGTCGAGGGTCTTCCCGATGTGTCGTCTTTCGATCTTAAAACAAGAAACGTGGTGGCTATCGACGATCTCATGTCGGAAACGAACGAGAGGGTCACCAAGCTGTTTACGAAGAAGAGTCACCATTGCAACACGTCCGTAATATATTTAGTTAAATATTTATGGTGCCATAAGGTGGAACGATCGTGGCGAGATGACGTACAGAAATGTGGCGGTTCCCAAAAATAACATCGTAGATCTCGTGAACGACGTGCTGAGAAAGCGGAAGTCGTTTGAACCGGTTGGATAGAAAACCTTCGCTCGTAGTCTAAAGCATATGAATACGCCGATGGATTTACTGGATAACCCCATCGTTGAATTTATATGCAGACAGCGTCAGTGAACGACATGTCAAAGGAAAAAAAACAGTATGTTTGACAGTCTTCGTCGCAGACGACGCTTTCATTCACGATGTCTTGAAATGTATTTACTACGACACGGAACTAACCGGAAGTTACGGAGGCGTCGATGCCTTGCGTCGTGCTTCACGTGCGTCATCGAAATAGGTGAAACGGTGATTGTCGGAGCAAGACACTTACACCCTACACAAACCGGTGACATATCATTTCAGACGTCGACCTGTCGTAGTGGGTGGTATAAATCAACAATGATCTGGTAGACATGTCACGTTTGAAACGGTACAATGACGGTCACACTTTCATTTTGACCGCGATAGACGTGAGTAGTATAGTAGGTGGTTTACGAGTTACGCCATCCGTTTTTCCGTTGGGGAAGGGTGGGGGAAGGTCAAAGGTCAAGTACCCGGATGTAGGTCAAGGTCAAATATAAAGGTTAAATACCTGGATGTAAGTAAAGGTCAAGTACCCGGATGGAGGTCAAATACCATATGTAAGCCAAGTGGCGCCCCCTGGCTGATCAATCATGAACTAAAATAGCGCCACCTGTCGGAATTAAACTAAATTTCCCCTATCGGATAAGTCGTGAACTAAATATGGGTCCCGCCTAAATTATTTATGAAAATTTGCGCCCCTTGGTGGGAAGGTTACGAACTGAAAGAGAAGTACAAATAACTCCCCCTGACGGATGTCAGTGAACCAAATATCGGTACTGCATAAATTCGTGCCATCATTCATGTGTCATGGAAGAGTCGACGTACGTTCGGTTCGAAAACACAGAACTCGAAGATCAAATACCAGAAGACGGGTGTTATTTGGAAATTGGTGCCCGCAATCACAAATCGTCTTCTTTTGCCAAATCGTCATATTGTACACAAGTATCTACAGCCTAACAAAATTAGACGGAAACTCTAAGCTGTGGACGGCTTTGGTGAGCAGTTGCTTGGGATACCTGTTACCTAATCCATCTACGAAACGCGGTAACCATGTCGTCTGATTTTTATCTCACATTGTCCAGCAACGCGTCAATGAAGTTACACCCCGACACACCTCCGCTATATAACGGCGTTATCACAACGCATCAGTCAGTGGGAGTGCGGGTTCGGTCGAGATTCAATACCCGCACAGTTGGTATACTGATAGAGGAGAAAATATATATGTTGATGACTTTGTCAACGGTGTGGTTTATGTGCTGAATATCGACAGGCTACTACGGTAGTCCCGAAGCGCCCGTGCTTGCATAGAACAGAAGCAGCGTACTAAGAAAAGAAGATAAAACTGAGCCACAGTTAAATCACGCAAAAAGTGACTATACACATGATTTAAAACATCTCATTCACCGTGTATTCGTTAAATCTAAAGCGTTTGCTAGGCTTAAGGCGTGAAATTTACCGCAGTCCAGGAGCGGATGAAATAGAAGAAGGTTTCACCACGATGATAGATACCGAATCTGTGTTAGACATAGCTCAGGGTTTTTATTCGCTCTACGTTTACACAAACGTTGTGGAATCACGTGTAGTCGGAGACAGCGTCGTCCGTCTTTTGAGGGTTGTACCGATAGAAAGTAAACACTGAAACATGGTGTCATAAAATTTTGACAATGTACAATACGTTCCCGTCTTACACAAAGAATTTTCGACGATCGAGATCGATATAATAGACAAAACGGGACGTCGCGTACCATTCCAGCGTCGAAGAGGGACGGCGACGCTACATTTTTGATGACGCAAGCCACCGTTTTTCGAAACATGAGTTGCAGTTGCACCTACAAAGACTATTACGTCAGACAAGTCGGTGAAGGATTGCCCGTGTTTGTTGGGGCTAGAGTGCTACGAGGACACGGTCTGGATTGTTTATTCGGCGGTCTCATTCGAAGTTTTTAACAAGATTTAACAAGATTGCCACCCAGAGAATTAACTCTAGGTGGCAGGTGGACAAGGAAGCCCTTTGGCTTATCGAGAGTCCGACCCTTTTATCTATGTGTATCCCGCCCGTCTGAGGTATGTGTCGATTTTATTTTTAAACATATTCACGCTACTAGCACCCACACAATCAGCAGATAATCTGTTCCATTCATCAGCAGATAATCTGTTCCATTCATTCATTTACAGTCCCTATGGGACGATACTCTAGGATATCTTTTCCCGAGGGAGAAGATATCCTGGGGAGAAGATAAACTGTTATACCTTACCGACTCTCAAACGTCAACGACGATTTCGCCACCCAGTCCGCAGCTGGGGGCCACACCGTTGAGTGACAGCAATGACTACTGTGTCGCCGTCTAGTGTTAGTTGTCAGATGAAGCGTTGATAGTAACCGAAACGTCACAAGAAAACAGTGAATATACAGCAAAATACGTTAATAAAATACCACCGTTTCACTGTCCGAGTATGGTTTAACCACACAAGCAACCAGGGGAATAAAAGGAGTCGATCTAAACGCTTTTAAAATATTATGGTTGTGAATATATTTATAGAACTATGCTCTTCTTTAATTGTGTAGAATAACTAGAGGGCACAAAGTAGCTTCTGTAAAAGAACAGTGTAGATTTGTTATGTAAAAGTACTAGTTGTCCCAGAGGGCAATGATTGAATAAAAAAATTGATCTAATGATTGTGTGAATAATAACAACTATTATCTATAAAATCTGATCAACGTGGGCTACACACGAATGATACAACTGGGGACCCACTACAAAACAGTTGCCTCACTGTCCATTTATCATCTGAATATTATCCCTTTAAGCGGCGTTTTTGTTTAAATATTGTTAAATCTAACAGGTCTTAATTCACGAATGGTGTGATATTAATTTGCAGGAACAGAAGAAACACGACACTAAACGACGGCAAGATTTTAAAAAGTAGCTTAGCGTGGACCAAGGCACATACAAAATGGACCGTAGGTCTATGTCGTCATATACATAAAACTGGCCGACTAGTAATTACACAACACTATGACTGCGTATGCTACACTTACTAAGAACAGTTATATGTGTATGTGTGTGTGCGTGCGTGCGTGCGTGCGTGCGTGCGTGCGTGCGTGTGTGTGTTGACATAAAGTATATACATCTCAATTATTGCTGGTTCCAACTTGTCCCCACTTACCATTTGTAAACATGATGAGTTAACCTTAAAGGCGTTCTCACCATTGATGCTGACCGATTTATATTTACAAGTAAAGATAATACATTCAGAGAAACGTGTACGCCATGCGAATACGATCGACCACGACATTCTGCTGTTATGGTGATGCTTGGTGAATGAAATCCGCCATTTCATTGGAAACTTGTGTCGGTGTGTTGGCATTTTGTTGATAAAAATGGTCTCTCTAGCTATAGTTCTAAGAGTGTACTAGTTAAGGCGACATAATTGGAATGTGCGCAATTAAAGGAAACATCAATTTAATGACATTTTTATATAAGTGGTGTGACATTTATCTATGTGTATCCCGCCCTTCTGAGGTATGTGTCGATTTTATTTTTAAACATATTCACGCTACTAGCACCCAGACAATCTGTTCCATTCATTTACAGTCCTTTGTGAAAATGAAAACTTTCTTATATATAATCTACTCTGCTCCTTTGCTAATGTAACTTCATGTCCTCTAGTCCTTCTATCTTTCTTAACTGAGAAAATATATTTCTATCAATATTTTCATAACCATTCATTATTTTAAAAAAACTTCTATCTGATCTCCTCTCAATCTCCTGGTCTCTAGTGTTGTTAAACCGCATTTTTTAGGCGTATTTCGTAACTAAGATCCCTCAGTTTTGGTATCATTTTAGTTGCTCTCCTCTGCACTCTTTCTAGCATATCTATGTCCTTCCTGCGATATGGCCTCCACGCTTTGAACAGCGGTATTATTAGCTCTTTTTCCTTATACGTTATGTTTCGCCTAATTAATCCAAGGATTTGATTTCCCTTCGAAGCTGCAATTCCGCACTGCTCTGAAACCTTCATATCAGCACTAATGGTTAACCCTAAGTCCTTTTCTTTTACAGTAGTACTTAGTACAGTACCCCACATTGTATATTCTCTCTACCTCTTCGTTCCCATGTCCTGTGTGGAGGCATTTACATTTCCCAAAATTGAACAGCATTTGCCACTTTTCAGACCATTTGATCAACCTGTCAAGATCATCTTGTAAATGCTGTCTATCTCCATCACTTTTAATCATTCTAAACACTTTTGTATCATCCGCAAATTTCAACACCTTGCTTGTTATTTCATCATCCGAATCTTTGATATATATTAAGAATAATATAGGTCCTAACACTGATCCCTGTGGTACCCCACTCAATACCGATTTCCAGTTTGAAGCCTCCCCATCAACTACTACACGTTGTCTTCTGTCAATCAGCCATTGTTTTAACCAGTTTGTTATACCATTTCCTATGCCACGGGCCTTTAGTTTCAGCAGTAATCTTTGATGTGGTACTTTGTCGAAAGCTTTTTGAAAATCTAAGTAGACGATATCTACCAGTGATCCCTCATCTACCCACTTAGTGATGTCTTCCAAAAAATATAACATATTTGTTAAGAATGAGCTCGCTTAAAAAAACCATGTTGAGATGGGTTTATCAAGTTTTGTTTAACAAGAAAATCCACCATGTGATCTTTAATTAGTCTTTCTAATAATTTAGTTAATTCTAATAACTTTTTTAAATAACGGTATAATGTTTGCCTCTTTCCCTTCTAAAGGAACCACTCCCTCTTCTAATGACAAATTGAAAACTGTTGCAAGCGGTACGCTAATTCGTTCTACAATTTCCAATAGTAGTTTGGGCGGAATCCCATCCACTCCAGGTGATTTATTATCCTTCATAGCCCTTATTTTCTTAGCTACCATTTCCGGGGTTACAATTAATTGTCCTAAATAGTCTGAATCTGCCCCCTTGAATTTAGCCTCTGGTACTGGCAATGAACTATTATCTTCTCTGGTAAACACTGAACTAAAGTACTCATTCAGGTCTTCTGCCATTAAGAATCCCTCTGATATTATATTTCTAGCACTATCTTCTAGAGGACCGACCTTATCTTGAACTTTCTGTTTGCTTCGAACATACGCATAATAACTCTTGCTGTCATGTTTTATATTACTAGCTAATTGTTGTTCATAGCTTCTCTTAGAATTTCTAATTTCAGCTGTAGCTTGGTTAAGTGCTTCTTTATAACTGTTGTAGTCTTCATCATTTCCAGTACATCTATATGACTTCCACATCATTTGTTTATACTTAATTTTTCTAATGGCTTCTTTCGATAAGTGTTTTTTTGGACCGTTTCCCTTGTTTTTTGAAGGGTACAAATTTATCGACTATGCACTTAATTTCACTCTTTAATATATTCCAGCATTCTGTTGCTGTCTTATTTTTCAGTGTGTTATTCCTGTCTATCTTTGCTAAATATTTCCTCATGTCCTTATACCTTCCTTTGTGGAAATTTCTCCTATACTGCTTTTTACTATTCCTTTCTGATTTTACTTTGATGGTAAAATGTATCTGGTTGTGATCGCTACTTCCCAGTGGCTCACATATCTTGACATTGTCAACTAATTCATTCTGTGAGGACAAAACTATGTCTAACACATTCTCACCCCTGGTTGGTTCTAGCACATGTTGAGAAAGGAAAGTATCTTGAACTAAAACTCTGAAGAGATTTCTATTGTATATGACCGTGGTTAAAATCCCCCATAATAATACAGTCCCGTTTGCTTACTTCCCTTATAGCGTTTTGTATTTTTTTCATTCTCTTCTATGCCTATGTTTGGACTTCAATAAACTAACCCAACTGTTAACGTTGAGTTTCCTGTAACTATGTTACACCAAACAGCTTCTTCGCAATCTGCTTCTCTTTCTAATTTTATTTCATAAGCCTGGATATATTTTTTAATATATGAAATAACTCCACCTCCCTTTCTTCCGATTTTATCTTTTCTAAACATTACATATCCTGTCAGTCCCAATTCAGCATCTGATATATCGGTGGTGGTCCAGGATTATACCTATTATATGAGGGTCAATATCTTCTACCATAATGTTTAGTTCATTTCTTTTGTTTACTATACTCCTTGCATTTAAACAAACACATTTATATCCAGCTTCAGAAGAGTTTTCCAGACTGTTATTTGTTGATTTATTTGTGCTGTCTTTATCTATGCCTCCATTTTCTGTGAGTCCCCCTTGCGAATCTAGTTTAAATAGATGCAACTTCGATGATGGAAGTCATATAGATACTGAAATGATGAAGACTACAACATTTATAAAGAAGCATTTAACCGGGCTTTCACAGCTGAAATTAGAAATTCATTCAAAGAGAAGCTATGAAAAAAAATTAGCTAGTAATATAAAACATGACAGTAAGAGTTTTTATGCGTATATTCGAAGCAAACAGAAAGTTCAGGATAAAGTCGGTCCTCTAGAAGATAGTGCTGGAAATACAATATCAGAGGGATTCTTAATGGCAGAAGACCCGAATGAGTATTTTAGTTCAGTGTTTACCAGGGAAGATATTAGTTCACTGCCAGTACCAGAGGCTAAGTTCAAGGGGGCAGATTCAGACTATTTAGGACAGTTAGTTGTAACCTCGGAAATGGTAGCTAAGAAAATAAGGGCTATGAAGGATAATTAATCACCTGGAGTGGACGGGATTCCGCCCAAACTACTATTGGAAATTGTAGAACAAATTAGCGTACCGCTTGCAACAGTTTTCAATTTGTCATTAGAAGAGGGAGTGGTTCCTTTAGAATGGATAGAGGCAAACATTATACCGTTATTTAAAAAAGGTTCGAGAAACAAGTCAGAGAACTATAGACCAGTCAGTTTAACATCAGTGATTTGCAAATTATTAGAAAGACTAATTAAAGATCACATGGTGGATTTTCTTGTTAAACATAACTTGATAAACCCATCTCAACATGGGTTTTTAAAACCGAGGTCATGCTTAAAAAATATGTTATGTTTTTGGAAGACATCACTAGGTGGGTAGATGAGGCATCACCAGTAGATATCATCTATTTAGATTTTCAAAAAGCTTTCGACAAAGTACCACATCAAAGATTACTCCTTAAGCTAAAGGCCCATGGCATAGGAAATGGTATAATAAACTGGATAGAAAAATGGCTGAATGACAGAAGACAACGTGTAGTAGTTGATGGGAGGCTTCAAACTGGAAATCGGTATTGAGTGGGGTACCACAGGGATCAGTACTAGGACCTATATTATTCTTAATATATATCAACGATTTGGGCGATGATATAACAAGCAAGGTGTTAAAATTTGCGGATGATACAAAAGTGTTTAGAAGGATTAAAAGTGATGGAGACAGACAGCATTTACAAGATGATCTTGACAGGTTGATCAAATGGTCTGAAAAGTGGCAAATGCTGTTCAATTTTGGGAAATATAAATGCCTCCACACAGGTCATGGGAATGAAGAGGTAAAATATAAAATGGGGGTACTGTTCTAAGTACTACTGTAAAAGAAAAGGACTTGGGGTTAACCATTAGTGCTGATATGAAGGTTTCAGAGCAGTGCGGAATTGCAGCGTCAAAGGGAAATCAAATCCTTGGATTAATTAATTAGGCGAAATATAACGTATAAGAAAAAATAATTAATAGTACCGCTGTACAAAACAATAGTGAGGCCTCATTTAGAATATTGTATACAAGCATGGAGGCCATATCGCAAGAAGGACATAGATATGCTAGAAAGAGTACAGAGGAGAGCGACTAAAATGATACCAAATCTGAGGGATCTTAGTTACGAAATACGCCTAAAAGAATGTGGTTTAACAACATTAGAGACCAGGAGATTGAGAGGAGATCACATAGAAGTGTTTAAAATATTGAATGGTTATGAAAATATTGATAGAAACATTTTTTTCTCAGTTAAGAAAAATAGAAGGACCAGAGGTCATGAAGCTACATTAGTAAAGGAGCAGTGTAGATTAGATATAAGAAAGTTCTCATTCTCACAAAGGACTGTAAATGAATGGAACAGATTATCTCCTGATTGTGTTGGTGCTAGTAGCGTGAATATGTTTAAAAATAAAATCGACACACACCTTAAAAAGGCGGGATACATGTAGATAAAAAGTATTGGACTCTCGATAAGCCAAAAGGCTTCCTTGTCCACCTGCCATCCAGAGTAATTTTCTGGATGGCAATCTTGTTAAATCTTGTTAAACCTGTCCCACTGTCAACAGATCGCAGCAGGTTCTATGAGAAAACTGCTGCCCCCTTTCCACTAAGATGGAGGCCATCTCTCATGTACATATCTTCCCTCCCAACAAAGTATCCCCATAAATCTATGAATCTCACCCCCTCTTCTTCACACATCTGCTCAACTAGTGCGTTGATCGCCATCCTCTTGCAGTTTCTATACGTTGCCCCCCTTCCTCCCATTACTGGCAAAATTCCTGACAGAATAACCTGTTCAACTCTTGTCTTCTTTAGGTTCCTCACTAACTGTCTATACTTCTGTACTATCGCAGTTGTTCCCTCCCTGTCTGCATTATTTGTTCCTACATGTACCAGTATAGACCCCCCCTTGCCATGTCCCAATACCTTCTCTACCCTGTCAGTCACATGTTCAATCCTAGCCCCCGGTAGACAAACAACGACGTCTTTCCCCTCGCTCAGTGTCTTGTCTGTCTTTCTCATAATGGAGTCGCCCATAAACACCCTCTCTTTCCTCATTGCCCCCTCAATCACTGCCTTAGAATAGCTCCTTCTTCGGTTTGCATCTGTCTGGATGTTGTCTTTCCCCCCTGTCATCTTCTCTTCCGATCCATTCTTTCCTGTCGCTTATTCTCTTGTCACCTTTCCTCCTGTCAGCGTCCCTTTTATCGACTTTTTCTCTTTTATTACAATTGCTCTCACTTCCTTTCGTCCCTTCATCTTTCGTCCCATCTCATTTTCTTCTCTCCTCTCCCGTCCCATCTTCCCTCCCTCCTTCTCTACGGTCACTTTCTTTCCTGTCACCTTCACGCTTGTCACGTTTTCTGTTGTCGATTTTCCAATTTCTTCCCCTCCAATCACCTTCCTTCCTCTCAATCTCCTTTCCTCAGTTTTCTTGCCACTGCTATTCTGCTTCAGTCTTGCAGTATTCTCACCTCTCTCCCTGTCGTCTCTCTCCATTCGACCTGCCTCCTCGCTAATTCCCATCTCCATTCCCTTTACAATATCTGTCAACCTAACTATCTCCTTCTGCAGACACTCCACCTTCCAACACCCAATGCACTGAAAGGTGAATCCTTCCTCCATGGTTTCTGCCCATGACTTCCCACAGCCGGACAATGCAAAATCTACCCAGCTGTGGCAGTGATCGCACACAAAGTGTCGCTTTCCCTTGACTTGCCGCTTGCAAGGCGCCATATCCCGATTAGAATTTGTTTAATAACTTAACTAACTTAGTCTTTATAAAGACTGTTTCCTGTGTACTACAGCACACTTTAGGTTACAAATTTCAATTACACAGCCGACTATTTATCCTGTCACGAACGCTAACATTACCGGTAGTGACCTAATTTAAATGCAATCAATTACGTTACGTTAGGCTGCTTTATTTATTTAGGTTACGCCGCCCGACTATCGCCCTTGCTTAGTTTTAACAACAATGCTACCTAATCAGAATATCTAGCAAGTACTGCCTTACACAGATATTATCTTATGTAAGTAGTTTGATGGTTGTTACTTTATCTCCTATATATTCTACCACATAATCAGGTTTGTTAAATCTTGTTTACAACTTATCGAAGGCTAAGTGAGTTACCCTATTATCACTCACTATACTAAGGCGTTCTAAAATACTTTAACTAACTAACTTTAAGCACAACTGCTACTCAATATATGTTTATTGCAACTTTATGAATGATATTAAGGCAAGAATAATACTTATCAATCTGTAATTCCACTTGTTTATCTTTTCTGCACCACCAATTTCTACGATCTATCTCCGCCAAATATAGCCTCGAAGTTCTATGCCACTGATGAGAATAGGCGCCCTTGCTTTGGGAAAAGGAGCATTAAAGACCGGTTTGGGTGTAGCCGGTGACGTTTTGTCTGGACAAAGCATTAAATCATATGCAAAAAGGCAACTCAAAGATACCGTAAAGGATATGATTAATAAGGTGTTAGGAACGAGTACCGATGGACCACCGGGTATATGCAATGCTTCCCGCACTATAAAACGCAAGCCGACGAGAACCTTGGCCAGTGTCGCCAAGAGACGTAGACGACAGAAGATGCACCGAGGCCACATATTCGGCTAGACATGGCTTGTGTCCACCAGTTGTTGTGTGAGGGAGTCAAAAGTGAATTGGACCTGTTCAGTTTATCGATAACACAAACGAGCATTGAACATGCGCAATGGGTCGAGCATCGACCTGTTGCCTCGATAGGTGCGAGTGGTCTCTATAGAATTTTTATTGCCCGGATCGGGAGACGACTACCTTGACGTGGCCAACACTTACCTATTAGTGCGAGCGAGTGTAGTCAAAGGAAACGGGAACGACATTGCTCAAGGAGCACCTGTTGGACCAGCAAACAATTGGATGCATTCTCTGTTTAGTCAAGTCGATGTGTCTTTGAACGACTTGTAACACCTTCCACGAATACCTATCCTTATTGTGCGTACACAGAAACGTTACTGATTCACGGAGCAGAAGCAAAAAAGACTTAACTGACTAGTGCCTTGTGGCACAAAGATACGGCTAGACACATGGACGCTACCGACGATGCAAACAAGGGTCTTCAAAAAATAAAGACCTATATTACCGTAGTAGAATCGTCGACGTGATGGGTCGTCTACACGTCGACCTCTTCTTCCAAGACCACTATCTGTTGAATGGCGTCGACGTGAAAATTCGAATAGTACTGGGCAAGGATGCGTTTGCACTCATGGCTGCTGGTGGTAATAATATTGATTACAAAGTACGACCAACATACCATAATTATTCAGTAAAATAAATTGGATATTAATAATATAAACAATTAGGTCAGAGGTCAAGTTTTTTTCTTCAAATTAAGTAATTAATGGTTCACAGTTTAATACGCCATTTTATGTCCAAAATTATGGTCAATATGTATACGTGATCAATTACAAGGATTTATAAAGTTACTAAGTCCATGTGTTACAATAAATAATTTAAGTAAGCAATTTGTCAACATAAGTAAATCAGTGTTCATTCAAGGTCAATTATCTAGGTTGTATCAAGTTCATATGCTATTCTGGTCAAGGTTAAACATTTAGTTACTTTTAATTTGCTAGAACAATATACCATAATTATTAATTTAGAATGAATTTCATATTCATACATGCAATTAGGTCAAAGGTCATTTTTTAAAACAAGTTACCTTTAATTTAATTAAACAAGTTCATGCTTTAATATGCTACTTTATAGTTAATATGTACATAAATGTTCCATTCCAACAGTTTATAAACATACCAAGCCCATGTGTCAAACATAATCATTTAATTACGTCACTTGTCAACATATATAGGTCAACGGTAGTTAAAGGTCAAATAACTAGGTCATGTCAAGGTCACAGTACAAGGTCAACATTTTTGGGTTAGCTTTTTACTTTATTACAATATCTTCATTAAAACAGATTATGTAATGTTTTGCCAATATTCAGTGCCACATGGTAGCAGCACTGTCCGCACAAGATCACAAGAAATGGACATGAATCCAATGGACACAATGACCCTTTTTTCCAACAATAAAAGGTGGATTTACTTTGTTAATAACAAAGAAAAAAAAAAAATTGAATTGTTTTGTAATTGTACGGCACAATTCCATGTTAATGTATCAATATTGTTATAATATGGAGACTCCCTTCTGTTTAACAGCAAAATAATGAAATAATAAGATCCCTAGAATTGCGTGTATTGAGACTTGAGTAGAGCAAGAGTCAAAGTAATTCCCGTCTCCTGTGACCCGAATTTATAGATCGATTTTCGAACGGATTTTCGTAAATCGTGTGTGTTGTGCGTGCTGCATGATGTATAAACATGCTATAGTAGATCTGCGTTTTGCCGTGCTAACATTGAGGGGTCGTATCCAAACCCCGTAGAGCTGCACGAGGGCCCTGGTGGGGGATTCTCAATCACACTTCACACTAACAAAATCTTCAATTCACCATTCTTTTCTACGTGATTTATGTAGCAACGCCTTCGCCATATTGTTTTGGGGATAAAATCGCCAAAAACTGCAGGGAAGTATAGGGCTGTTGCACTAAATTCTACATTTTTCGTAGTTCAAACTTTCAGAATGCTTTGTTTTTTATAGATGTTCACACCTAATGACTAATCTCTAAGTAACCGTAAATACAATTTTGCCATAAAAGTATGCGAATTACGGTATTTGGAACCTGGTTTCCGACTATTACAGATTTTATGGCGGGCTAGACTCTAATAGTATGTTTATGTCTGACACTTCTGATTTCCTGTGGTGTGACATGGCCATAACTCAAGATTATCAACCGAAATGTTGAAGTTCATATTTATAAATGTATATCATAAATTACAATTTACGTCATTTTACGTGTTGTTGTCATTCTGTCAGTGTAGTTTTTTTACTATTGTATTGTGTGATACCGATGGGCGTACGTTTTCCCCTCTCACTGTGCCTGTGGCCGGGACAGCTTAGTCTGTCGTTGTGACAACTAACTTAGCGCTAGGTCCAGTTTCTGCCCCTCTTAAAATTAATTGTTTTTACAAAATTTAAAACCCCAAAGAAATTGTTGTTGGACTCAATATCAGTGGTTTCAACGACAATGGAGTGCAAACAGATTTAGGTGTTTTCTTTGAAATATTTCCGACTTCTTAAACTTAGGACCAACATTTAAAATTAAATTTCACGGAATGCGGAAGCCACCTATTTCTGCTTATAAAAAGGTCCACTGTGTGGTAACGCAACATACTAAAATGTTTAAACTACGCGAGGCCGTTCGATATCTTTCATGTGGTAACTGATAAGAATAGTTATTTGACATATTCACCTCTCAAGAAACATTCTTTCGTTCTGCAGATATTTCAAACATAATACTTGTTTTCATTTTTGTGTGATAAACTTAAATGTAGCGTTTGTTTACATCACGGTCATCGATGTGTCATTCAGTACCAAAATGTGTCTCAAAAGCCTGTATATCATCACGTCGTGTGACCAGTGTACTAAAAAACCTGGCATATTATTTTGCCGTCAGTGTGATCTGACTTTCTGCCCACCATGTTGGAGTATATATCACAGAAATGTAATCTCTACAAATATTTGGAATATCTTATATCGTGTGGTTTAGTATAATATACTCAAATTAGGAGAATAATAATAATATAGGAACACTGTGCACGCCAGGGCATACATGATTGCATTTTAAAAACAACGTATATTATTGTATAATGTTCTTCAACACATCACATGTGCTCAACTTTCAGGGAACATTGGCACTGCATCAATATGTGGCTAAGGACCTGTATGACCAATGTGAGACAACATCAGCAGATCAGTTTCGTGTGGACTGTGATCTCAGTATGTATATTAACTTAGATAATATAGAATTACTTTCAGTATTGTTTCAGTTTTTGAGGTGATAATGTATTAAATGTCATGTACACAAGTTGAAATTTTTTTAAACCCAAATGCTTAAATTTATTAGAGATGTGTATTTACCCTTGTAGTGGTCAATTTATAATGAATTCACAATCATTGTTAAACATAGACATCATAATTTCTATGAGTTTAGAACAATCTAAAATCTTATCATTTTCCGTGTGTCTGTTTCAAAAAAATAGAAGTAAATGTTGCTTAGTGATTATTTTCAGGTTTGTGGGTTCATATGATGGGAACAACATACATGTGCAGATGCACCACCTATTCATAACAACCAATTATCCAAAATGTAATTTTTCTCTGCTGTTTAGGGTATTGTGATGTCTGCTGTTTCAAGACCCATTTAAAAGGCAAGTGCGGCAACACACCAGGACAAGTCATGCTGGAAATGGTATGGATTTTACTTGTTATGGTGTCCAATTGTTTATTGTGAACACGTCATATGTTCACATAGATGTAGATGTATTGCAGTATTTCATGAATACAGTAAAGTTTGTCCAAGATATATAATGAACCTAACTTACTAACTTACATGAAACTTGAATGACCACTACTCCTGAAATTGGTGAATGTTAAAATTGGTGAATTTTGTTAAATCAATTGTTCTTCAGTAAAAATATTATAAACATAATATGAAGCACTGTCCTGAAGCCATCATGTTTATATTACAGCTCCTTTCTTTTCACTGCCAGAACAGTACCATAGCCCAGATCCTGTGTGACTCCCAGATGGCAGATCATCTTCCGTTAACTGCGTCCAACTCTCAGGTGGCAGATCAGCTTCCGTCCACTGCGTCTAACTCTCAGGTGGCAGATCAGCTTCTGTCCACTGCGTCCAACTCTCGGGTGGCAGAGACACCTCCGACCACTGCGTCCAACTCCCAGGTGGCAGATCAGCTTCCGTTAACTGCGTCCAACTCTCAAGTGGCAGAAGAGCTTCCGTCCTTTGAGAAAAGTAAATCTGCTCGGCTAAAGAAACTACAGAAATGTGCAGATAAACTGTTGTCTTCAGAAGAACAAGATATGGGTGTCACATATAAGATCACAGTTCAAGATAACTCGGGCAGAGTTATGTGCCATTGTTCTCTCTTCTGCAAGGAATTAAATCTGTGTCATCTACGCCAAGGTATCTACAATCTGCAACAACATCTAATGACCCAACAGCATCAACAAAATTTCACACACAATCGGAATATCTCCAGTGACGATGCGGCTGCAGCTTTGGCAGGAGATACGATTGATTGACAAAAGCACCGTCGTGGTGTTGCAGAAAGATCATGTGTATTGTCGTGCCTGCAGCACATCACATTCTCTGGTTCAGAGGCCAAAGAGCTTGTGTGGAATGTTAGATAACACATCGCAGGATCCGGCCACACGACAAATGCAAGGAAATTTGCCAACACGGGGAGTATTATGACTATGTTCAAGTCACAGAAAAGGCCCGCGACAGAAATAACACCTGATGATGCATGACTAGTTGAGAAAAGAACCCCTGTTGAACACTGGCCATACATGGAATTTTATCGTGATCGTGTCTCTTTGAAGGATGGCACTGGAAAACACTTTATAATGAATGCCAAGCTTCTGATAAATGATTTGAAACCTGGAGAAGACAATGGTGTGCCAAGCTGGCATGCCATCCCTGAAGCACAAGTTCAGATAGGTAAGACGTTAAAGCGATATGTTGCCATCTTGAAGAAGTTGAATATTTTGGTAAGCTGAAAGAGAAAGGTTTCATTTATGATTTCCTCGAGACGTTATCCGGGAATGTGCATGTCAACAAACAAGGACATCGATTCAAGGCATCACAGAGACTATTCTATGAGGTACTAAGCTACATTGGAGGACCTAGAATTGTTTAATTCTTTGCAGTTAACTTTGTTGGACCTGAAATCAACACAGTTTACAGACTGGTGCCAGGGTCGGTGTCCTTGAGGACGTCGTCGGTAAAGGTGGGAAGACCACTCCGTAGGGGACGGGACCAAGCCTGCCACACTCCGTGATGGCCTGCGGCCCTCTTACCGCCTCCACATAACTCCATCCTCGTCGGACATTATCACTAGTAATGTTGTTCATCTTCCAAAATGTAAGATATAATGACCACAAAAGCAAACGCAGGCCTTTTATAAATGTTCGACAAAACATAATGATCACGTGAGCGTGCCGAAATGTCACGTGGGAGTGCCGAATAAGCACGGACTGAAGAGTAGAAACTACACGCGCAGACCGCAGAGTAGACATCACCACCTATCCACCACTTGATCTTTGACATTGACCTTGACCTAGATTTTGACATTTACCTAGATTTTGACAATGACGGTGACACATATTTTGACATTGACATAGATTTTGACATTGACCTAGATTTTGACCTTGACCTTTGACCTGCCACTACCACAGCGCCGGCTCCACCATCCATTGAGAAGGACATACTATACTACTACCGTTCCCCAGGTTCGGCCAACGGCCACATCTTGTGAGAAACAAAGTTTATATGGAGTTGAGGAATGTCATATATATATATATATATATACATGTATATATATATATAAATTATTTTTGAGTAAATCTAATGTGTTATGTTGTTTACGTTATACATCTACCTTCATATAATGCAATGTTGTCGATAACTGCATATTAAACTTGCATTCTGCATATATATATATATATATATATATATATATATATATACACATGTGCAGATGCACCACCTATTCATAACAACCAATTATCCAAAATGTAATTTTTTTCTGCTGTTTAGGGTATTGTGATGTCTGCTGTTTCAAGACCCATTTAAAAGGCAAGTGCGGCAACACACCAGGACAAGTCATGCTGGAAATGGAATGGATTTTACTTGTTATGGTGTCCAATTGTTTATTGTGAACACGTCATATGTTCACATAGATGTAGATGTATTGCAGTATTTCATGAATACAGTAAAGTTTGTCCAAGATATATAATGAACCTAACTTACTAACTTACATGAAACTTGAATGACCACTACTCCTGAAATTGGTGAATGTTAAAATTGGTGAATTTTGTTAAATCAATTGTTCTTCAGTAAAAATAGTATAAACATAATATGAAGCACTGTCCTGAAGCCATCATGTTTATATTACAGCTCCTTTCTTTTCACTGCCAGAACAGTCTACCATAGCCCAGATCCTGTGTGACTCCCAGATGGCAGATCATCTTCCGTTAACTGCGTCCAACTCTCAGGTGGCAGATCAGCTTCCGTCCACTGCGTCCAACTCTCAGGTGGCAGATCAGCTTCTGTCCACTGCGTCCAACTCTCGGGTGGCAGAGACACCTCCGACCATTGCGTCCAACTCCTAGGTGGCAGATCAGCTTCCGATAACTGCGTCCAACTCTCAAGTGGCAGAAGAGCTTCCGTCCTTTGAGAAAAGTAAATCTGCTCGGCTAAAGAAACTACAGAAATGTGCAGATAAACTGTTGTCTTCAGAAGAACAAGATATGGGTGTCACATATAAGATCACAGTTCAAGATAACTCGGGCAGAGTTATGTGCCATTGTTCTCTCTTCTGCAAGGAATAAAATCTGTGTCTTCTACGCCAAGGTATCTACAATATGCAACAACAACTAATGACCCAACAACATCAACAAAATTTCACACACAATCGGAATATTTCCAGTGACGATGCGGCTGCAGCTTTGGCAGGAGATACGATTGATTGACAAAGGCACCATCGTGGTGTTGCAGAAAGATCATGTGTATTGTCGTGCCTGCAGCACATCACATTCTCTGGTTCAGAGGCAAAAAAGCTTGTGTGGAATATATATATATATGCAGAATGCAAGTTTAATATGCAATTATCGACAACATTGCATTATATGAAGGTAGATGTATAACGTAAACAACATAACACATTAGATTTACTCAAAAATAATTTATTATTTTAAAACATTTACAATCGTGATTGTGTCCGCAGGTAGTCGTTTGTCGTTAGGTAAATGACAGTAATGTTGTAAATAAGATTACCTACGTCTAGAGAAGTCGCACTTAAAAAATAGGATAGGTATGATGGCCGAGAAGGGCCATCGCGTTTTTGTGTGGCAACCTGCAGCGCCATGGGGCGATGACGCGATGCGCGATGCGATGGGCGATGCGATGGACGATGCGCGATGCGATGCGCGATGCGATGGACGATGCGATGCGCGATGCGATGGACGATGCGCGATGCGATGGGCGATGCGATGCGCGATGCGATGCGCGATGCGATGGTATACATTATAAAGGTGCCGCAATGAGCATGCGTACGTCGAAAACGAGACTTAGGCAGCCATTTTTATTTATTTGTATTAAACACATTTCTTTTTGTGTTCAGAGCATGTGATGATGGCTGATGACGCTGACTGTACGTATACGGTTACACATCTAGTTATTGTGCACAAAAGATTATGTGATTGTACTTATAAATATTGTCTCGGACATCTACTGGGATTTAATTTAGCCAAACAAAAACGGGTGCCATGCAGGCAGCCTCTTCGCAAAAACTAGACTAGGGACTGAAATAGATTACTTTATAACATGAAATATGTACCTATTCAACATTTTATTTGTTAAATAATTATTGTTTCCATCTGGATATCCCTGATCGCAAATATAAACACTATTTTGTGTGCCTGCAGACACGATGAATCAGGGATGGTTAAGGTATTTCTCAGTTTAACATTAGCCAACAGTTTTGAAGCCTATTTGTTTATATTGATTAATTAATGACATAATATCTGTTCAGAATGCAAACATGTTATTTATGCCTTATATAAATTAAAATATAAACTTTTCATAATTTATGCTTCTTGATTTACTCCTCGGTCCCCAATACTTCCATGTCTGGAAAAAACTGACACATATTCCGTGAGATGATCTTCGATACAAATGCAGTGATGTTTAATGACTTAATCTGGGTTCCGTAGTAGCACATAAAAGCAGCGTTGCGCTGAAATACAAGTACGAATAACGCGCATTGCATCGCACATCGTCCATCGCATCGCCCATCGCATCGCGCATCGCTCGTCGAATCGCCCATCGCATTGCGCATTGCGTCATCGCACCATGGCGCTGCAGGTTGCCACACAAAAACGCGATGGCCCTTCTCGGCCATCATAGATAGGTAAGTAGCTAAACTTAGCCGGATGAGACACGGTTTTAAGCGACACATGGACGCAACTCGCTAACAGGTGGTGTCGCGGCAGTTCTTTGGACACTGTAGCAACGTAAGGTATTTTTGGTATAGCAGCGTCCAAGAAAAATGGATGATAACTGGACTCGCAATGAATTAAGTATACTTGTAGATTTTTGGTCAGATGACAACCAATGTCCAACCACAACGCCACCTAATAACGATAAGCACTGCAAATCCCAAAACTATCAACATACGCACACACCTAATTTCATTATCAGTCTTCAAAACCTATGCTAGATTTTTAGTATTCTCTACGATATATATATATAGTATTGTTTGAGAGGTTTTTTTATTTACAATCAACTGATACCTTAATTCTGAGGATTATATGAGAACTGAAAAAGATAGCTCCATATTTCTACCACCTACCCATGAAATGTAATTACTATTTCTGCAATGTTAGATCAAATTCAGGTCAGAATGGAATTTTTTTAATGATTCAATCCGCAGATGAAGAATATAAGAATGGCTATAATGCCATAAATGTAGTTTGTTTTGGCTTAAAATTATACATACTGACTTGACAGGTAAAACAATCATTAAAATGAGAACAGTTCTAACAATTAGGCCAACATTTGGCAAAGTAGTAACATCGATAAGTAAAAAGTGTAAGGGTAACAAATGTCACACCACTTATATAAAAATGTCATTGAATTTATGTTTCCTTTAATTGCGCACATTCCAATTCTGTCGCCTTAACTAGTACACTCTTAGAACTATAGCTAGAGAGACAATTTTTATCAACAAAATGCCAACACACCGACACGAGTTTCCAATGAAATGGCGGATTTCATTCACCAAGCATCACCATAACAGCAGTATGTCGTGGTCGATCGTATTCGCATGGCGTACACGTTTCTCTGAATGTATTCTCTTTACTTGTAAATATAAATCGGTCAGCATCAATGGTGAGAACGCCTTTAAGGTTAACTCATCATGTTTACAAATGGTAAGTGGGGACAAGTTGGAACCAGCAATAATTGTGATGTATATACTTTATGTCAACACACACACACACACGCACGCACGCACACACACACACGCATACACATATAACTGTTCTTAGTAAGTGTAGCATACGCAGTCATAGTGTTGTGTAATTACTAGTCGGCCAGTTTTATGTATATGACGACATAGACCTACGGTCCATTTTGTATGTGCCTTGGTCCACGCTAAGCTGCTTTTTAAAATCTTGCCGTCGTTTAGTGTCGTGTTTCTTCTGTTCCTGCAAATTAATATCACACCATTCGTGAATTAAGACCTGTTAGATTTAACAATATTTAAACAAAAACGCCGCTTAAAGGGATAATATTCAGATGATAAATGGACAGTGAGGCAACTGTTTTGTAGTGGGTCCTCAGTTGTATCATTCGTGTGTAGCCCACGTTGATCAGATTTTATAGATAATAGTTGTTATTATTCACACAATCATTAGATCAATTTTTTTATTCAATCATTGCCCTCTGGGACAACTAGTACTTTTACATAACAAATCTACACTGTTCTTTTACAGAAGCTACTTTGTGCCCTCTAGTTATTCTACACAATTAAAGAAGAGCATAGTTCTATAATTATATATATATTCACAACCATAATATTTTAAAAGCGTTTAGATCGACTCCTTTTATTCCTCTGGTTGTTTGTGTGGTTAAACCATACTCGGACAGTGAAACGGTGGTATTTTATTAACGTATTTTGTTGTATATTCACTGTTTTCTTGTGACGTTTCGGTTGCTATCAACGCTTCATCTGACAACTAACACTAGACGGCGACACAGTAGTCATTGCTGTCACTAAACGTTGTGGCCCCCAGCTGCGGACTGGGTGGCGAAATCGTCGCTGACGTTTGAGAGTCGGTAAGGTATAACAGTTTATCTTTTCCCCAGGATATCTTCTCCCTCGGGAAAAGATATCCTAGAGTATCGTCCCATACGGACTGTAAATGAATGAATGGAACAGATTATCTGCTGATGAATGGAACAGATTATCTGCTGATTGTGTGGATGCTAGTAGCGTGAATATGTTTAAAAATAAAATCGACACATACCTCAGACGGGCGGGATACACATAAATAAAAGGGTCGGACTCTCGATAAGCCAAACGGCTTCCTTGTCCACCTGCCACCTAGAGTTAATTATCTGGGGGGCAATCTTGTTAAATCTTGTTAAATCTTGAAAGAGTGGTAAGATGCACTGAACATCTACCCCACTCTGAATATCTTCCACCTCCGAAAAACTTCTGAAATAACACAAAATGCAGTTTAAAAATCTTAACTTGTAGCATACATGTTGTAAATATACTAATAAACTGAAATAAGGTGGGAGCAGATATCCAGGGGTAAGACAGACTGTTGCACCGATTCTCATCTCAATTCATGTTATTTTTGTTATCCCGATCGGTTCTTTTGTACCTCTTTTTCTCCATCTTACTCCCTGTCTACATATAGAGTTTCGTAAAGCAATCAGCCAGGGGGTACTGTTGGCTGGCACTGACGTGATCAGCAGCAGCGACCTCTGGCGCGCGAGGATGGCCGAGCTATGTCTGAACTACAGTGGCGTGCCCCCTAAACCTTTCTTAATGTGCCCTCCTTACTGAAGACGTTACGGCGGCGCAGCAGCGAAATTTTCAATAGCATCCTCACCTCCGTCTTCCGATGTTATCAGTCGAGTCGAGACAGTGGAGAAGCTGAACTTACGCCGGCGTGGCAGCCAAAAAAATTATTCGCCTACACCATTTGGTTCGGCCGCCTGTGGAAGTTTTTGTGACCCCGCCCAAACTTCCCTCTCTGGACACGCCCCTGACCACTCTTAGCTAAGAGTATTCCCCTAATGACACAACGGTGACATTAACATTAGCATAAAATGCTTGATTTTATTTTCATTAGATGACATATCAAGAGCAAATTAGACATGTGACAGCTATTTTCCCAACAGTCTGGATGGAATAAAACAGTCGAATGGAATTATGTGTCGTCACGTGTGTTACGTATCACTGTGATGTAACGTTTCACTGTATGTGGCTGTTCAACTTGGCGGTAGATTGCCAAAAAAAGATTAGAAGTTAAAATTATAATTCCCAAACATTCCTTCAAAGTTAACTCGGTGCATCTATTATAAATCAAAGCACACAACACAAAGGCACTCATTGTCAGCTGTCTGGAATTGCTTCCAGGTACGTTTACGTAAAGCGGTAGTGTAGTTAAAATGAAAGTTATCAGAGTTAATTAGACCCAAAACGCATGTCGCATTATAAATACTTGTTTACCTAAGTTATATAAACAAGGTAATCACGTCTCAGCGAGCTCGGCTAACGTGTTTACTCAATGTTTCACCGCTGGTTGTCCAGCAATAAGGTCTCGATGACGTCAGTCCAGTGTGCCTTTGGCGCACGCTTTTTCATTGATTGACGAACTCAGCCCATTTGTGTAGGCTTAACTGAAACGCTCGGTCTTTACGTCTACCTGGTAAATGTATACAACGCGCGGAGTTGTATTGCTTTGTAGTGTTACAAATATTATCAAGAACCGCAAGCATGGATTGTGTTTTGTCGAGGAAAGATTGAGGGAGCCCGCGTGGGGTCTATTATTTCAAGAATGCCGGAATCTTCACTGGAGCAAACTGTTTCAAGAATGCAGGCGTCCTCACTGGAGCAGACTGTATATAAGAGTTCAGAAGCGAAAGGTCGGTCGTGTTCCCTATGCTATGCCTATGGTGACGTTATAATTTACGGATTCATTACGTCGCTGTTTGTCTACGTCACAGTCAACATTATGCGCGAGACCTGCGTTTACATGATCTGTCTTGCATTACTAGACTAAGATGGCATGACATCTACCAGATCAATCTTTTCAGTGACATATTTTTATTTCGTAAAGACAAATGTTTGGCAGCTAGAATGTCTTGTTTTTTGTTTGTCTGCTGTCACAAACCCTAAATGGCGTTTTACTTCCACCCTAAATGGCCCTTTTCTTCCGAATGAGGATTCTTCTACGATAGTGGTTCTCGAACATTTTACTTTCTCCATAACGACCTGTAGCATATTTATTCCAAACGAAATTACACCAGGAGAGGATACACCTTTATTTGAAGTATATTGTATAGCAGGAAAGGTATACAGTTTTTAACTAAAAAATTAATTGATTCCACATTGCAGTGACAAACTTCTTTATGTTGGGTTTATATGTACAATGATAGCACATCGAAGTTCATGCTCCACTTGTGACTTTTTCATTATTTGGAATTTTTTTCCAACAACATTCTTTGTTAGACAGTATTCTTCCAAATATAAATGGTAGTTTTTTTTGCAATTTTCTCCCCAAAACATGAATTACCATGGTCTTGTCACAAAGTACAACCAGCGGGTCTCCAAATTGAGTGACGCTTCTTCATCCTTGCTATTTTCAAGGATACTAGAAATTATTCTTTCACCATTGCTTGGGCATTTTGAAATCATGTGGATTAAGTGTATGTTTTATACTGCGCGAATTAAAATTACACAACGTCGTGTATCGATCCCATAAAATTGCCAAACGACCCCCAGTTTGATAACCACTGTCTACGGGTTTTGTGAAAACGTCCGCTTCGATGATACTTCAGTCGAGTTCGCCGAAACATTTAACCAGTAGAGCGAACAATCTGAATATTAAACATATTTTCTCGAAAACTCAGAACAAAATATTCGATGTATTTAATAATTTAAATAGTGGGTTCCCAATAAAACATAACAATGGCAATACCAATATTAAAACAATACCGGGTTATATGCAGTGTCGTCACAACACGTATGAAAAGCAGTACTGCTGATGTTGTTTAATCAATTAATCTTAAGAATAACATGTTAATGTGTCGTGGTACGTCTACTAAGTGCACGATTTGCGATTGAAAACATCGAATAGGTCGGGATGCCAAATTTCAACAAAATGACTTTTTTGGGAAAAAAACTTACCATCTGGTTGTTCGTTGAAATGAACACATCGATATTATGAACCTGTAAGAAGAGAATCAATTCGAAAAGCTCAAGTGTCATACAGCTAAGCATTCCGCAGATTAAAAACAATATCTATGTATAAATATAATATAAATCGCATATCATATTTGTTCCAGCCAATGACGACGTGCTGTATTCCATTGCATCAACTGGTGTGTTCGTGAAACGTTGACCTCGAACGTACATATAGTTCCTGCGCACAGTGCGCTGTGCATTTTCTCGGAAGGCGAAACGCCGAAAATATCATAAAACGCTACTGTTTGATCCATTTACGATGAAACACGAGAGAGGCGGTATAATTAATCATGATAATAGGGTCTACAATAGTCGGGCGAACAAGAATGCACCAGGAACACACAAGAGTCGTGGTGATAAACGGAAATTAAAGGACATCCTGATATTTTCAAATAAACACCGCGTGTAATTGGACAGTTAAAAAATCCTGTAATAGAGTCGCCCCTTTATACGATGTCAAATTAACTCAAGCATGACTATTGATCTACATATGTGGACAGTATCTTTCTTTGTTGGGAACTTTTGGGAGTAGGAGAACACAGCATACCTGATGTTACTAATTCCCTGGTTCAAAACTAATTATGTTATATGTTACCTTTATCAAGTTAAAGCAACTACTAACCAAGTAATAACATGGTTATAAAGTGCGCAGTGGCGAACTGAACTACAACGGTGTGGAAGTGCCATCTGGTGATCAACGGATGAGAGCGCCAGTTTTCCAAAAACGCTTCGTGCGAAAACAAAAGTGAAACTGCCGGCGGGTTTCCTGGTCATGACTTGACGCTAATATGTCTTCTAATGAGAGCGCGCAGCTTTCATGGTAGATCAGTATATGTGTGTGTATATATATATATACACACACATATACTGATCTGATATATATATATACACACACATATACTGATCTGATATATATATATATACATATATATATATATGTATATATATATATATCTCTGTGTGTGTGTGTGTGTGTGTGTGTGTGTGTGTGTGTGTGTGTGTGTGTGTGTGTGTGTGTGTGTGTTTTCCTATCGCACCATATCCATTAATATTGTCGGAAAACTACCGCCGTCATACCGTATGAGAAAGCGTACGTTTGAACGACCTGGATCCGCGTCGTTACTTACGTTTGCCTATCCAAGTATTACTGAGGCGTGGCTGTACAACAAGAAATACAAGTACTGAACTTGATAAATTGAACACATGGTTTACAGTTAATAAACTA
Source organism: Paraescarpia echinospica (assembly GCA_020002185.1). Classification (NCBI taxonomy): domain Eukaryota; kingdom Metazoa; phylum Annelida; class Polychaeta; order Sabellida; family Siboglinidae; genus Paraescarpia; species Paraescarpia echinospica. The sequence goes on along the minus strand of CM034537.1, from coordinate 69,424,854 downwards.
TGTCTAAATTTATCCAAAATAAATTTTATGTTGTTTAGTAATTGCAAGAAAAAATTAATACAGAAATAAGCATTAATAAAACTACGATTGACATGGTGTATAAAAAAAAATTTCTCGGTGTATTAATAGACGACAAACGCAACTGGAAAGGCCATATTGCCATGATAAAATCAAAGATATCTAAAAGTATTAGACTGATGTACAAAGCAAGACATTTGTTAGATATAACCCCTGCATGATATTGTACTGTTCACTATTTCTTCCATATATAACATACCGTTGTGAAGTGTGGGGTAACAAATACAAGACTAATATTAATGATATCTACATGTTACAAAAAGGCAGTAAGATTTGTGTGCAATGTGAGTTACCTATACATCATTCAAATGTGCCATTTCTGAAACTGCAAGCAAGTACTAAAGATATTTGATGTGATTGAACTGAAAATTGCAATGATAATGTATAAGGCTCACAAGAGATGATTACCTGTAAATCTACAAAATATGTTCAAGTTAAGCTTGGACTCAGCCTATACCACCCGCCAAAGTAAAATTATAAGGCAACTTTTTGTAAGACAATAAAAAAGCTAACTGCATAATAATACATGGTGTGAAATTATGGAACATGTTAGATGATAAAATAAAGGCCTCTAACAATATTACTACTTTTAAGAAGTTATTTAGAAATAAAATATATGAGAAGTATACATTATTACTGTAATTCTATAATTAAATCATGGCAATTGCGTAATGTTTATCTTTGTATTAATTAATGACACATTTAGACAGATCTACTAACAGCGCTATATGAAGACATATTTTTGTATCTCTTAATTTTATATATATATTTTCAAATCTATTAATTATTACTGTATTGCATGTATTAACCGGAATGGGGACAGTGTATAGTAAGTATTACACTTCAACTGTGTCCATTTCTGCAAATGTAAAATATTGTTATAAACACATGTACTGTGGAAATAAATCATTCATCCATCCATTCATTCATTAAGATAGTTTCGAAGTGATTCGTTGATAAAAGGAAAAACAGCATTGATCGTTTACGTTGTTGGTGATTCTACTCTTAGCGTTTACTGAGTTTCCGTTCAAAAACACAAATCCGGTCGTTTTCCAAGAACGCGTCGTAATCGGCAAGTGCTTTTTGTATCCCCCTGCCCTGATGTTGACCTCACGTAGGATTATTTAGTCTACATAGATAGGCAAGTGTCGGGTGCCTTTCAAGGAGTCACCGCTAGCGTGTAGGTAACAATTACCCTAGCAAGTCGCCGCTAGCGAGTAGGTGACAATTATCTTAGCATAATATCGAGGCGAGGCCTGGCGTGTGTCGAGGAGCTGGCCAGGCGATCCGGGTGGGCGATTTTCAAAACCAGTGTCCGTAGATTTTGTAACTGGCTTCGCGGCAGTTTCAATGACGTCGTAAAAATGGCATGGGCGGGCTGGCTCGCACACAAAAAACGACATGGACGGACCCGTCCACAATAATTTTGACCTTCTCCCAAAACACGCAATGTATGAGTATACCCGTCCACAGGACGGGTGGACAGGTCTCTGGGTGAGGCCCTGGTTGTAGATTTGTCCGGGCGTTTATCTCGGATATTCCCAGTACAATCGCGTACATTGTGTTTATGATGTTTTATCAGATCACTCAGAAGATCCGATTTCCAATACCTGATCATGCAAAAATGTCTTCCTCCTGAATATCGTCATATCAATGTTGTCGTTACAAAGGTTGTTACAAATGACATTTCTCACGACATTTCATCAGACACGTTTCTTTTTGCCAATCATTACTTATGCGGCGACATAGCTATTGAACTATCTTCTACAGTTCACCTTGCGGTGTATCCCTGACCCAACATTGTGATGTCTTCTCTGTAAGTGTTAGAGAATATTGTGTGTGTGACGGCCGTGTTGTTTCCAAATGCGAACACTGAAATTAGGTAAATAGGGCAGCCGGTGCTCAGCTACCATTCAACGATTTAAATCGGTTTTGTGCAGGCGTACATGGTAATTATGGGTAATTAGGTTCGTCTAGGCTGATGTGGTTAAGTATTGGCTCCATGATTACAATATTAGAAGTGTATATTAGCGTTAGCTAAGTGTTGTTACACCGTCGAGTTTCTAGATTGTGTATCATTAAAAAAAAACGTCATGCCTAATAGTCATGTTTTACTTCATAAAATGCAACGGGTGTATAATTCCCTATAATTGGCCTTATTGTAATTCCACAATTCACTTGGTGTTTCCCTACAACTGTGAGTGGGGCCATCGCGTTCCGTGTTCATTGAGCCTGGCCCCAAGAAACAGACAAGCCGTCGTCACAGTTCCCAACTCCATATCTATCAGTTCAGTGCAGACATGCCAATGACATATTTGTCCAGATCCACGATACTACATGGACGCTTTCACGGCACATCTTAAAGCAATTCTTTGTAAGCTAATATACATTCGAGAAATATACTGTATCAAAACATGATCATTTCCCATTGATAAGTGCTTTCTCTGCCACTTATTTCTTGCATTTCGTGTGATTACATCGGGTCTTACAAGTGCAAAAAAACGATAACAAACTTGGTTTACACGAATAATGTCTAGCTTGTTGCCACTTGGATGATTAATTATGGAGCCCGAATATAAGTCTGCACGCATGATCAATGAAGCTCACTTTTAAATCATTCCATCTCACATCGGCTGCCGCTCTATTCGCTCTCCGTTCTTTCCATAGATTGTCAATTTCCATTTTCCTTCTTCTTTTCTTTGCTGAATCCGTGACGTAAACAGCAGCTGGATATGTTTGCTGCCCCATAAAACTCACCGAAGTCTAACGGTCGGTACCAAATATTCATGAGCATGCCTTATATGGATCGTGACTGCTGACGCGAAGTGGAAATTCCGCGTACGCGGAGGTTTGCACTCGATATATTGTGGTGGTCATTAGTGATTAAGCGCAATACGTTTAAGCGGAGGTCAATGTATATTATTCAGACATCTTGGCCGCTCGCGTGTATTTCAATTAACAACAATATTTTAATTAAATGTATACATAATATGGAAACCGAAACCATCAAGTGAAAAAATTAACGGTCATATTGTACGAATAAAATACGGTTCGTTAACACATGGTCAATATGTTTTGAATAAATATATTTATGCCCAGTAGACCTAGTCACTCCCTGTCGTTGTAAATGTACACCCGTAGTAAAATGGACCCCGTGGTTCAGTTTCCCTCCTGAATATTACATTTTAAAATATCTTTAATGAGTTTGGCTCATCAATTGAAACGAAATTATGGTCTATTATTTTAATAGACCATAACGAAAAAACAAACCTGTACCAGATTTGGCAAACCAAATTGCAACAACGAGAGTTGCTCACGGGTTATTAATATTATTTAGTATATTTATAGCTTTTGGAAAGAGTCGAAATGCACATTTTCCTTTTATCGCGAATCATGAAACTATCTTAATGAATGAATGGATGGATGAATGATTTATTTCCACAATTACGTAATGTTATAACAATATTTTACATTTGCAGAAATGGACACAGTTGAAGTGTAATACTTACTATACGCAATCATTCCGGTTAATACATGCAATACAGTAATAACTAATACATTTAAACAATATAACAAATAAGATACAAAAAACAGTCTTTGTATAGCACTGTTAGTAGATCTGTCTAAATGCGTGTCATTAATTAATAGAAACAAACATAACACAATTACCATGATATAATTATAGAATTACAGTACTAATGTATACTTCTCATAGATTTCATTTCTACATAACTTCTTAAAAGTAGTAATATTGATAGAGGCCTTTATTTTATCATCTAACATGTTCCATAATTTCACACCATTTAGTTTTATACAATTAGCTTTTTTTCTGTCCTTGCAAAAACTTCCCTTAAATTTTTACTTTGGCGGGTGGTGTAGGCTGAGTCCAAGCTTAGCTTGAACATATTTTGTAGATTTACAGGTAAGCATCTCTTGTGAGCTTTATACATTATCATGGCACTTTTCAGTTCGATCAAATCAAATACCTTTAATATATGCAGTTCCAGAAATAGCACATTTGAATGATGTAAATAACTCACATTGCACACAAATCTTACTGCCTTTTTCTGTAACATGTAGATATCATTAATATTAATATTAGTCATGTGTTACCTCACACTTCACTACAGTATGTTATATATGGAAGAAATAGTGAACAGTACAATATCATGCAGGAGGTTCTATCTAACAAATGTCTTGCTTTGTACATAATTCCAATGCTTTTAGAT